>CP139504.1:279205784-279812238 GCA_021014915.2 Artemisia tridentata subsp. tridentata
GAGTGCAGAGCATGGAGACGGTCGTAATAAGTGATGGAAATGTTTTTAATGTGTTTACTCTGACAGTTGGACCTTTTATTTAAATGGTCTTCATTTTCATCTGAAATGGATTTTACGTAACGCTACATAATTTGACTTATGTAATATATTTTAAAACGGATTTTTAATCCGTTCCCTATATCTTGTGTTATGATTATCGACCTCGTAACACCCCAAAGTGTATGCTTTCGCGAATATTGTGATTTTGGGGGTGTTACTGATTGGTATTCAGAGCCTAGGTTATAGAGAACGTGGTTTATAAAAACCTTAAACTATAACCGATTTATGAAAAACTTTCCATCATGACCGCCGGATGCCTGCCAGTTTAGCTTGCTATGATTTGAGCATTATTTACTTTATTCGATTTAGTGTTATGATATGCTATTTGAGTATTATAATAAGCATATATGATATAAGTATTTTCTATATACTTATACGTGTCACACTATATTTGTCACAGACTATGTCTCTCCCATTCGGCACACACTCCGAGGTAGCTACTGATGGACTCACTTCTCCGACACGACAGCCAGTTCCATTCATGGATGATCCACTGATGGAGGTTGTTCGTGCTACTGCTCAGCCATCTATTCCAGCTCAGCCTGTACACACCGCTCCGGTATCTACCTCACCGTACTTGCACAGAGACCATCCGGTCTACTTGTACAACCTGAAATTCCAGAATGGAAGTGGGAGTGCATCACTATGGATTTCATCACCAAACTGCCTAAGACATTGAGCGGTTATGACACGATCTGGGTAATCGTGGACCGTCTCACTAAATCTGCTTATTTCCTTCCTATAAAGTAGAATGATAGCATGGAAAAACTTGGATGACTGTACTTGAAGGAAATTGTTGCAAGGCATGGTGTGCCTATTCTATCATCTCTGATCGAGACAGTCGTTTCACGTCAAACTTCTGGAAGTCGCTCCAGGACGCATTGGGAACAGATCTCGACATGAGTACAACTTACCACCCTCAGACTGATGGTCAGAGTGAAAGGACCATTCAAACATTAGAGGACATGCTGAGAGCTTGTGTGGTTGACTTTGGGAACGGCTGGGATAGGTATTTGCCTTTAGCTGAGTTTTCCTACAATAACAGCTACCACACCAGCATCAAGGCTGCACTATATGAAGCACTTTATGGTCGTAAGTGCAGATCGCCAATATGTTGGGCTGAAGTTAGAGAATTTCAATATGTTGGCCTAGTCCACGAGACTACCGAGAAAATTGTGCAGATCAAGAGCCGAATGCAAGCGGCTCGTGATTGTCAAAAGAGCTATGCCGACAAGAGGCGAAAACCCCTTGAGTTCCAAGCGGGTGATAAGGTGATGTTAAAGGTCTCGCCATGGAAAGGCGTAATAAGATTTGGTAAATGTGGGAAGTTGAACCCTCGTTATATTGGACCTTTTGAGATTCTTGCCAGAGTCGGGCCGGTAGCCTATCGACTCGAATTGCCATCCGAACTCAGTGCTGTGCATGACGTTTTCCATGTCAGCAACTTGAAAGGGAGTCTATCTGACGATAACCTTGCTATCCCTTTGGAAGAAATTCAGCTTGATGAGAAACTGAACTTCATCGAAGAACCGATTGAAATAATGGATCGGGAAGTTAAACGACTAAAGCAGAGTCGTATCCCAATTGTGAAGGTCCGTTGGAATTCTCGTAGAGGTCCCGAGTACACTTGGGAGCGAGAGGATGAAATCAAGCGAAAGTACCCTCATCTCTTTTCGAACTCATCGAATGACGCAAACTGAAATCCGGGACGGATTTCCCCAATTAGCTGGGGAGACTGTGACAAATGGTAATTTTCATACTTTAATTTAATAATAATTATTTATTTATTATTTCTAAAACCGAGCATTTCTATGCATAACTGCATGTTTCTGAGTATTTTTGAGCATTTCTGAACATTTTTGGGGAGCTGTCCCGGATACTGTAGCTTACAGTCACTGCTGAAAAAGTCTATTTTTGTCAGTAAGCGTAAATTATTCTATTTCTGATAGTTACTGACAAGTTTCGTATTTAACTGAGAAGCTTTCTCGTATTTACTAAAAAGCAACCCCACACGCGAACCGACACTACAGTATATATGGTAGCAGTCAAATAAATACATTTTTGTGCAAATAATGATATTTTATTATTATTCAGATGAAAATGTCGATAAAAAAAAACTTTATTTTACGTATACGTGTTCGAAAATGTCAAACCAGGACTTTACGGTAACATTTAAGCTTAAACCGACACACGATACACCAACGAGGAGCAAAATTATTTTTCCCCCCCCTCTTGGATGTCGTTTACTGCCACCTACACCACAAGAGGACTACAAATTTTATCTTAAGTGATTTGGTTAGTGCATAGTGATGTAATACTTTGTTTGTTACTTAATAAGTAACACAAACTAACACACACACTCATTTCATCTCATCTAAACTTCCTAGATCATTTCTCTCATCTCAAACTCACGACCCAACATAAAATTTAAGATCTACAAAAATCATTTGAAGTTTGAGCTAAACGGGGTGTACTTTCAAGTGTTTTGGGTTAATCGGAACGTATTGTGGGTAAATTTGGTGTCTCTCTTGGTCTTCTACCTCTCGAATTTTTCAATAATTTTGTAAGGAACTTCAAAACTTTTCTTGTTCATTACATGTTCTTATGATGTCTAAAGATGTTACCAAGTGTTAAATGTTTATGTTTTGTTAAATTGAAAAAGCTAGGGTTTGATATATATATTTATGGTGCTCGACTTTTATGAAATATTTGTACAAATTATGATATTTCTTGCTTGTGTGGTAAATCTTATTGCTTGTGGTACTAGTTTGATGGTACAAATGTGTTTAGTGTTAATTAAATGAGTTTAAAATGAAATATACACATATTTGAAGAATATGTTCGCCAACTTGATAAAAAAATGGTTGGAAGAAAAATTCTCTTGATTGTGGATAATTGCCCTGCTCATCCAAAAATTATTGAAGGATTACGAAATGTTGAATTATTTTTTTTGCCACCAAACACAACTTCAAAAATTCAACCTTGTGACGCGGGGATCATACGAGCTTTTAAGATGCATTATCGTCGTCGATTTTATAGAAGTCTTTTGGAGGGTTATGAATTAGGGGTTCCAAATCCAGCAAAAATAAATGTATTAGATGCAATGAATCTTGCAATTTCAGCATGGACTATGGATGTTCGTGCAAATACAATTGCGAACTGCTTTCGTCATTATAAACTTCGATCAACAGATAACATGACTTTTGAGAACTCAGATGAAGGTGGTGAAAGCACTCAAGAACTCCAGAATTTGATCAAAGAGTTGGGTTATCGCAATGCAATAGATGTCGAAGATGTTCTGACTCACCCAGAAGAAAATGTAGTTGCACAGTTGTTGACTGATGAAGAAATTATTGAAAGCGTTATTGGAATTAATAAAGATGATATCGATGAAGAAGATGATGAAAGTTCTACAATGGAGCCCCCTTCGCGAAACGAAGCTATTAAAGCGGCAATCACATTGAACAATTTCTTGTTGAGCTATGAGAAAACAACACCAGAAGTTCTTACCATGCTAAGGAAAATTAGAGACGAGATTCAAGGGGAAATTGATTTCAACAAAAAACAAAAGACAATTGAGTCATTTTTCAAGAAACCTTCATAAATCATTCATGTAATATGCTATATATAAGGAATTATTAATTTATATTTTATATGGGGTCTAAAGAAATTATCAAAAATGTATTATCTTATAATTTTAGCGAATTATTAATTTAGCACCCTATCCCCGAGTCGGGACCGGCAAAAAATATTATCTTAGAGAGTTTATTAAATAATCGAGTATTAATTTATCGAGTTTCTACTGTATATATAAATCGGCCACTTTTTTACCAAAACAAAAATTGGGGTTTTGAAAAACATAAAATTTTGGATCAAATGGTGAAATGGTGAAATTAGTGCTTAAAAGCTTATTTTGAATAATTTATTGAATACGCAATAGCTTATTGTGTTTGGCCTATTATTTTGGGGTTTTGGGTCGTACGGATCACCATGCGCCGAGCCCAACACATTTTGACCATAGTTGACTTTTTGACTTAATGGCTTATTAATAAAAGCTTATTTGGTTAAATTAAATATCGTTGCGTAACTAATTAAATTAAAAAGGGCTTAGGGCTTAAATATGTTTTGGGCTTGTTTTGGGTCTCGACACTGTTGGGCCGAGCCCAACTCAAATTCGGCTTGGTTTGACTTTTTGACCAAACGACGTGATGAACATGTTAAATTGATTTTTAGAGACTTAACGGTATATATATCGTAACTTAAAAAGGTTAAATGGTTTTTGGGCTAAACTTGGACTATTGGGCCTAGTATGGACTTTTCGGCCCAATATATATTTCGGGTGACAAAAATGAGTTTTGAACATTTTTCAACTCACTATAATTATTTTTACGTAATAAAACGTTATATATCGATTAAAACCATTTTAAACACGTTTGGACACTTTAAGCCCAATAAGGTTAATAAATGGACTCTTCAGCCCAAAAATTATAGTTGTTGACTTCTGTTGACTTTTGGAAAGTATTTTGACTAACCATTGACTTTTGTATCGAAATCTATAATTAAGATGTAAACGTAACGATATATATACTTATGACGATAAATATATATTTTTGGAGTAATTTTGCAAATATAGTTAACGTAAGGAATTATTTGAGAAAAGTTTGAATAAATGAATGGGTCATGCCTGATTTTTCTAAAATTCCAACACTTGGAATATTTTTGGGTAAAAACCGACTAAAAGACGAGATGAACTATTTTTATTATTAAAAATATTAATTTTTCCAAATTAATATTTTTAGACTTTATAAGACTTATAAATATATTTTATATATTTAAACACTTACACTTATTTAATATCTCAAAATTAAATACTTATCATAATTTTTCTTTATAATTATAATTATATTATAAATAATCATAATATTTATAATATAATATTACCCCACTATCACTATTATAATATTAATTTTTCAATACATATTTAATTAATTATAAGCCCTAACTAATTAAATACTTAATTATTAAACTTTATTTAATATATATATATATATATATATATATATATATATATATATATATATATATATATATATATATATATATATATAATATATATAACAATAAGCGCATGACGTCATCAAATGCAGGATTGCCCAGTAATGCCCGGTAATGCCATGTCATAATGCCACCTAAGCAATATTTGGTTAAAATTTCGAATTATTTTATTGAAAATTTCGAGTTTAAAAATTTAATTACAATTGTCCTTTGCAAGATTTGAACCTTGGTCATTTGATCCACATACGAATACTTCAACCAGTGGACCAACCATTTTTTTGTGATCTACACCGGAAAATAATTATGTCATGCTTAAAAATTTGATATTGCTAAGCTATAATTAAGGAATAGATTAACATAGGCTTTCTTATACATATGTATACCGGTATGTATTTTTATTTTTTAGAAGATATACATGTTTTTTTAAATATATATTTAAATTATAGAAGATATATTTTGTAAGATAAGTTTAGAATATATTCTATGCACATCTTTTATACCTATATTTAAGTTCCGTATGTATCAAAAACTTTTTAATATCATTGATTTCGGTTGGCATTATATATACCTCATAATCTGCAATTGATCTGACATCGAAAATCAAAAACCTGTGTGTACAAAACTGGATCCCAATATGCAGCCTCAAAGACACTCTAAACGACTTGCAAAAGTATCTATGAATAAAAACACCCATGCCCCTTCAGAACGTATGTTGTTAATGAGTCATTTGTTTGTTCTGCTGTTATGTTCTTATTAATGTTGTATGTATAATTAATCTAATGTTGTCTACATGACTGTTTCTTAATTGGTTATATATTAATGTCGTATGTAGAATTAGTGTAATGTTTGTGTATGTGATTGTTTTTACATAATTGTTTTTTAGTTGGTCGTAGCAGCAGTAAGTTTATGTTCTTATTAATTTTGTGTGTAGAGTTAATCTAATATTCTTCTACATAATTGTTTTTTAAATGATTGTAACAGTAGTGATTTGTTTATATTGCTGTTATGTACATAATTGCTTTTAAATTAGTTGTAGCAGTAGTAATTTGTTTATACTGTTCTTATCTTCTTATTAATGTTGAATGTCCAAGTGATCTAATGTTTGTCTACGTAATTGGTTATAGCAGATGCATCAAACAAGGATACTGATACGCATATTGGAAACTCTAAGAACACTTCACAAGGTACTTTGTTGTTGTATAAGTTTACATTCATTGTATATTAACAAATAGGCATTCTATTTATTGTATGCATTATATACAGTTTTCTAATGTGTAGTTTAATTTATAACTACTGGGTCTGTATTAAATTGGTATATGTGTTTACATATGTTGTGCATTACCATTTGTTCGTTAGCTTTAACACTGTTACAATATATGCTCATGGGTCTGTATTAAATTGGTGTATGTGTTTACATTTGTTGTTCATTAACACGTGTTCATTGTCTTTAACACTGTTACAATATATGCTCATGTTTCTATAACAGTCAAGCATCCACAGAGGGTGACAATGGTTGAAAGCAAAGGAACAGGCAAATCAGCAACTTTGGTTCAGCATTCTTCATGTTCTGTGTTGGAAAATTCCGTGTTCGGGAGTGACACACCTGGTAGACTATCTAGGACAGCTGTTTCTAATGTTATTTCACAATCCAGAGGTAGTATATTCAACAAAATTTTGTCTGAATTGAGATTACGTTTATGCTCATGTTTTTGTTACAGGTAAGCGTTCACAAACGGTGACAATGGTTGGAAGCAAGGGAACGGGCAAATCAGCACCTTTAGCTCAGCATTCTTCATCTTCTGGGTTGGATAATACTTTATTTGAGAGTGATACACCTGTTAGACTATCTAGATCAGATGTCTCTAATGTTGTTTCACAATCCACAGGTATTATAGTAAGTACAAATTTGTTTGTATTAAAAATATATTGTGCTTATATATTTTTAATTGTTTCAACATCTAACCCACCTCCAAAGAGAAAATTTGGTCACACCTCATCATCTTCTAAGTCACAATCACTTCGTGAGTGTGGTATGTGTCTAAACTATTTGTTCCCGTATTATAAGTTATGAATATACTTTATTGATGAACTATGCTTGGTTATGATACATTATGTTAAATCTATATCAATTAAACAACAGACCCTAGACAAACATTGAAAAGAAGTAGCAAGACTCAGTCCAAATCATTTGAGGCCCATTCTACATATGAAAGTTCTGCATTTGTTTCTTCCACCTTTGAGTCTCCTTTAGGTATTAATTTGAAACCCCCGCGATTGCATACATATATGTATACAATAATTTGTTTTACAATTCTTAGCAGGGACAGCAAACTCAAATGCTAAGTCTAAAAGGTTGTCATACGTTAAAAAAAAACAACGGGATTTGAGATACCAATCAACCTCTTCGGCTGTACCCTCACATAAAAGCAAAAAAAGTGTGATGCACACATCGTCATATGGAAAACTTCCAACAGGTTTTGTACTAAGATTGTTAGTAATGCCTACTTTAAAATAATTGGTTTATGTACATTACATGGTCGTAGTATCTTTGTGTGATTATAGGAGGGAATTCTCAGAAAATGAAAACCAAGAGAGAGCGAACAATTACTCTCATTAAAGACATAAATCCAATGAATTTAAATATGGCTATTAGAGGGAGGTGCATTTCCGTGTGACATTCACACAAACTTGGTGAAGAACATGATCCTTACAGTCTTGACTGTGTTCTACAGGACGAAGAGGTAACATGTCACAATTCGCATTTTCGAGTCTTTACTATGCACGGGATTGCATCATTTCAATTTACGTATGTTCATTAAACGTTACCACTCAGTCATTACTACTAATATTATACTCAAATACTCACGATTATGATCCTAATATATTTTCATGCAAATTTTAATGATATAAAATTTATATTATTAATTTACCCGGTGTTTTGAAACCTTTTGCTATATTTTCCCGGTTAGGGCTTATAACCCCATCGGTTTGCGATATTTTATCACGAACACTATTTTAACACCCGATTCTTATCAGTAACATGATTTTATGAGTTTTTACAACTTTGTCGAATTTTATTTTTATTCGTCACGTTTTATTTTCAGTTAACCCGGTACCCGATAACGCCGAAATTATGCACTAAACTAACTAAATCCTACTCTTAAATATCTAACAAGTCAAAAATACCATATTACCTCTCCTAGAAAACAATGTGCCGCCCCCTTATTCCCTTCTACTTGGCCTAATGAGTTAAAATCCCATTAATACTTCCTTAATATAAAAACCTAGTTTATTTCCTAAGCATTTCATAACACATTTATTTTAACTAGCCAAGAACACAAACACTCTCTCCCTCCCCTCTCCATCTCACGGCAAAAACCAAGATCACAAGAGGATCCGTAAATTTTTCAAGTTCAAGTGTTATACATGTCCCTTATACCTTCCTTGTTAGAGTTTTGCAATAAAAACTCCAAGGTTGTGGTTAATTTTCATCCTAGCTCACCAATCATCAAGTAAGCTCAAGAACACTATTTTTGATCTTTTCATACTCCCTTTGATCTTATATTGATGTATTTCCTATTTATTTTGAGAGCTATCCATGCAAAACTTATGTTATATATACCACTTGGTTCATTTTTCATTAAAACTATCTCAAACTCTAGATCTGTAACTTTCATTAACATCCCCGCGAAGCCCACTATTTTTAGTGATGTTTAGGACCCATGACACCCTAAGAAGGTGTATGGTAGGATGTGTGTATTTGTGGAGTTGTGTTGTAGTTGTTTGATCAAGCCGCGAACCAAGAAAACGAGTTTCTAACGTATTTATATACCTGCTGTCCAAAAACTCAAACTCTGGAAAAATCAGTAAACATGGCGTTATTTTAGCCTTCATATTTAGAAAGTACTCTCAAACACGAAAACGTGGTCGCTTGAATCACTAAAAACCGAGTTATAACGAAGGAGATACGATGTTTTAAAGTTAGCAACACAAAAACTATTATTTTCAGAAAATGCGTGCTGTTGGCCGAACTTCAGGGGACAGAACGAGGCATTAGCCGTAGTCTAGCTGAGCCGAGCCACTGAGAATATGTTAGTTCATGTTATGAAGATCGCGTGGATATAAAGAACGTTGAAAACCGACTTGTAACGACCAAGATATGAATTTCTGAAAATCCGACTAACAAAACTTATTTTGACAGCCTCACTATAATTCCAATATTTTCTAAGTGTAAACAGTTTTTGCGAGGCACCATCTTACGAGCTATTTTCCCGTTGAGCGAGACGGTTTGAGCCATAAACTCCTTCAGGTGAAACGAAGTATTCCCGGCCTATTTTCCAAATCAATCAGCCGCTTGTTGATCGGACTTATAGTGAGCAAGTTATGAATTTCCTAGTATCGCCAAATACAACCATTATATAAAAATAAAAAGTGTAAAACTAGCAAGTCGCCAAGTTGATGACCGATTATCTACATGATTGAGACGCGTATGACCAAAACTCAAAGGAGACGGCTGAGAGATCATGTTACAAGGTTTTCAAAAACGTCAAGTTCTATTCCTAACTCTTAACGTACAATATTTTGCGACTAGTTTTGCGAGGCCGTTTGGTCATATTTTCACAAGTTGTAAAAGGGTTATTTTGCGACGAAACTATTTTATTTGGCGATAAAACATCAAACAAGGATCGTGGAGTACCGTTTCAAATATTTACACGAAAAGTAGTTCATAACTTAACGAGACGTCGAAAATGTAGTTTTCGGCGATAAACATTATTTTCAAAACTAACGAGTGGTATCGTTAACATATGTATTTGGCATGGGTAGCATTGTATCATTGCTTACGCTAGATCATATCATTCATAATAGGCCGCGGTTAGAGATCGAGCCTCATTTCATCTTATCCATTATTATCATTGTTGCTATCGCATCAGGTGAGATTTCATAGCCCCTACTTTTATACGTTTTGAACTTTTGGGGGAGATACATGCTTAAATTACTTTTCTCGTTTATCTAATACATTTTGCATTGGTATGCAAGTCATCAATTCTATTTTGCATTGGTATGCAATTACGCTAATACATTTTGCATTGGTATGCAAGCACTCTGACACGTTTTGCATTGGTATGCAAGTTCTCTAATACATTTTGCATTGGTATGCAATTACGCTAATACATTTTGCATTGGTATGCAAGCACTCTGACACGTTTTGCATTGGTATGCAAGTACTCTAACCCATTTTGCATTGGTATGCAAGTACACTGATCATTTACGATATGATATGCTTTGATATACCTGTTCTAGACATACTATGTTGGCATTGGGTTGTAAACACACAGGTTGCAAGTCTTGAATGGGCGGGGCTTGGAACTGAGTGGATTTACAATGCCTATGCTGTGGAAACTTTCTCTAAACGCTTTTCAACTTATTTATAACAAACTCTATGAACTCACCAACCTCGTGTTGACACTTTAGCATGTATTTTCAGGAACTAAGCAATAGCACGCTACTGGAGGCTTTTGGCAGGGCATGGCATGGTCATAGAAGACTCTGATAAAACATTTGGGACCGCTTAACTTATTTTATGGGCCAACTTCCGCACCACTTTTCATAATGTAAATTTAACACTTTTGACTTATCAAATATATTCTAAATGATTGATGTGAAAACCGTTCTTTACACTTGTGTTATGATACCAATTGAGTTGCACCCCAAAGACATTACTTTCCGCTGCAAACCATTTTTGGGGGTGTGACAGATTGGTATCAGAGCCTAGGCTATAGAGAATTGGGTAATTTTAAAACCTAAACTATAGCTACTTTTACGAAAACTTAACCCTATGACCGCCACGTGCCTGCCTGCCAAGCTGATGCCTCATTTGTGGTTTGTTGCTGACATATTTAATGAGATTTGTATCTTATTGCCAGATAGATTATACTCACTTATTCTCGTTGATTACTGTGATTGTCTTACATATAAGGGTGCATACATATCATACACGTCACAGCGTTACACCTTTTTCCTTACGTAGTTTCATCATTCGACCTCAAGCCTGATCACCTGCCTTAGTCTTTTGAACCACCCTTTACATGTGAAGGACATAGTATTATTATAACTAAGCTGAGTATTCCAAAATTCATTGAACCTCGGTGGAATATAGACTAGTCATCTATATTCGACCCGGGACAGTGGGACATAGCCTGACTACCTATGTTCGACTCAGAGATGAATTTTGCAATACTGAGAGTAGTTATAATGGAATTATGTCCGGATTGATTTGATCGGTGTAAGCAATTCCATAATCGAGCCAAATTTTCAAAAGACCTCCTTCAAACCACTTGTTCCTAGTTTGATCTAAGTGACAGTTCTTGTTTGATGAGTTGCGAGGATCAAACTGGAATCAAGTTGTTACCCGAGCCGATTCAGTTTAATCTCATGACAATTCTTGTTTGATGAGTTGTGAGATTAAATTTGAATCGACAACCTCAATCCGATTTAGCCTAATCCCATGACAGTTCTTGTTTGATGAGTTGTGGGATTAAGTAAAAATCGGTTACCTAGAGGTCTTTTGAAGGCTATGCTCAATCATGGGAAAGTTTACCCCCATCAAATCCGACCATGAGAAAGTACGTAGGTAGAACGAGCGAGCTGAATTCAGGGACTGAATTCCTTAACGGGTGGAGACTGTCACAATTCGCATTTTCGAGTCTTTACTATGCACGGGATTGCATCATTTCAATTTACGTATGTTCATTAAACGTTACCACTCAGTCATTACTACTAATATTATACTCAAATACTCACGATTATGATCCTAATATATTTTCATGCAAATTTTAATGATATAAAATTTATATTATTAATTTACCCGGTGTTTTGAAACCTTTTGCTATATTTTCCCGGTTAGGGCTTATAACCCCATCGGTTTGCGATATTTTATCACGAACACTATTTTAACACCCGATTCTTATCAGTAACATGATTTTATGAGTTTTTACAACTTTGTCGAATTTTATTTTTATTCGTCACGTTTTATTTTCAGTTAACCCGGTACCCGATAACGCCGAAATTATGCACTAAACTAACTAAATCCTACTCTTAAATATCTAACAAGTCAAAAATACCATATTACCTCTCCTAGAAAACAATGTGCCGCCCCCTTATTCCCTTCTACTTGGCCTAATGAGTTAAAATCCCATTAATACTTCCTTAATATAAAAACCTAGTTTATTTCCTAAGCATTTCATAACACATTTATTTTAACTAGCCAAGAACACAAACACTCTCTCCCTCCCCTCTCCATCTCACGGCAAAAACCAAGATCACAAGAGGATCCGTAAATTTTTCAAGTTCAAGTGTTATACATGTCCCTTATACCTTCCTTGTTAGAGTTTTGCAATAAAAACTCCAAGGTTGTGGTTAATTTTCATCCTAGCTCACCAATCATCAAGTAAGCTCAAGAACACTATTTTTGATCTTTTCATACTCCCTTTGATCTTATATTGATGTATTTCCTATTTATTTTGAGAGCTATCCATGCAAAACTTATGTTATATATACCACTTGGTTCATTTTTCATTAAAACTATCTCAAACTCTAGATCTGTAACTTTCATTAACATCCCCGCGAAGCCCACTATTTTTAGTGATGTTTAGGACCCATGACACTCTAAGAAGGTGTATGGTAGGATGTGTGTATTTGTGGAGTTGTGTTGTAGTGTTTGATCAAGCCGCGAACCAAGAAAACGAGTTTCTAACGTATTTATATACCTGCTGTCCAAAAACTCAAACTCTGGAAAAATCAGTAAACATGGCGTTATTTTAGCCTTCATATTTAGAAAGTACTCTCAAACACGAAAACGTGGTCGCTTGAATCACTAAAAACCGAGTTATAACGAAGGAGATACGATGTTTTAAAGTTAGCAACACAAAAACTATTATTTTCAGAAAATGCGTGCTGTTGGCCGAACTTCAGGGGACAGAACGAGGCATTAGCCGTAGTCTAGCTGAGCCGAGCCACTGAGAATATGTTAGTTCATGTTATGACGATCGCGTGGATATAAAGAACGTTGAAAACCGACTTGTAACGACCAAGATATGAATTTCTGAAAATCCGACTAACAAAACTTATTTTGACAGCCTCACTATAATTCCAATATTTTCAAGTGTAAACAGTTTTTGCGAGGCACCATCTTACGAGCTATTTTCCCGTTGAGCGAGACGGTTTGAGCCATAAACTCCTTCAGGTGAAACGAAGTATTCCCGGCCTATTTTCCAAATCAATCAGCCGCTTGTTGATCGGACTTATAGTGAGCAAGTTATGAATTTCCTAGTATCGCCAAAAACAACCATTATATAAAAATAAAAAGTGTAAAACTAGCAAGTCGCCAAGTTGATGACCGATTATCTACATGATCGAGACGCGTATGACCAAAACTCAAAGGAGACGGCTGAGAGATCATGTTACAAGGTTTTCAAAAACGTCAAGTTCTATTCCTAACTCTTAACGTACAATATTTTGCGACTAGTTTTGCGAGGCCGTTTGGTCATATTTTCACAAGTTGTAAAAGGGTTATTTTGCGACGAAACTATTTTATTTGGCGATAAAACATCAAACAAGGATCGTGGAGTACCGTTTCAACATATTTACACGAAAAGTAGTTCATAACTTAACGAGACGTCGAAAATGTAGTTTTCGGCGATAAACATTATTTTCAAAACTAACGAGTGGTATCGTTAACATATGTATTTGCATGGGTAGCATTGTATCATTGCTTACGCTAGATCATATCATTCATAATAGGTCGCGGTTAGAGATCGAGCCTCATTTCATCTTATCCATTATTATCATTGTTGCTATCGCATCAGGTGAGATTTCATAGCCCCTACTTTTATACGTTTTGAACTTTTGGGGGAGATACATGCTTAAATTACTTTTCTCGTTTATCTAATACATTTTGCATTGGTATGCAAGTCATCAATTCTATTTTGCATTGGTATGCAATTACGCTAATACATTTTGCATTGGTATGCAAGCACTCTGACACGTTTTGCATTGGTATGCAAGTTCTCTAATACATTTTGCATTGGTATGCAATTACGCTAATACATTTTGCATTGGTATGCAAGCACTCTGACACGTTTTGCATTGGTATGCAAGTACTCTAACCCATTTTGCATTGGTATGCAAGTACACTGATCATTTACGATATGATATGCTTTGATATACCTGTTCTAGACATACTATGTTGGCATTGGGTTGTAAACACACAGGTTGCAAGTCTTGAATGGGCGGGGCTTGGAACTGAGTGGATTTACAATGCCTATGTTGTGGAAACTTTCTCTAAACGCTTTTCAACTTATTTATAACAAACTCTATGAACTCACCAACCTCGTGTTGACACTTTAGCATGTATTTTCAGGAACTAAGCAATAGCACGCTACTGGAGGGTTTTGGCAGGGCATGGCATGGTCATAGAAGACTCTGATAAAACATTTGGGACCGATTAACTTATTTTATGGGCAAACTTCCGCACCACTTTTCATAATGTAAATTTAACACTTTTGACTTATCAAATATATTCTAAATGATTGATGTGAAAACCGTTCTTTACACTTGTGTTATGATACCAATTGAGTTGCACCCCAAAGACATTACTTTCCGCTGCAAACCATTTTTGGGGGTGTGACATAACATAAATTAGGTTACCAACTATTTATGTTTGTATATATTTTTGTCATATATAGTATTAATATTTGAATTGTATATACAGTCAAACCGTGTTCAAATTTAAATCAAGAAGGAATTTATGTACAAATTTGAACCTCTTTTACAAGAGGGACAATGTTACATAATATCTAATTTTGGAGTAGCAGAAAACAGTGGCAAATTTCCTTTGTTACCAAATCAATGGAAAATATCTTTTTATAAAGGCACCGAGGTTACGCGGATAGATCAAATTGATGACAACTTTGTTGGCTTCATTAATGAGCCGTTATCCAGTCTTCTGGATACAGATAATGAGTACCACGAACACGATTGTATTGGTATGTATTTTTTTAGAAAATTTTCACGTAAATTGACATTATTGAAACTTTTGCTTGCAGTTCTTTATAATATATTTTTCCAGATATTGTTGGTACAGTCGTAGCTATTGGAAAAATAGTTACTATCAAAAGTGCTGGTGTTCCTATGATACGAAGGACAATTGTTGTCGAAGACGCCGAGTACGTATACTGTGCACATTTTCATTTTCTTTTAAATAATGTTTGTAGAATAGTGTTCAATTGTGATCATGGATTGATTATACACTATGCTATGCAGATCTTTAAGAATCGACTGTACTTTTTGGAACAATTGGGCATTATTGTGGAATGACTATGAAAACAAGCGTGATGAACTTGGCCATACAGACATACTGATGATGTTAGCAAAAGTGAAATATTGGGATAGTAAGTTTTGCAAATGCATAATGAAGTTTTGGAAATGATATTGAGATTTTTTATTCGCAGTGTTAATTCTAAAATTTACGTTTCTCTTTTGCACAACACAGACTAGCCGTCCATACATAATGCTTTGTTTGGCACAAGAATATTTATAAATAGAGATGTGCCACAGTTGTTGGCTTTCCGGAAGAGGTAATTACATTGATGTTGTGCTATGTATGTTTTGCCTTTGAATTAACTATATGTTAGGTTTATTGGAAAACTTATTTATACACATTACAGGTATGAAGAGCAAGATGGATATAGTGCAGGGGAGTTTAAAATTGAAGAGTATTCAATTGACAAGCCTATTGTCACGCCTGCAAAGTTCATGCACGGCTGTGTGAAGAGAACAGTTGGAGCGATTAGGACCATTGAACCTGTAAGATACAATTAATTGATTCAAATATAATATAAATCTTATTCTTCACCTGCTTAAATCACATTAGTGTTGCTGACAAACGATTTTGTATTTAAATACAGGAATCACATTGTGTCGTTTGTGCAAGAGTGCATAGTATACAATATGAAAATGGATGGGTCTATACAGGTTGTAAGACATGTAGTACCAGAGTGATACCGATTGTTTCGAAAGTCAAATCAGGCTCGAAGAATCCGAAGCAGCTGTGGTATTGTAAGAAGCATGGGGAGACATATGCGGTTGTTTCTAAGTATGTGCAACAACGTATCTACATGTATATAAGTATTTGAAACCGTATGTAAATGTATGCTAAATAATGCAACCGTTTACATATTTTATATTTTGCGATGTATATTTTATATTCGTAGGTTCAAAATCATTGTGCGCATATTTGATGATAGTGGTACCGCGCAAGTGGTAATCTTTGACAAGAGCGTACATGAGATGACAAATGTGACTGCGTGGGAGATCATGGAAAGGGAAGGAATGAACACAGACGAGTACTTTCCGGAAGATCTTAACCAGATTGTTGGGAGGAGGTATCTTTTCAAGGTTTTCTTTTTTGACTTTAAAAACAACAATAACAGCCATATATATCGAGCTGAAAAGGTTACCGAAGATGTTGACACAATCAACTATTTCAAGACTGGCTTCATGGAAGATGAGGTTTAATCCATTTGTTACTTTAATATACGATAACAATGAGGTATGCTTACAATTACGTATATACTAAACGTTTTACATTATTCAAAATAGGACGACGATGATGATGTACAGAGTTTGGACTATGACTCTATGTGTTCGGACGATGAACGGGATACACATTCTGCTGAAAACAACAAGGTACTGTTTATTGTTTTTTTTAGTGTCAATAAACACCATTGAATTCTAACAAACAATACAATCTAAATTTTTAATTCCTCCGACAAAATATATCAGGAACCAAGCAATGAACCTATAACTCCGTGCGCGGATACAGTAGATGATATGGCAACATTGTCTGATGATGCAACGGGCGATACTATAACTCGATTGGAAGATGCAGTGGATGGAATGCCAAGTGACAATAACAGTATTCCAGCAACATGTGATGATAAATTACCAGCAAATGAATTCGATGGACAAGACAAGCATAACGATGGTTGATGCTCGATTCAATTTTTAAAGATGTGTGAACACTTTAGTTACGGTTTACAAGTAATTATTGTTATGAATATTCGTATTGTTTTTTTCCTCCAAAACCTTTACATTTTATGATTGTTATGGATGCTCATATTATTTTTTACAACACAACATTTGCAATTTATTATTGTTGTGAATATTCTTATTAATATATTTTTTCTTCACTTTTAGTACATAGCCATTACCTTCTGGATGGTTGGAATAGGTTTATTGTGGATTATTGAAACCAAAGACTATCCCATAGTTACTCGACATATATACTAAATGGTCATGGCGTTTATGTAAGTTAGTTCTAAATCATTGGGCATGGGTTAAGTTCTGCATAATATAAGTAAAGTATTGCCTGAGGTAATATCAAAGTTAACTTAGGTGTTTCTATATGCACAATTGCACATCAAAGCCAAACCATGGTTATTACGTTGCTAACCAACTCTATGTACCCATTTCATTTTATATATTACAATATATTATGTTTGGGTCAGACTGAAAGTACATATATCTGCATAAATGAGGTATCCAAAAAAATATGCATTGTCAAAGAATTGCCGTTTGGGTTTTCATAATAAGTTTAAACAATTTTCAATTTTAAAAAGCAACTCATATCATTTTTAGTATAGTGTAACTCTTTATCCTTATCATTATTTATTTTTTTAGAGTTATGGATAGATATAATAAACAAAAAATTATGAAACTTATACACGAATTAAGTTGTAAACAGTTTAAAAATTAAATCAAATGTGATAACGCCTAAAGAAGGTATGTATCCACTTTCTATGAAAATTTAATTGAGTATTTTAAAATTTTTGTTAACTCTAAAAACGTTTAAAGAAAATATATTTTACATGGTTAAGAAAATTTCTTTCAAAATATAAGCAAAAACATATCCATATATTTTTAAAAGAGATATGTGACTCCCAAAATAAAATGCAAATTAATTATTGACTTTTTACCTTCCCCAACTTTGTGGTTAAATGCATTTTAATAATAATCCATTCCAACTTCCATACCTATTATCAAAGTAAAAAAAAAAAAAAAAAAACTGGTGCTCTTAGCACGCCTCATCTGTTTTGCAAGAATATGAAAATGGCTTCCACTATTGAGAGAGAAAAGGAAAACGAGATAGCAGAGATAACAGTTGTGAATAATCCAAGGTAAACCTACTAACTGTATAACTAATCTATGTTAAGATTTCATGTATTTCACAAAATAACGAATGCTAACAGCATGTTTACACCAGGTTGAATGATGTTGCAGCAAGCAAAGTGAAAGAAGCGCATGAAAACAAAGGTAAATAAACAGATATTAGTTTTTCTGAAATACAGTGTTGAGATGTTATGTGCATGTTTAAAAAATGGCCTGAATATCCATGTAGATGAGGAACAAGGTAACCGTAGTGAAGAGGTGGAAGAAAGCATAGAGTCTATCTATGATTGGATGGTTTCAGAAAGATCAACCATTAAAAAAAGGAAGTGGGAGCAAATTAAGGATGAAGAGGCAAGACTAAGAGAACAAAGAAGAAAATATAAGCAGTTTTTGAGAGAATTTAGTCCTTTTAGGAGACCAAGGAGGAAGAAACAAAAGCTGGAAGTCTATTCTTATGATCAAATTCATCTGTCATTCTCATCAGAAGACGTTTAGTTTCATGTTGGCTTTGTTTGTTTAAAAATTTAATTTAATGGAATGAATATGTTATGTTACACGTTTATACCGCTTTAGATATATGCAACATAACCACATCTATCAAAAACAATTTGTATAACAAAAATATCCAACACAAAAAGCATATTTTTGTAGAATATAATCACAATCTTTAACTATAGTAAAAACCATATTCATTTAGAAAAGTAACCAAACTATACTTATAAAAATATAGAAATGAAATCATACATGTATTTAGTATAAACACCCAAAATAAAAAATAAAAATAATCGGCCCAAACCAAAACCAAAAATTTATATTACTTACTAAAATTAATCGAGTTGCACTTATTCAGAGATGATAATAAAATCATACATATATTTAGGATAAACACCCAATATAATTTTTTTTTTAAAAAGAAAACGTTTATATTTAAAGTATAATATGTTTTAAATATAGTCACAAACTTTATCTATATTAAAACTTTAACAATTAATGATCATCTTCAAACACTATAAATTAAACCATATGTTAGCTACTGAGCATATAATTTCAATTATTGGTGACGAGAGTTAAACACAATGACGTATAAACGATCAAACAAGGTATATACTTATAAGTTACGTATGCTTTATTTGTTACCATGTAAGTTTAAATCATTCTGATCAATAGAACTTTAACAGGTTAATAAAAAAAAAGTGCATGATTCTCCATATCCAAGTAACTCTTCGCTGAATAAGGATATACCATTTATTATTTTATCAGACGTTGAAGAGGTATAATATATAACTTAAGTATTCATTCAAATTATATACGAAAGAAAATATATGATTATGTTCCTTATAATTACAGCCTAGCCATGCTGATATGGTTAAAAAACATGATCCTCCATCTCCAACCAAGGACATGCCAATTATACATATATCAGACGATGAAAAGGTATCGTTAATAACATGTCCGAGTAGTTTTATTATTAGCTTGATATATTCTTACTTAGCAAGTATTTTTAATGGAATTAACCACTTAAACATTTGTTTTGTTTTTTTTTTCCAGCCTGTTTTTCAAGCACTTAAATGGCGTAGATTGGTGAAAAAAACACATCTGTAGACACCACTTTTGTTAAGGTTATATCCTAAATTCTTTTTTTGTGTTGTTATATTATGCATTACAATGTGTTCTGACGTGTGTACTTTAATCCTAGGAGGCCGTTGGATTGGTGAAAAGGGATACCAATTACATTCATGATGAAGATATAATGGTATGAGTTACGACTGCAATAGACTATTTATTTTTTTACACATAAATATATTGAAACTTACAACATGTTTTTTTTTTATTATGTGTACCTTAAAACCACAAGTCTGATGATGCTGGCAATGTTATAAGAGAAGGATCTAAAGAAGCACATCCAACACGCAGCACAGGTCTTAAAAAGTATATGTTGATTGATGAGGATACAGATGACGATTTTGAAAAAAATAAAGGCAATTCTGAGGATGGGGTTTGGGTGAACATCGATGAACTTCCTGATCCGTTTTACCCTCTAAAAGATTATAAACCCGGATATACTATCCCTGACGAGCTTATCATTGAAGACTCCTCTACAGGTTGTTTCTTGGAAACCAATTATATAGTTTTTTTTTATTTGTAGATTACTAAATACGTGTTAAATTAAAAGTTATATTTTACTTATGAAATTTTTTATCTGAAATTCTCAATAGGTGATTCACAGTATACATCCGTTGATGAGGCTTATACTCATGTTAATGGTAAAGCACACAACATACATATTTATAACAGCAGCACAGATGTAGGAGTATATAGTTTTTTGGTATTTGTTTATTTATGTTTTATTTGTACTTAAACAGGCGATTCCAAATACACATCACTGGATGAGGCTGACATAGTCGACGCTGACATGTGGAACGGTATGCCTGATATCGACGGAATAGTGAATGGTCAAAATATTTGCAACAGAAATCTCGATGAAGAAGCATGGGAAGTTGATTCAAACGCGTATAGTGTCAGCTATGATTCTGATACCGATGATATGAGTAGCTTTATTAACGACAGCTCGACTGGTCATGAATCAAGTGACGATGATGATAGCGAGGATGAAATATGATGACGCATAGCTTGATTTTCCATAGATTCAGTTATTAAGAGTTTTATCCTATATAGTTTGTCCATCTTTATTGTCATTCAACGAATAATACTTTATTACTATGAATATTTTGTTACATTTTTTAAGTTGATGAATAATAAATTCAATTACCTCTAAAGCTTTTATTATGATACACGTAGTCTAAATATATCTATATCTATTTGTGTATATATGTGTTTCATTAAATACAAATATAACAAATTTTGACCCAAAAGAAAAGGCCCAATGATAACCAACTTTTAATAACTGGATATATATATAATTGGTTAAATAATGTAATCCATCAACATATATTCTTCCCATGGCATCATCAAACCCTAAAATATTTTAAGGTTCAGCCTCACCCACGACACACACTGATTCAGGGTGCAAAGATCAAGCCATTCCTGCACAAATCCACGTGACAGAAGCAAAAGTTGCTCATGCACAAAAACCTGTTGCTGATCTTAAGACAGAAGGTGGGTGGCGTGATCATGAAAATAGAGAGCCAACCACTAAGGTCGACGATGCATTAAGATTTCTTGCATCAGTCTTTGAAGAAGGTGGACCTTCTCAAAGTAATAAAGGTATGGCGTATAAGTTTTCTAATTTTTTAAAAATAAATTTACGTGTTCATGTTAACTTTATAAGTCCATTTATCTTTGACTTAATAGAAGAGCTAGACGAATCTATTTTCCTCAACTGGCTAAAGTTAAATGTTGGAGATCCTCAAGAGTCTCAATAGGTTCTCAATGGCGTCCAAAAGAAACTCATGAAAGCAGAAGCCTTAATTGACGAACTGAGAAAGATGGGTCATGAGGTGACCGATGACTACCTTGTGGATCTAAACTTTTTCAGCGATGAAGATTGAGATTTCATCATCATCTTAGAAGTCGTTGTTCACATACTGTTTTTCTTTCAGTTTAAATAGTTGATGAATTAATTTGATTTGAATTTCTGTTGTCATTTGATTATGGATTTGATGTGTTTCGCCTATTTTATTACTTATTATACATTAATATTTGATATAGTTTATAAAAATATGTATATTGAATCTACAAAGCTTATAAACATCCAGGTTAAATATATGAACAAAATATTTATTCAAAAATATAGTATGCCTTTAAAAAAATTCATTTGAAACTAACCTCAAAAGATTTGTACAATATATACATTCTATACTTATCATCCAAATTATATTTTTTATAAATTAAATATATCTCTTTCTATAAATTAAATATATCTCTTAGCATATTCGGTTAAAATATACATGCTATGCTTATCATCGAAATTATATCTTCTATAAATTGAATATATCTCTTAACAATATATTCCTTATAATTTTTACCGCTTTCCACCATATATAAACAATGATTCAATCTCACAAACGATATAACATCTACAAGATTTTCCCACTTTCATTTAGTAACAAACGCAAAGAAACCATGGGCCGTTTGTTTTTTCCCCCATCAAAGTCACCAGAAAAACGTTCGAGAAGTAATTCCCCACCAAAACATCCATCATCGAATTCAAAAAGTAACCAAGGGGCTGTAAGGTATTTTCTACCTATGCGTTATGTTGATCAGCTTAGATGACATATAGCATCGTTGGAAGCAGAAATCATAATTGACGAACAAAAAAAAGTAGCGTGTAAATATGATATTGATCACCGACGCGGGAAAATATTGGAGTGCCAAGAAAGGATTAACAATATCATGAAACAAATGGAACTTTCGTAGTGAATTTTTTTTATTTTATCTATATTATTTTCAGATATATTTGAAATTATTAACACTCTATTGTTTGGTGTCCAATGCAAGTGTTGAATAATTACATATCTACTTTTTGATTATCAATTTATGATGTTTTAGATGGTTGCATAATTCTATTTTTTGATTACCACTTTGATATGTGTTGAATAGCTATGTACCTTTATTGTTTGATTACAAACATGTATTTGGAGACTAAACACTTTTCTAATTAATTGTTGTGACTTTCCAATGTCAATTTTGTGCCTTTTAATTGTCTAAGAATACAAAGATCTAAAAAAAAAAAAAAATATTATCCTCTCACAATTATAGATTATCTCCTACTTTCAAACTTCCATGGCATCATCATCATCAAACAGTGAAACAAGGACAGGCAAACGCCAAAGAGATGATGGTATTCATCCAATTCCAGACAAATACACAGTCTTCGACATTCCCCAGGATATATGGGCTAAGTGTCAATCGGGCAAGTATGGAACTGAACGACATTGATTGATCTATACAACAAACGTATAAGGCTTCTCGAGGAACAAAACAGAAAAGGATGAGGAATTCATACGAGAACGCCAGCAGAGAATTGATGTTCGGAATACAAAAATAACAGAAGTACAACAGAAGGTTGCTGATATTTACAAATATATTGAGAACAGTCGGGTTATTCCTTAGTATTTTATTTACTTTAAGATTCATGATGTTATTTGGATTGTTGTTTTGGTTATTTGAATAATAAAGCTTGCATTTAAGATTTTAAAAAGTATTCATGTTAAAATAACTATCAATTGTAATTGTATGCCCACACAGTTTGCACTACTTGAAGAATTTGCCCTTTGTAATTATGTAAGTTGTGACTTTGTACTGCACATATGATTTGTACTGCTAGAACAATTTGTACTGCTAGAAGGATTTGCCCTACTAAAGTAATAGCAGGTTGATGAATAGAAACACACAAGGTACAAGTTTTGTCATATGTCATTGTTGTTCAATTTGATAATTCTGTCAAAAAAAAAAAAAAAAAAAAAAAAACGCAAAGAGGCAAAGACAACACTACAAATAATTAATAAATTAAATTATTGATGTGGTTGGTTTGCGTATTTTAAACTGTTCATCAAACAGATTAACCTAATGGAATAATTGAACATTGTATATGGAAAACACTAATAAAACAACTTAATTAAAGAGATTCATCTTCATTGCGTTGGATTCTTCCTCGCGCACTGCATCTTTTGTTTGGGCAAACAATTCTCCCATCAATTCGAGCAATACCCGATGCCTCTCTTGAGTTTTCTTCAATGCATCAAGTGAGTCCAATGCGACACCACGAGGTCCTAATGCTTCCATGTCAACTATCATTACTCGGTTCTTTGCTATAACCCTCCTTAGATGCTCGCAACAAGTGTGAATCAATTCTGCACAGACGGCTTCTTCACATGCCTGTTGCACAAACCAAACACGCATGCAGTCATGCAATTTGGACGATCCAGAGAGATTGCTTAGTTCCTCTAAAACCTGGAATGGCGCCATTGAAAACGATTTTCCAAAGACGGTTATCCTTTGCCTTTTGTTCTGTTACTCAGTAATTATCTTGTGCTTCAAGCATGTGATAGGAGCAATATTTAAATAAAGATGATACAATTCCTAATGATTATATTTTGTTAACATATATGGTATTATATATTACTAGATAATGAATAAATCATTCCCGAAGATAAGCAAATATTTAAATTAAAATACCACAATTCGTGTGTTACATGTAAAATACTAATATTTTGTTAACATATATGCTACTATATAGTAGTAGATAAATATAGTTATGCAATATGATACTTTTCAACCATTAATAAACACTGATTTCAATTCAGAAACAACTAAACATTTACAAATTTTTTCCACAACAATTTGATATACTATACAACACTGCCAAGTTTACAATATACAAGTGGTGTTATTAACATGGTCGCTGTATCAGATGATTTGGCAATCCGATCAAGTGGAAGACCACAAAAAACACGTAGAATATCAGGTAGCACATCCTATATACAAAGTGTAGAACCCATTTGACCGACGGGGCGACCACCGATATACCCAGTCCAAACAGGTAATTAAATTATTTGAAACTACGCACCATGATATTTACAGACTTGATTTGCCTACAGGAAGCTTATAGTTTGACAAGTCTTTACTCTCAAATATGTTGATACAATCAACTATGCAGGTAGCTTTAGTATACCTAATTTTGATTAAATTTAAAAGCATGACCGTTATAGATTATTGGACGTTTCCACCATTAATAAACACTGACTTCACATAAAAAAAAACAAACAATCTAAAAACTTTTTGTACAAGAGTTTAATATGCTATACAACACTGTCAAATTTACAATGTAATTATAGTATTATTAACATGGCAACCGTATCAGATAATTTAGTAATACGACCAAGTGGAAGACCACAAAAGAAGGATGAACTTACAGGTAACACATCGTATATGCACATTGTGGAACCCATACGACCTGGGGGACGATCACCAATATACCCAGTCCAAACAGGTAATTCCATTTATAGAAACTACGCAGCATGATAACTACAGACTATGTTTGCCTACAACAACGATAAATCAGTTATACTAATGTGTCTTCATTTTGCAACAGATGTCGGAAGCTTAAGTATCCGGCCAACTCGCACACCTTCTCAGACCAAAGCAAACACGGAAAAAGGAATCAACCAATAAACAAGCTGTGAACATCCAACACCAACAAAGAGACCAAGAGGGCGTCCATTCAAAGACCGGGCCAAAACACGTAATACAGTTATCATTTGTTGAACAAGTGGTTAATAAATATTTTAATCATTATCTGTTATTCATTCACTTTTGCTGCAGCAATCCATAAAGAGCCCATGTACCTTGGAACCAACCACTCTGGTGTGCACATTTCGAAACACAAATCACAGCGGTTGCAGGACAAAATAGTAACACCTACGAAAAAAATCCCTAGGCGCGAAGGTGTAAATAATGCCACCTCAGTAGATAATCACGATGGACAGAAAAATATATTTAAAGGAATATCCAATGGTACAGTCATTGAACAGTTCCCTACCAAAAACAACATTTGTGCCCAAAACAAAATGATGATTTTTTCTTTTATTCTTTAACATTTACTTAACAAATTGTCTATTCTCAGATTATCTTGACCATGGAGATCCTATTTACACGTGTGAATCCTGCGACGCACTGTTGTGGCATGCTGAATCTACGGTGGGGTCGACATCTTCAGGCACTGGATCATACTCTATATGTTGTGGTAAAGGAAAGGTGAAATTAGGAACGGAAGTTAAGAATCCACCACAATTGTTAGCACAACTTATGAATGGTGAACATCCAAATAGCAAAGATTTCGTTGATAACATTAGGCGATACAATTCAATTTTTTCATTCACATCCATGGGTGCAAAACAAGATACGTCTGTTAACCAGGGATATGGAGCATATTGTTACAGGATTGATGAGTGTCTAAATACTCATCATTTTTACCTAATCTGAGCTGCCAAAACTCTCAAAAACACTCAGAAATGCATCATAATACTGAAATTATTCCAGAATTGTGTTTTATATGTTTCAGATGCAAAATGTTTAAAAACTGATGAAAAACGAACAAAGTTTGCATAATTGGCAGTTTCAGTCCCTCAACTTTTAAAAGTTGTCAAATCTAGTCCCTGATCACTAAAAACTTGTACAAATATCATTTTAGGTCCTTGGGGATTCATAAGTTGTTAAAAAAGTCCTTTGAAGTTAAAAATTGCATATTTACAACTTTGGTCCCTCAACTTTGAAAAATGTCAAATTTGGTCCTCGGGTATTTAAAATATGGAAATTATCAAATATAACCCTTGTACTATTCTTATATGGCATAATTGGTCCTTGTGTTAACTTTGGAAATTTGGCAGGTTCAACCCTTCAAGAAATCAGAAAGTTACAATTTTGGTCCTTGTGATTTAGCTATAAACCAAACCGGACCTAAAATAAATAACCATACCAACCCACCCTTTATATTTATAAACCCAATCCAATACACAACCATACCAACCCAGCCCAACAAGCCCAACTCCCTTTTTAGTTAAACCCGACCCAAGCCTGGTTTTCAAAACCAGTTTGACTTCGGTCAAACTTATCCCTAACCTCTCAACCCCGCCAATACCACCTTGCCCATGGTTTCTCTGCTAAACCACCACCCATCCAATCCCACTCACCTAACAATACAAGAAACATTAAATGCTTCTTCTCCACCTCCCTGATTTGCATTTAATGCTTAAACCTGCTCAATCCACTAACCTAATTTTCCCGCCAAAATGACAAGTGGACTGCTGGGATCAATAGAAGGCAATTCAAGGGTTGGGATGTGTTCAGAGATATCAAATTAGGGTTTCCCAATTGTATTCAGTATAAATAGAACAATGTAGTAGGAAATAAAGTAGTAGCTAATTTAGTTTAAATCGCATTTTACTTATTCTAGTTGTAATCTTGTAATCTTTCATTTCCAGTTGTAATTCAAAGTAATTCAAGTTATAAAAACCTTGTTTCATGTTATCTTGTGTTTGATTTATTGTTGTTCAAAAGTGTATGTTCCTGTTGAGAATTTAAGATTCGAACCTTCATTAAAAAGCTCTCACAAGCTCCCACACCCTTATAATAAAGTTATATAAGCTTAATATAGCTTACTATAAACTTATTTAGTACACCTCAGTTCTAAAACTCAAAATACAAGAAAGGTCAACCATGGTCAACATAAGCTTTTAAAAGCTTCCATGGGTTGTATAAGCTGATCAAGAAAGCTTTTTGTGGTTTTCTAGCTTGCTATTAACAAGCTAGATAGTTCTGTCCTATGCATGCTATCCCTATAGCCACTCTTTCATTTGTAAGTTTTTGATCAAGTTTAGCATTTCACTGCATCAGTTGCTTATTGCTTGAATCTTGATCTTATTATGTTTCTGTGGTGATTGTTAAGTGATATTAAGGTTAAAATCATTTGCTTGTTCTTTGATAATCATAGTTGCTAAAAATCTCATTATAGCAGTCAATTTAGCATTTGGTCTATCCCTGTGTTTCATGCTTAAATCATTGATGTTTTATGCTTCATTGATCTTGTGTAATGATAATATAAAGGTGGAAATCAGTGTTTTGGTCTAAATCCATTTGTTGCTTTGAAATCCTTGTTTAACTGTCCTGATCAGGGGTGTTTGGATCTTACTGATTCAGTGGTGTTGTTGATTGTTTGTGTTGTTTTTGGTTGTTGTCATATGTTACTTTAGTCAGCAATAACTCAGAGGAACCATAAAAACTAGTCCCTAATCAGCAAAAAGTCAAAATCACTTTTAATCTCATATAAGTTGACAACTGTTGGATTTTTGACTTGTGAAATCCATCACAGTTGTGTGAAACTTGTTAAACTTGCTTAATATCATCTCATTGTAGCTTATTTCATCATATTCAGTCCATTAGAACCAATCAAAGTTCACCAAAGTCAAATCTTTTGTTTTACTGCATAAGTCAAACTCAGTGTATACTGAGTGTTCTTGCAGCTGATCTTGACCCAAATTGGACCTCAATTGGTTAGTTTCTGATGGGGCTTTTGTGTTTTTAAGATAATTCATAGTTCAGGCTAGCTTTTGCCCCCTTAATATTGCATCTCAGTAGCTTATTTCCTAGCTTAATTTGCTCTGCAAGTTTGCCTTTTTCTGCTATTTCTGTCTTAAGCTTTGCAACAGATTTGGGGTTGATTGTGCTTATTTGTTGGATTATCTGTTGGATATAAGTTGTTCTGTGCTTATTTAAGTTGGCTTAATCTGTTCTAATCAGTTGGTTAATTTTAGTGCTTATTTGCTTATATTTGGGCTTATTCCAAACTGCTTATCTGCCCATTTCTGCTTATTTGGCTTATTAAACTTTTCATTTTATTTTTCATAGCTTTCTAATAATATTTTAGATTTACTCAGAAAATTTCATAATTTTCTGAATAGCTTTGATATTTTTTAATCTTTTTAATTATTTTATAATAGTAATTAAATCATAATAAATAGAAAAATAATCAGAAAAATATAAATCCAATTTTCATAATTTTCTTTTATCATTTGTAATCTAGGAAAAATATAAAAATATTTTTTAGTCTTAAGAAAATCAAAAATAGAAATAAAGTGATAGCTTCTATTTAATAGAATTTATCTTTTTAAATTTTAATTAAGTAATTTTCATTTTTATAATTTTCTTAGCTTTTATTTACTTAGTAATATTTTTAGAAAAAGTTTTAGATTTTTCTTTGTCCATTTAGTATTTTTTATAATTTAAATTAGTTTAATTAATAATTAAATAATAAATAATTAATAATAATTAAATAAAAAAATAAAAAAAATATAATTTAAATTTTTAAATAAGTTTTAAGTCATTTTACATTTTTAGGTTTTAAATTTCATAAATTTTAGTTTTTGTCCCATTTTAGCTTTTTCGTTACGCGTTTCAGTTTATTAATTCGCGTTTAATTTTATTGTGCATATTTGTCTTTAAATTGTTATTTAGGATTGTTAAATAAAAGCAAAATCAAAAGCAATCTAAATCATCAATCACTCTAATCCTAGCTTTTCACAGTTTTCCATTCACATCTCGTTGGGAAACGATCCGGGTGATCACTTGCCTGGTTTCACACACTACACACGAGCATTCGTTTTCAGACTGTTTGCCTTTTATCATTTATTACGGTTGACCATTCACAAGTGGTTGACTTGTGTGATAGAGAAATAAAAGATAGCCGGTTTGGAACGGATCAAATTTTGGCGCCGCTGCCGGGGAGGTGTGCTGCGACAGTTGTGTAAGTTTTAGCGATTAGTGATTCGAGATCCTTCTCCCAAGAAGTTCCTATTTCTCAAAAACAATATAAAATACAAAAATATTTTCTTTTCTTTTCTATATACATTATTATTATTATTATCATATAAAAAAAATAAAAACCCCAAAAACATTTTCCGTTTTCTTTAATAATAAACAATAAAAATTAACCATCGAGAACCAAGACTGAGTACTACCTAACTGGGGGTACGGCCATAATAAGTTCCCAAACATCAGATTTAAAACTTGCCTTTGTATCACTTGCGAATATCGGCTCACCTTTGATTGATAAACAAACTCTAACGGAGGTTCTAGGATAGTCTGACATTAAATTGTCGGACTGAAAGAAGCGGGTTTTTAAGGAGCATTAAGTTGCCCACCTCTGCTTCTCCGCCACTCTGTGCGTTTATCTTTTAGAGAGCTACCGTACGCTTGTTGATTATTGGTTTAAGTTCACTTGTGTTTTCTCTCGATTTTGATTTTAATTAAAAATTTTGCTAAGTGCATGCGCACTCGTTCTTCTAGGTCTACAAGCCTTTTCCGTGAGCTTGGAAAAATACCTCGAAGACGTCGTAGACGTTCTGCTCCATCAGTCGTACCCGAGATACGGACTGATCCCGAAACCCCTGTCATCATGGCAGAAGACCGCCCTATGAATGAGCTTCTCCAGGCTCCCACTGAGGGTTATGGAGATGCCATTATTGTTCCAGCCATCGTGGCTGAGAATTTTGAGCTCAAGACTGGGTTGATAAACCTGGTAACATCGCGTCAATTCTATGGTTTTGAGAGGGACGATCCTCAAGATCACGTTCGATGGTTCAATAAAATCACATCCACCATCAAATGTAAAAATGTCCCGGAGGAATCAATCAAACTTCTTCTTTTCCCGTTTTCTATAGATGGGGCAGCCCGGATTTGGCTTGACAAACAACCCCCTCGGTCAATTAGAACATGGGAAGATTTAGTTCAAAAATTCGTAAATGAATTCTTTCCTCCTTCCAAAACCACGCATCTTAAAAATGAAATCATGAAATTCACTCAAAGGTTTGATGAACCATTTGGAGAAGCATGGGATCGTTTCAAAGAATTGCTCCGCAAATGTCCTCATCACGGTTTCACCGATTTGATGCAAATGGACACTTTTTACAGTGGGTTAAACCCATCTGATCAAGATTCTCTCAATGCCTCAGCTGGAGGTAATTTTCTGAGCAAATCCACTAAGGAAGCCATTGCTCTCATTGAAAATAAGTCTAAGGTCCGCACTACACGAAACAGGACATATAATTCCCAGGCTAGTGCTGGTCCTTCCACTTCATCTCCCGTGAGTCAGTCCAGTACTGATACTCAGCTTGCTGAACTCACGAAGGTTATTCAAGCTCTGGTTTTCTCCACACAAAAGAAAGAGTCCGCTCCGCAAACTTCTCACACTGCTGAAGTAAAAAAATAGAAGTTTGTGTTACTTGTGGTGGTCCTCACGCTTACTATAATTGTACTGCCACCGATGGCAATACATTTGATGTCAATGCTATAGCCGGAACATCCAATCAAGGAGGTAATCAATACCGTCCTCAAATGGACCCAAACCACCGTGCTAGCAATCAATTTGGACCACCCGGATTTCCTCCTCCCAACAATCCAAATAGGAGTAATCCTAATCAACAGAGAGGGCAGAACATGCAAAATCAATTTACTGCCCCAAACAATCAATACCCACCCCAGAGGGGTAATCAAGGGTATTCAGCTCCTAATCATCAAGGACCTCTCCCAAACGAACTTGATAACTACATCAAGTTTAATGAGAACAAAATGAAGGCAATACAAAATCAGATATCTGGATTGAGAAATGAATTTCAAACTTCAATATACAAGCAAGGAACTGAGCTTAAGAATGAGCTTTCAAATAAAATTGATCATTCTCAAAGCGAAGTTAAGAATATGCTTACCAGTCTCATGAATCATATCAATCCACCTTCTACCTCGGGAGGTCTCCCTGGTAATACCATTCCAAACCCAAAGGGTGAACTGAAAGCTGTCACCACACGCAGTGGTAAAGCTTATGATGGACCCACTATTTCTACTACCACTTCTTCTCCTCTCCCCAAGGTAGTGGAAAGTGAACCTGAGGTGACTGAGGACAAGGAACTTCCTATTAATAACGGAGGTGCCAACAACGTCCTACCTCAAGTTGTCCAGAAACCAAAACCCAAACCAGGAGTTGTTTTTGAAATCCCTGTTGAAAACCCTAAATCCAAACCTTCTATTCCTTATCCATCACGTTTACATGAGCAAAAGCTCCGCGAAAAAGCTAGTCAACAAATGGAAAAGTTTTTCAAAATTTTCCAGGAATTACATTTTGATATAAGCTTTGCGGATGCTATCATTCTGATGCCCAAATTCGCATCCACAATCAAACACTTGTTAAGCAACAAGGAAAAACTGTTTGAAATGGCAAAGACTCCATTAAATGAGAACTGCTCAGCGGTTATCTTGAAAAAGCTTCCGGTGAAGCTTGGAGATCCTGGAAGATTTTTACTACCTTGTGTCTTTCCAGGAATGGTTGAATGCTATGCCTTGGCCGATCTTGGTGCAAGCATTAACCTGATGCCTTATTCAGTCTGGGAAAAACTTTCTCTTCCTGCACTCACTACTACCTGCATGACTCTTGAGCTTGCAGATCATTCCACATCTCTTCCTCGCGGCATTGCTGAGGATGTATTTGTGAAAGTGGGAAAGTTCCATTTTCCGGCTGACTTTGTGGTTTTCGATTTCGATGCTGATCCCAGGGTTCCTCTCATTCTTGGGAGAGGATTCCTAAAAACAGGACATGCTCTCATTGATGTATTTGAGCATGAAATCACATTACGTGTGGATAATGAAGCTGTTACTTTTAACCTCGATCAAACTTCGAAGTACTCTTCAAATAAAGATCCTGAATCGGTTAACCGAATCGATGTCATTGATATTGTTTCAGAGGAGTACTCACAAGAGTTTCTTGGTTATTCTCATAATTCTGTGAGTGGGGATACCACCACATCTTCTCTACCTATCATTTCCGACTCTTCCCCTTCTCTCACTCCGTTTGAGGGAAGTAATTTCAATTTGGAAGAGATCGAGGCTTATCTCGAGTGTGATTCATTTCTGGAAGGAATTGATGACGCTGAGATTGATCTGGAGGGAGATATTCTTCTTCTTGAGACATTGTTAAATCAGGACAATTCTCCTCCACTCCCTCCCGTTGAACTTCATAATGAGGAAATTAAATCGGTTGAGAAAAATGATGAATTTCCTGAGGTCGAACTCAAAGACTTGCCACCTCATCTTGAGTACGCATTTTTGGAGGGTGATGAACTCAAATAAGTACATTTTATTACTATCATTTATCCTATTAATTTGACTTGTTTGACTATATTATGTATGAGGATTGATACTTAATCGTTTACTTTTGTAATTCTCAGGTAAAAACAAGCATTTGGTGAAACTTAGCGATTATGGACTAATAATGGAGCAAAACGTGCATAAAGAGGAAGTCTACTGACATGGACAAGATCAAGTCAATTCTGCTCCAGATGCGCCGCATCTCACTCTCAACATGCGCCGCATCTCTATCAAGATATCACCAGATACGATCCAAGATACAAGAGGACATGCGCCGCATCTAATAAAGAGTTACGCCGCATCTTCTGGCGGTGTACGAATATTCCTGAATATTATAATCTTGGACCCCACGCGAAGTTAAGTACATGCGCCGCATCTACTTAAGTAGATGCGCCGCATCTTCCCTCAGACAGAAACTATAAATACCCCGTAGACCAGACGATTTGAGAGTTCGAAACCCAAAAAACCGAAGTTCGGACAGCAGAACAGGAGGACGAATTCAGTCAAGAGGCAGCACAAGACACACCCAAATCGAAGATACAAGAGCTGTAAGAAGGTGCTGCATGTATTTAATTCATTAAGTAGTTTTGTTTTATTGTGTTAGCAAACTTTAATTCATCAGGATTGGTGGCTTGTGTAATGTGACAACGAAAGATTGCACTCCCTTTAATACTTGCTTTCCCATCAATTAAAGTTTATATGTTGATGTCTTTGGTTACTACTTATTAGTGCATTGATAACCTCTGTGTTTATTAGTGGCTTGCGGGCATCCGACTGCGGGACAAGATGTGGCTCCCACGGTTGTTTCTAAATTGATCACTTAGGAATAACTTTTAGACATAAGTAATCATTAAGGGTTTACTCGCCGATGAGAATAGGACCAACGAGAAAGGGTTAATTACATACACTTCATATAAAGCTATCAATAAAACAAGTGACAATCTACTTAATCATAAGGACAGCCCTCTTATTGTCTCTAGTATCTATCTGTGTACGTGTGTGCTACTTGCTGATTCGTGCCTAGTGGTTTATTTTATTATTTAATTGCAAACAAAATCGTGCCAGTCTCTCAGGCTGAAACCCCCTTGCGTTAGGATATTAAAATACTGATTAGAATAACTAGATAATACGTTCCACTCTTAGTGATCGACACTCTACTTACCATTATCTTCATACTGACCGGGTACACTGCTCGTTAAGTGTGTGTGTTATTGATAAGTCGGCTAAATATAAATTTAAAACTTGAGTAGGCATTAAAACTGCCAAAACTTTACTCCAACGCACGCCCATCAAGTTTTTGGCGCCGCTGCCGGGGAGTGAATTGTTATTATCTGTTAATTTGATTAGTATTTTAATTAGGTTATTTTTCTTTTTTTTATTAGATTAATTGCATCATTGTATTATTTTGCATATTTGTTGTATTGTGTGCTATTTGTTTTCTTTTATTTTTGTTTTTATTTGTTTTTGTTCGTGTGTTTTGTTTTTGTTTTTATTTTTCGTTTTTTTTTGTGTGTTCTGCTATCGTTGTACTGTGCTAAATCAAACGATACGGCGCATCTGATCTCTCAGATACGGCGTATTGCGTTTAATTTTTAAAATACAACGCGTTTAATTAATTCGATACGACGCATCTTTTCCCCAAGATACGGCGTATCTGTTTTTAATAAGAAAATTTTTCTAAGCGATAAAGTAATACGACGCATCTGCTTTCGCAGATACGGCGTATCTGTTTTTGATAAAAATTTTTCTAAAACATTAACGCCATACGACGCATCTTCTTTTGAAGATACGGCGTATCTATTATTTTAATTAAAAACAGTTTGCGAATTATTAAACAGATACGGCGTATCGATCTCTGTCGATACGGCGCATCTTACTGAATCAAAAAATCTTTTATTTTTAAACGTAACGAAAATACGGCGCATTAACTTTCGTTAATACGACGCATTTAATTTTAATTGGATAAGTTGATTTTTGATTAATTAATTCGATACGGCGCATTCTTAAATTCTAAAGCGGCGTATCTATTTTCTGAATAAAGTCTGATTAAATTTTAACGATTATAAGATACGGCGTATCCAACTTTTTGGATACGGCGCATCGTCTGCAGATATCAGTAACTTTAATTTTTCGTATTCCGTTTTCGTTATTAATTATCTGATATATTACTTTCTCGAGCATACCCTACTGATGCTTTTGTGATTGATTTCAGGAAGTGCATGACCAGGAGTTCTACGAGGAACTTGATTCAACCTTTTGAAGATCCTGAACGAGCCCTGCATTCGCTTAAGAGGCTTTTCAACACAAGAAGCTTTGATCTTTCAAGTTCACTCGAGCTTGATTACTTTTCTGAAGAAAAAGAGGAAGTTGAAACAGGAACAATGGGCGAAAACACTACTATGGAGGAATACATGAACAATACCCGTGCTGATTACACTTCAGGAGTTGCTAGACCAAAGTTTGATGACAAGTCAAAATTTGAGTTGAAGGGACAATTTCTCAAAGAGCTCAGAGAGAATGCTTTCAGTGGGACGGAACAAGAGGATGCTAATGAGCATGTCGAAAAGGTCCTGGAGATTGCAGATTTGTTTACTACAGAAAGTGTCAATACCGATCAACTCATGCTAAGAATCTTCCCAATCTCACTAAAAGGAGCTGCTAACAAGTGGCTAAGGAATGAACCTGCTAGTTCAATCACTACGTGGGAAGGTTTGAAGAGCAAATTCCTGAAGAGATATTGTCCACCTGCTAAGACTGCTAAGAAGATGGAGGCTATCAATAGTTTCAAGCAAGAGCCTGATGAAACCCTTTATCAAGCTTGGGAACGATTTAAAGATTTATTGATAAAATGTCCTCAACACTATCTAACCCCTATGCAGGAAATAATATTGTTTTATCAGGGATTGGACGTGCCTACAAGACAGATTTTGGATGCTAAGGGAGCTGTACCTCAGATGAGTGCAACTAATGCTAGGAAGGCGATCCAAGAAGCTGCTGATCATTCTCAGAAATGGCACGATGGGACCTCTACTAGATCTAAGAGCAGCACTAATTTTGACGGGATTGCTGCTATTCAAGCTCAATTGGATAAAATTAGTAGAGAGATGAAGAAGCGAGATGAAAGAGCATATGCTGCCCAAGTTGGATGTGAAAAGTGCGAAGGACCTCACTACACTAAAGATTGCCCGAACAAGAATGAAAGTGAGACATTTGAAGAAGCTTATTACACCCAATTTGGACAACCATTCCGACCTTCAGCAAGATTTAGGGAAGCTAGTCCGGGATTCTATCAAAAGAACAACTTCAATCCCGCTTATCAAGAGAGGAGGCAGACTTTAGATGATACTTTAAAGCAAATTATGGCCGATGCTGCTAAAAGACATGAAGAGAATACTGCTATGATCAAGGAAATTCGAGCTTCAACGGACACTACCACAAGAAATCAAGGAGCTTCGATCAAAGCACTGGAACAACAAATTGGTCAAATGAGCAAAGTTCTTCAAGAAAGGGGATATGGAAGTTTACCGAGCTCAACTGAAACAAATCCAAGGGATCATGTCAAGGCCATAAGCACCACTGAAGAAGTCACTCCTAATATACCTAGAAGGTCGATGAATGGTAATGATGGTGCAAGACCCGAATTTTTCTTTAACTCTTCAATCAGCTTAAGGAGACTACTAAAAGAGAAGACAAAAATTGAAGAGGAGATCAAGGCAACAATGAAAGAAGAGAGCCCTGCAACCGATTCAAATGCCTTGCCTCATAAAGAAAAAGACCCAGGAAGTTTTACTCTACCTTGTTCTATTAATAATATATCCTTCAATAATGTGTTGGCTGACTTAGGAGCTAGTGTTAGTGTTATGCCTCTTAAGACATTCGCTACCCTAGGACTAGGAAAATTAGCACCAACTAAATTACTTATTGAATTGGCTGATAAAACAGTAAAACGACCTGAAGGGATTGCTAATAATGTGCTAGTTAAGATTGAGCAGTTTATTTTTCCCGTAGACTTTATTATACTAGACATGCCCGAGGATGTTAAGATTCCTTTAATCCTCGGAAGACCTTTCTTGTCTACTGCCCATGCTAAGATTGATGTGTTTAAGAGAAAAATTTCATTAAGGGTAGGGAATAATAAACTAGTCTATAAGTGCCAAGATCCGGTTAAAAGCATAATTAGAGGTGTTTATGTGCTAGGATTAAGAGAGCGTATGGACCTCGATCTTGAAGCTAGACTTATGGGAGAAACATTGATTCAAAACAACTCAACTAATCCTAATCATGAAGACTTTGAGGAATTCATTGACCTTAATGTACCTACGGAACTTAGACGAGATATTGTTAGTGATTCTGATGATGAGTGGTATGATTGTGTAGTAATTAATAAACGTAGGAGAGTAGTTGAGAAAACGAATTTGAACAATGATGTGTTTATTGAACTACCACCCCACCTTGCTTATCTGTGCCTATATGATAATAAGAATTTCCCGTCTATCATTTTGTCATCTCTGCCCATAAGGGACAGGACTTTGTTTATACAGATATTGAAGAAGAACGGCGTGGAAATTAAGAACGAGCAAGGAGTGTTCAATATTACTAAATTGGCGATGAAGGAGCGTGATGTTTCCGACTCCTTCAATGATCGATACTAATGAGCTGAACGTGAGTCTAACTTGAAGACTCTGGAATAAAGACAAGTGCTTACCGGGAGACAACCCGGATTTATCTTTTATTATTCTGTTTTCTGTGTCGAGTCAGTCCAGGCCGCACGAAGATACGGCGCATCTCATTCCTGAGATGCGACGCATCCTCTGCAATGGTCATATCTTATTTTATTTTTCTGCATTTTTATTTTCGACTTTAAAACTATTTATCAGTTTATTTTAATGCGGCGCATCCCTGGTTAAGGATGCGGCGCATCTTTATTCTGATCCGTATTAATTCCAGGATCGATACGGCGTATCTTCTTCAATAAGATACGGCGCATCGACTGACCTGATGATTTTCAGTTTTAATTTTTTAAGTTTTATTTTTCCAAACTACTAATGTGTTATGCAAGTTGAACCTTTCTTATCTTAGGTGTGTTTTAAAGTGTTGGTGGTATTATAGTTTCCTGGATTTCCTGTGGATACATCAAGTATGAAGTTTTAACGTTCTAATCCACAAGAAAGATGATTTTCGCTCTTATACTAATGGAGGATCATACCGAGCAAATCTCAGGGGAGTTTTTCCGTTCTAATTCTTTTCTTTCCAGTTTTTAACCTTTTATACAAACAACGAGGACGTTGTTTAACTTAAGTGGGGGGATAGGAGAATTAGAACACTTAACACTTACTTGTCCACTTAACACTTACTTGTCCTACTTTTTCAAAAATTATGCTTAAAATGTGCTTAATATATCAAACTTAAAAATTTTTTAGCATGTTTTTGTTTAAGATCTAAGTTGCATAACTGCACACATGACGTTATTTTCAAAAATTGTGATTTTTCCAAAATTCACAAATCTATGAGTGTGCCGGTGACTTGTAAACTTTAGAACTTGACTTGTATACTATTCGAGACCACCATAATGAGTATTATTTATATAATTGGAATGACTTGTCTAACTTGGTAAAATTCTAGGATTAAACCAAAAAGCCTATATATGTTATGTGTTATTAGCTAACTACACTGGTTAGTTAACCCCCGTATAAAACCCTTTTGTTACTCTCATTTTTAGAGTAAGATACCCCTAGAAAAACCCTCAGAGCCATTCCTTTCGTTTCTTACACCTATGTTTAAAATGTTTCGTTACACCCTTACACCTTAGCCTACCCTGTAGATTAGAATCCGTGGTTGGTTAATTGCTATAGGCAGAGTGTGTTTCCTTACATTACCTGTGTTCGCATGCGTAATTCATTATCTATGGTTAGGTCGGGAAATTGCACAATGCAAATTGGAGTGAAAGTAAATATTGTATATTTTTGAGTTTATTTTTCGTGTGTTTACTACTTTCACTATTACCGTTATTTCTGAAAGTATGAAAAGTATGAAAAAAATTATCCGGAAAGAAAGTTGTAGTGATGTGGTGAAATTTTACACATCTATGTTTATGTTTCAAAAAAAAAAAAAAAAAAAAAAAAAAAAAAAAAAAAAATCGAAAAAATGAGAAAAGAAAAAGAAAGAAAAAAGAGTTGGATGTTTATTTTAAGCCAACGATGTAGAGTTATGAAAGTGGTCGATATCACCACTATTTGTTATACTATATTTATGGATTGAATGGGAATTGGCAGTTATGGGAATGCCGATTAAGGTTTATTCTTTGATTAAGATTTTGTTGAGTATAATTCGTGTCTACCTAAAGCGTGTGTTTCAAGTGTTAAAGCGTGAGTTATTCAATGATATGAGTCTTATTCATGGGATGGTTGGGATAGTGATTAACCACACTTAGGATTTTAATCTATTTGTTTTGTTTTGTTTATTTTTATTTTTACACCAATTTATATCCCAAATATTATCCATACCCTGTATTGTTCTTTATCCAACCGAACCTTTGATTTATTGAGATTAGGGATTTGAGCAATCTTAAGTATCGTGGTCGTGGATTCGGCTATGTATTTATGATTTTGTCGCCCTTTTTGATATATTATTATTGGTGAAGTTTGGACCTATCTTTAGCCTATTCGAGTTAAGGATTTGAGCAATTGCAAGTATCGTGTTCGTGGATTCGATCATGTATTTGTGATTTTGTCGCCTTTTCTGGAATTTGAGATCGATAGTGTAAAAAAGAATAATTAACCCTTAAGCCTAAAAACCCTTTTTACCGCTTTAGACTTGTTATTCCTTAGCTTTAGTGGTGGAGATGTGTATACTTGCCAAGCTTATGATAGAATATTCGTCGCGACTGGACAGTTAAACGATTAGATTTGCTTTTATCGACTTATTTTATTTTACTTCTAATTCGTTAAGTGTTTAGTTGTGTGATTATGAAATAAACGAATACATGCTTAAATATAAAAATAAATCCTAATACATCTTTTAGGATAAATTTTCATAAATGAAATTCTAAGGTTTACTTGGGGACAAGTAAAGTTCAAGTGGGGGGATATTTGATGAACTCAAATAAGTACATTTTATTACTATCATTTATCCTATTAATTTGACTTGTTTGACTATATTATGTATGAGGATTGATACTTAATCGTTTACTTTTGTAATTCTCAGGTAAAAACAAGCATTTGGTGAAACTTAGCGATTATGGACTAATAATGGAGCAAAACGTGCATAAAGAGGAAGTCTACTGACATGGACAAGATCAAGTCAATTCTGCTCCAGATGCGCCGCATCTCACTCTCAACATGCGCCGCATCTCTATCAAGATATCACCAGATACGATCCAAGATACAAGAGGACATGCGCCGCATCTAATAAAGAGTTACGCCGCATCTTCTGGCGGTGTACGAATATTCCTGAATATTATAATCTTGGACCCCACGCGAAGTTAAGTACATGCGCCGCATCTACTTAAGTAGATGCGCCGCATCTTCCCTCAGACAGAAACTATAAATACCCCGTAGACCAGACGATTTGAGAGTTCGAAACCCAAAAAACCGAAGTTCGGACAGCAGAACAGGAGGACGAATTCAGTCAAGAGGCAGCACAAGACACACCCAAATCGAAGATACAAGAGCTGTAAGAAGGTGCTGCATGTATTTAATTCATTAAGTAGTTTTGTTTTATTGTGTTAGCAAACTTTAATTCATCAGGATTGGTGGCTTGTGTAATGTGACAACGAAAGATTGCACTCCCTTTAATACTTGCTTTCCCATCAATTAAAGTTTATATGTTGATGTCTTTGGTTACTACTTATTAGTGCATTGATAACCTCTGTGTTTATTAGTGGCTTGCGGGCATCCGACTGCGGGACAAGATGTGGCTCCCACGGTTGTTTCTAAATTGATCACTTAGGAATAACTTTTAGACATAAGTAATCATTAAGGGTTTACTCGCCGATGAGAATAGGACCAACGAGAAAGGGTTAATTACATACACTTCATATAAAGCTATCAATAAAACAAGTGACAATCTACTTAATCATAAGGACAGCCCTCTTATTGTCTCTAGTATCTATCTGTGTACGTGTGTGCTACTTGCTGATTCGTGCCTAGTGGTTTATTTTATTATTTAATTGCAAACAAAATCGTGCCAGTTTCTCAGGCTGAAACCCCCTTGCGTTAGGATATTAAAATACTGATTAGAATAACTAGATAATACGTTCCACTCTTAGTGATCGACACTCTACTTACCATTATCTTCATACTGACCGGGTACACTGCTCGTTAAGTGTGTGTGTTATTGATAAGTCGGCTAAATATAAATTTAAAACTTGAGTAGGCATTAAAACTGCCAAAACTTTACTCCAACGCACGCCCATCAGAGGGTGACGATAAATTACCCGTCATTATTGCTAAAGACTTAAGTGATGAAGAAAAGACTGCTCTAATAAAGGTCTTGAAGTCACACAAGCAAGCAATTGCTTGGAAACTCTCCGACATAAAGGGTCTCGACCCTGAATTTTGTACTCACAAAATATTAATGGAGGATGACTTCAAACCAGCAGTCCAACACCATCGAAGGGTAAATCCCAAAATCCACGATGTTATCAAACAGGAGGTTATCAAACTTCTTGATGCAGGATTGATTTACCCCATCTCTGACAGTCCTTGGATTAGTCCCATCCACTGCGTTCCAAAAAAAGGGTGGCATAACTGTTGTCACAAATGAGGAGAATGAGTTGATTCCAACTCGATTGGTTACTGGGTGGCGTGTTTGCATTGACTATCGTAAGTTAAATGATGCCACCCGAAAAGACCATTTTCCTCTGCCCTTCATGGATCAGATGCTTGAGAGATTAGCGGGAAACGAGTACTATTGTTTCCTTGATGGTTTCTCAGGTTACTTTCAAATCCCCATTGATCCGCAAGATCAAGAAAAGACCACATTTACATGCCCCTATGGAACCTTTGCTTATAAACGTATGCCTTTCGGCTTATGTAATGCTCCAGGCACGTTCCAAAGGTGCATGATGTCCATATTTTCCGACATGATCGGGAAAACGATGGAGGTCTTTATGGATGACTTCTCAGTCATTGGGGATTCATTCGAAACATGTCTCTCCCATTTAGAAAACATGTTGAAACGGTGTGAAGACACCAATCTTTGTCTAAATTGGGAAAAGAGTCACTTTATGGTCAAAGAGGGCATTGTCCTCGGCCATAAGATATCAAAGAACGGGATTGAGGTTGACAGATCTAAAGTTGATGTCATTGGTAAATTACCTCATCCCACTACCGTCAAAGGTATTAGGAGTTTTTTGGGTCATGCCGGTTTCTATCGTCGATTCATACAAGATTTTTCTAAAATCGCCCGGCCTATGACTCATCTTCTTGAAAAGGATGCTCCTTTTATCTTCTCACCCGAGTGCATCGAAGCTTTTGAAACATTAAAGAAAAAGCTTACTGAAGCACCTATTCTGGTTGCCCCCGACTGGGATTTTCCCTTTGAGCTCATGTGCGATGCAAGCGATTTTGCTATCGGTGCAGTCCTGGGGCAACGAAAAGCCAAACATTTTCAGCCTATCCACTACGCAAGTAAAACCATGACTGAAGCTCAAACTCATTACACCACTACAGAAAAAGAATTGTTGGCTGTGGTGTATGCCTTTGAGAAGTTTCGGCCATATTTAATCTTGACAAAATGTGTAGTGTATACGGATCACTCGGCTCTCAAATATCTCTTTGCAAAACAAGATGCAAAGCCGAGATTACTCCGTTGGGTTCTCCTCCTGCAAGAATTTGATATCACCATACGTGATAAAAAAGGAGCTGAGAACCTAGCTGCTGATCATCTATCCAGATTAGAGAACCCACACCAAGATGTTTTCGAGAAAAAGGAAATAAGCGAAACATTTCCTCTTGAGACACTCAGTGCGGTTGCTTTTCGTGGAGATTCTACTACCCCATGGTTTGCCGACTTCGCAAATTACCATGCGGGTAACTTCATAGTGAAAGGAATGTCGACCCAACAGAAGAATAAATTCTTCAAGGATGTTAAACATTACTTCTGGGACGACCCCTACTTGTTCAAAATCTGTGCGGATCAAGTCATCCGACGGTGTGTTTACGAACAGGAAGCTATTGACATTCTCAAAGCTTGCCATGCTGGACCCACTGGGGGCCATCATAGTCCAAACTACACCGCCAAAAAGGTGTTTGATTCCGGGTTTTATTGGCCCACAATCTATAAGGATGCCCAAGATCTCATCAAAACTTGTGAAGCTTGTCAGCGTCACGGAAATATTTCACAACGAAATGAAATGCCACAAAATGCTATTCAAGTTTGTGAAATCTTTGATGTCTGGGGCATTGACTTTATGGGGCCATTTCCATCATCTCGAGGAAATAAATACATTCTCGTGGCTGTTGACTATTTGTCAAAATGGGTTGAAGCAAAAGCTTTACCCACTAATGATGCCCGAGTGGTTGTAAAATTCCTGAAAGCTCTGTTTGCCCGTTTTGGAACTCCACGTGCTATAATCAGTGATCGTGGTACGCATTTTTGCAATGACAAATTTGATAAAGTCATGCAAAAGTATGGTGTAACTCACCGTCTTTCTACTGCGTATCACCCACAAACAAGTGGACAAGTAGAAGTTTCAAATCGGGGTATTAAAAGAATACTGGAAAGGACTGTAGGAGAAAATCGTGCATCCTGGTCGGATAAGCTGGATGATGCACTATGGGCCTTTCGTACAGCTTACAAAACACCCATCGGGTGTACGCCTTACAAACTTGTGTACGGAAAGGCATGTCATCTACCGATCGAATTAGAGCACAAAGCCTACTGGGCCTTGAAACATGCTAACTTTGACCTCCAAACTGCGGGTGATCACCGTAAAGTTCAAATGAATGAACTAAATGAACTGCGTGATCAGGCCTACGAGAACTCTTTGATCTATAAAGAAAAGACAAAGAAGATTCATGACTCAAAAATAAAGAACCGCGTTTTTAACGTTGGTGATCGAGTCCTTCTTTTCAATTCAAGATTAAAGATCTTCTCAGGCAAACTCAAATCCCGATGGTCTGGTCCATTCACTATCACAAAGGTTTATCCGTATGGTACCGTTGAGTTATCTCAAAATGACGGTCCTAATTTCAAAGTGAATGGTCATCGTTTAAAACACTACTTTGGAGAGGACATACCATTCATGGTTGTCCCGGATCTTCAAACTTTCCCCATGAACCAATGAATGCGGGGATCGAGTCAAGCTAGTGACTCGGTGATCAAAAACATTAGCAAAACATGGGTTTTCACCCGTGTCTCTGTTTTCTTTCTCTGTTCTACCATCTAGTGTGGGGGAGATGCCCCACATGTTGTATATATGTAAATTTCAAAAAAAATAAAAAAAAAAAAAAAAAATGTGTGTGTGTATATAAAATAAAAGGCTATTAGTATTTCTCTTTCATGTTCTAAGTGTTGGTTTAACAACCGGTTCTTTGAATATTGAGGGCAATATTCAGTTCTAAGTGTGGGGGGGGGGGAATTCTTGCGAATTTGATCAAATGTACCATCTAGTACCCCCATTTTAGCCAAAATTTTAAATTTTTTTTTTCTCACTTAGAACTCAATAAATGGTTATCAGTCCACCATGTCTAACCCACATAAGGATTGGCTAATCCAAGAGCAAACGGCTCTTGGTAAAGATATCTCAAATCCGTTGATGGCTTGCAATTTGCCCAAAATTGTATGGTATTCGACTCACCATATCTTCATAAGTGAAGAGTTGGCTAGCCCGCAAGGTTATGGCTTGTGGTAAAGGCAGTGAAAATCCATGATTGGTAATCAGCTCACCAAAGATAATATAGATAATTTATCTAAGAGTTGGCTAGTCCAGAAGCAAACGGCTTTTGGTAAAGACAAATCAAAACTGTTGACAGCTTGTGGTTTGCTCAAAATCACTTGGTTATCATTGTACCAAAGTTCTTACTTGAACTGAAACAATTGGCTACTCCAGAAGTAATGGCTTTTGGTAAAGAGTCTTTCAAATCCATTAAATCTTCATAAAATATTGCTAGGGACTAGCAATAGTTTAGTGTGGGGGATTGATGAGTGTCTAAATACTCATCATTTTTACCTAATCTGAGCTGCCAAAACTCTCAAAAACACTCAGAAATGCATCATAATACTGAAATTATTCCAGAATTGTGTTTTATATGTTTCAGATGCAAAATGTTTAAAAACTGATGAAAAACGAACAAAGTTTGCATAATTGGCAGTTTCAGTCCCTCAACTTTTAAAAGTTGTCAAATCTAGTCCCTGATCACTAAAAACTTGTACAAATATCATTTTAGGTCCTTGGGGATTCATAAGTTGTTAAAAAAGTCCTTTGAAGTTAAAAATTGCATATTTACAACTTTGGTCCCTCAACTTTGAAAAATGTCAAATTTGGTCCTCGGGTATTTAAAATATGGAAATTATCAAATATAACCCTTGTACTATTCTTATATGGCATAATTGGTCCTTGTGTTAACTTTGGAAATTTGGCAGGTTCAACCCTTCAAGAAATCAGAAAGTTACAATTTTGGTCCTTGTGATTTAGCTATAAACCAAACCGGACCTAAAATAAATAACCATACCAACCCACCCTTTATATTTATAAACCCAATCCAATACACAACCATACCAACCCAGCCCAACAAGCCCAACTCCCTTTTTAGTTAAACCCGACCCAAGCCTGGTTTTCAAAACCAGTTTGACTTCGGTCAAACTTATCCCTAACCTCTCAACCCCGCCAATACCACCTTGCCCATGGTTTCTCTGCTAAACCACCACCCATCCAATCCCACTTACCTAACAATACAAGAAACATTAAATGCTTCTTCTCCACCTCCCTGATTTGCATTTAATGCTTAAACCTGCTCAATCCACTAACCTAATTTTCCCGCCAAAATGACAAGTGGACTGCTGGGATCAATAGAAGGCAATTCAAGGGTTGGGATGTGTTCAGAGATATCAAATTAGGGTTTCCCAATTGTATTCAGTATAAATAGAACAATGTAGTAGGAAATAAAGTAGTAGCTAATTTAGTTTAAATCGCATTTTACTTATTCTAGTTGTAATCTTGTAATCTTTCATTTCCAGTTGTAATTCAAAGTAATTCAAGTTATAAAAACCTTGTTTCATGTTATCTTGTGTTTGATTTATTGTTGTTCAAAAGTGTATGTTCCTGTTGAGAATTTAAGATTCGAACCTTCATTAAAAAGCTCTCACAAGCTCCCACACCCTTATAATAAAGTTATATAAGCTTAATATAGCTTACTATAAACTTATTTAGTACACCTCAGTTCTAAAACTCAAAATACAAGAAAGGTCAACCATGGTCAACATAAGCTTTTAAAAGCTTCCATGGGTTGTATAAGCTGATCAAGAAAGCTTTTTGTGGTTTTCTAGCTTGCTATTAACAAGCTAGATAGTTCTGTCCTATGCATGCTATCCCTATAGCCACTCTTTCATTTGTAAGTTTTTGATCAAGTTTAGCATTTCACTGCATCAGTTGCTTATTGCTTGAATCTTGATCTTATTATGTTTCTGTGGTGATTGTTAAGTGATATTAAGGTTAAAATCATTTGCTTGTTCTTTGATAATCATAGTTGCTAAAAATCTCATTATAGCAGTCAATTTAGCATTTGGTCTATCCCTGTGTTTCATGCTTAAATCATTGATGTTTTATGCTTCATTGATCTTGTGTAATGATAATATAAAGGTGGAAATCAGTGTTTTGGTCTAAATCCATTTGTTGCTTTGAAATCCTTGTTTAACTGTCCTGATCAGGGGTGTTTGGATCTTACTGATTCAGTGGTGTTGTTGATTGTTTGTGTTGTTTTTGGTTGTTGTCATATGTTACTTTAGTCAGCAATAACTCAGAGGAACCATAAAAACTAGTCCCTAATCAGCAAAAAGTCAAAATCACTTTTAATCTCATATAAGTTGACAACTGTTGGATTTTTGACTTGTGAAATCCATCACAGTTGTGTGAAACTTGTTAAACTTGCTTAATATCATCTCATTGTAGCTTATTTCATCATATTCAGTCCATTAGAACCAATCAAAGTTCACCAAAGTCAAATCTTTTGTTTTACTGCATAAGTCAAACTCAGTGTATACTGAGTGTTCTTGCAGCTGATCTTGACCCAAATTGGACCTCAATTGGTTAGTTTCTGATGGGGCTTTTGTGTTTTTAAGATAATTCATAGTTCAGGCTAGCTTTTGCCCCCTTAATATTGCATCTCAGTAGCTTATTTCCTAGCTTAATTTGCTCTGCAAGTTTGCCTTTTTCTGCTATTTCTATCTTAAGCTTTGCAACAGATTTGGGGTTGATTGTGCTTATTTGTTGGATTATCTATTGGATATAAGTTGTTCTGTGCTTATTTAAGTTGGCTTAATCTGTTCTAATCAGTTGGTTAATTTTAGTGCTTATTTGCTTATATTTGGGCTTATTCCAAACTGCTTATCTGCCCATTTCTGCTTATTTGGCTTATTAAACTTTTCATTTTATTTTTCATAGCTTTCTAATAATATTTTAGATTTACTCAGAAAATTTCATAATTTTCTGAATAGCTTTGATATTTTTTAATCTTTTTAATTATTTTATAATAGTAATTAAATCATAATAAATAGAAAAATAATCAGAAAAATATAAATCCAATTTTCATAATTTTCTTTTATCATTTGTAATCTAGGAAAAATATAAAAATATTTTTTAGTCTTAAGAAAATCAAAAATAGAAATAAAGTGATAGCTTCTATTTAATAGAATTTATCTTTTTAAATTTTAATTAAGTAATTTTCATTTTTATAATTTTCTTAGCTTTTATTTACTTAGTAATATTTTTAGAAAAAGTTTTAGATTTTTCTTTGTCCATTTAGTATTTTTTATAATTTAAATTAGTTTAATTAATAATTAAATAATAAATAATTAATAATAATTAAATAAAAAAATAAAAAAAATATAATTTAAATTTTTAAATAAGTTTTAAGTCATTTTACATTTTTAGGTTTTAAATTTCATAAATTTTAGTTTTTGTCCCATTTTAGCTTTTTCGTTACGCGTTTCAGTTTATTAATTCGCGTTTAATTTTATTGTGCATATTTGTCTTTAAATTGTTATTTAGGATTGTTAAATAAAAGCAAAATCAAAAGCAATCTAAATCATCAATCACTCTAATCCTAGCTTTTCACAGTTTTCCATTCACATCTCGTTGGGAAACGATCCGGGTGATCACTTGCCTGGTTTCACACACTACACACGAGCATTCGTTTTCAGACTGTTTGCCTTTTATCATTTATTACGGTTGACCATTCACAAGTGGTTGACTTGTGTGATAGAGAAATAAAAGATAGCCGGTTTGGAACGGATCAAGGATCCAGGGAGAAAATTACCACAGGATGGGAAGCCTCTTGCCTGAGGGTGATAGACCCCCTGTTTTTGCACAACTATATATTTATGACCCACAAAACGAAATACAAAACCGGATTAATTCGGTCAGGTATGCCACAAATAATTATTACATCAGTACATGTATGTTGTTCATTCATTCTTAGATAAGCAACACTATATTAGTATAATTATATTCGTTTTATATGGCCCTAACGATGGCGCAACAACATCAAGTAGCTATATCGTAGACCACCAACTGACTGTTGATTTGTGGGACATGCTGGATACCATTAATCCATTAGTTGGTCAGTTCAGAATGGCTGGAGAATAGTTGGTTAGGAGACATAATGAAACAAGGTTCAGATTACGCCTTATCGGTACAAGAGAACGAGATGGTCGAAACTATAACCTACCCACGGCTGATGAAATTGGAGGTCTAATAGTTGGGGATTTTGACACAACAACTAATAAAAGAGACATCATTTTACACCCACAGGAGGGAGGTCTTAAAAGAATAAGTGAATTGCACCCTTCATATCTAGCATTGCACTACCCATTGTTATTCCCTTACGCAGAAGATGGCTACTGGACAGATATATACCACGTTGGTGTTACTGATCTTACACCAACAAATAAGAAAACAAGGGTAACAATGAGGGAGTATTTTGCGTATCGGCTGCAGGAAAGGACGGGTGTTTTCTCGATGATACTCAATGCAAGGAGACTATGCCAACAATTTATTGTTGACGCATACACTATGGTAGAATCTGAAAGAATGTCGTATATTAAATAACAACAGAAGGATTTGAGAAGTGAAACTTATTCTAAACTTGCGAAATTGGCAGAGCAGGAAGATTCTGGGGTCATGTTACGAGGGAAAAAGGTTATTTTACCATCATCATTCACTGGAAGTCCAAGATACATGATGCAAAATTATTTAGATGCCATGACAATATGCAAGGTTTACGGATATCCTGACCTGTTTATAACATTTACGTGCAACCCAAACTGGCCGGAAATTGCACGTTTTGTCGCAAAGAGGGGGTTGAAGCCTAAAGACAGACCTGACGCCATAACAAGAGTCTTTAAACAAAAACTAGACTCTTTAATGAGGGATTTTAAAGACCGGCATTATTTTGGACATTTGAAAGCAGGTATAATCATTATACATTTATTAACAAATACAAAGTAATTGAATTCATTATTATTAATTGTATGTCATGCTTAACATTATCAACCTATTACAGCTATTTATACTGTCGAGTTTCAAAAAAGAGGCCTACCACATGCCCATATTATGCTTTTTCTGGAAGAACATGATAAAATCAAGACAACGCGCCAAATTGATCGTTTTATTTCAGCAGAAATACCTGATAAAAATGAAGATCCTGAACTATACGAGATCGTTACCGATCATATGATGCATGGACCATGTGGCCCACAGCGCCCTACCTGTTCGTGCACGGTTAAAAACAAATGTACAAAGAGATTCCCCAAAGAGTTTAGCGATTCAACAGTCATAGATGAGAGTGGTTACGCACTTTATAAAAGGAGGAACGACGGTTGTACAGTAACTAAAAGTGGTTCAGAATTACACAACGGATACGTGGTCCCTTACAACCCAGGGTTGCTAAGGCGTTACCAATCGCATATTAACGTGGAGTGGTGCAACCAGATGGGTTCTATAAAATACCTTTTCAAATATATAAACAAGGGTCCAGATAGGGCTACAACGGCTATAGAAGACCAAGAGATAGACGAAGTCAGTGATTACTACGATTGTCGATATCTTTCGGCTTGTGAAGCAGCGTGGAGGATTTACAAATTTGACATTCATTACAGATTCCCTCCAGTTGAGCGGCTGCCGTTTCATTTAGAAGGCGAACATTCGGTCGTATTTGATGCTTCGGAAAGCATTGACTGTACGTTGGATAAGGCATCCATAAATGACACGAAATTCGTACAGTGGATGAAAACAAACGAAACTGATGTAGAAGCAAGGGCTCTACTTTACCACGAATTTCCACAGCACTATGTATGGAAGCAAGAGGATAGGGTTTGGGAAAAAAGACAGAGAGGCACGTCCATTGGATGTGTGCATCACGTATCACCATCAACCGGGGAGCTGTTCTACCTGCGAGTCCTGATTAACAAAGTCCCGGGCGCACAGGATTGGATCAATTTTAAAAAGTTTGAAGGTGTTACGTACAACACATACAAAGAGGCATGCCAGGCACGAGGTCTACTGGAAGATGATAAAGAATACATTGACGGGTTGTTCGAAGCCAGCCTATGGGGAACCGGAAACTACCTACGGAAATTTTATGTCATACTTATTCTGACAGATTGCATGTCTCGACCAGAATTTGTTTACGAGAAGACGTGGGAAGTAATGGCTACTGATGTACTACACGCGGAACGAATAAAAAGGAATGATCCAGGTATGAAATTTTCACTATAATAGAATCTGTTAATAACTACTCATTTGTCTAACTTATATAATTATAATTCTTTATAAATGAATCACTAACAACTTGCGTATAACTCCTAATAAACGATGAAAACTTCAATAGGCCCCCTTCAACATAACTGCATACGGACCAAAACATTGTATCGGGAGGGAAACAATATTTAGAGTTCTATGTCCTACATCCATACTTATACGAATTTACGCCTGTCATGTACATGTTACAACACAACACATACACGTAATTTAAACATACATGTCCTAACATCTGATTAGACTATCCACAATAAAAGTTTACGTTAACAAAAAACATACCGAAAGCGCTTATTCAGCAGCATCATACCAAACAGACAGCAACATCAAACATATAGCACTGGGATATTGCCTTCATACTCCCGTAAGAAACGTTTCTGTCGCTTTCCTTTATGCACACCCGACTTTCCCAATAATGGTTGTCAAGTTTGATAAAGAATTGGGAACCCATATTTCTGAAAATGATGTGAGCAGCTTAAGTGAGTTAAAGACCAAAAAACCCTGCATAAAAATATCAATAATTTTAAAATACACATTCAAAGCCACACAAAAGCTAACCAAATAATCAGGTGTGGTACTATAACAAAGTGTTATGAAACGAACCCCTAATAATTGAATTTCACTATTTGGAAAATTACCCACCAAAACAGCATGACACCAGTTCTTCCTTAAAAGCGTGTAATTAACCACAAAATTCATCAATAACAAATCAGTAGTATTCCATAAACCATTGCAAACGCTCCTATATGCCCAAAAACGTTTAAAAAAACACCCAAATACTGTTAGTAAAATGAGTATTTTAGTGCTTTGAAAATGGAACATTTATTTATAAAACTAAAAAAAAATTAAAATAAAATAAAATAATACCTTATAGTGATGGGCGAAAATGAACTATGCAAATGTGTGTGTGTTGGGTTGTTATTACAAATTTACAAGCATATGAAAATTAATATAAATCTATTAGTTTGTGTGTTAAAATTAAACTAAAAAATGTGCATTTAAATTTTGCAGATTTGGAACTTTCAGACGAGCAAAGAAAGAACATATGTCTTACATATATCGAGCACATGATGCTTTGTAATAATAAAAGTTTACGGAACATCCCAAACATGCCTTTCCCAAATGAAATGTTACTTATGGGACATTACAATTGACTCGTATCGGATGAGTTAAAATACAACAAAGACGACTTACGTGAACAACATATCAAACTCTTTGGTACGCTAACAAACGAACAGAGAGATATATATATAATACTGTAATGGACGCTGTTAACGGCCCAAAAGGAGGTATTGATGAACTCAAATAAGTACATTTTATTATCATCATTTATCCTATTTATTTGACTTATTTTATTATATTATCTATGAGAATCGATACATTAATGTTTACTTTAGTAATTCTCAGGTAAAAACAAGCATTATGTGAAACTTGGCGATGTTGGACTAATTATGGAGCAAAACAAGCAAGATGTCAAAAGCCTAATGAAATCCAGAAGATCAAGCTCGTTCTACTCCAGATACGCCGCAACATACTTCTAACATACGGCATATCACTATCAAGATTTCACAAGTCACAATCCAAGTACATGCGCCGCATACAAAGATCAAGATACGCCGCATCTGAAGACGGTGTACGAATATTCTTGAATATATTAATCTTGGACCCCACGCGAAGTTAAGTCAATGCGCCTCATTTATTCACTCTATGCGCCGCATCTATCCCTCAGACAGAAAATATAAATACCCCAAGGTCAGACGAATTTCGAAACACTAGACACACTAAGCTTTCGAAGACCGAAGACCACATAACCCTAGAGCCGAATTCAGACGACCAAGCAGCACAAGACACACCTAAACGAAGATACAAGAGCTGTAAGAAGGTCCTGCATGTATTCAATTCATTAAGTAGTTTTGTTTTATTGTATTAGTATACTTTAATTCATCAGGATTGATGGGCTTGTGTCATGTGACTACGGAAAATCATGCACTCCCCTTAATATTGCTTTCCCATTAATTAAAGTTTATATGTTGATGTCTTTGGTGACTTTTATTAGTGCATTGATAACCTCTGTGTCTAGCTGAGCATTGCTTGGGTCGCCATGCCCCTTCCTCGCCTATTTGTTTTAGCGTCTCTTAATAAATAGGATAGACATAAGTAATCATTAAGGGTTTACTCGCCAATAAGATTAGAGCCAACGAGAAAGGTTTAATTATATACACTTCATATAAAACTAGCAATAAAACAAGTGACAAGCTACTTAATTATCATGACAGGTCTTCTTATTGTCTCAAGTATCTATCTGTGTACGTGTGTGCTTATCGCTGATTCGTGCTCATTAGTTTAGTTTACTATTTAATTATAACCAAACTGTGCCAGTCTCTCAGGCTGAACCCCCTTGCGTTAGATTAGGTTGTATAGCTAACTTAGGATATTAAAATACTGATTAGAATAACTAGATAATACGTTCCACTCTTAGTGATCGACACTCTACTTACCATTATATTCATACTGACCGGGTACACTGCTCGTTAAGTGTGCGTGTTATTGATAAGTCGGCTAAATATAAATTTAAAACTTGAGTAGGCATTAATACTGCTAAACCGCAACGACACATCACGCGCATCAAGTTTTTGGCGCCGCTGCTGGGGAGTGAATTGTTATTATCTGTTAATTTGATTTGTATTTTAATTAGGTTTTTCTTTTTAGTTTCTTTTTTAGATTCTAACCACTAACCCTGTTGTATATTATATAGATTGCATTCATTGTATAATTTGCATATTTTCTGTTTTTGTTTGTTTTCTTTAATTTTTGTTTCTTTTTGTTTGTTTTTATTTTTGTTTTTCTTTTTCTATTTTTCTGCATTCTGCTATCGTTGTATTGTGCTGATACAAACGATACGGCGCATCTGTTTTCGCAGATACGGCGTATTGCATTTAATTTTTATAAAATACAACGCGTTTAACAAATTCGAGTACGACGCATCTTTCCCCAAGATACGGCGTATTCTGTTTTTAATAAGAAATTTTTCTAAACTCTAATGCCATACGACGCATCTATTTTAACAGATACGGCGTATTGTCTATTTAAATTAAAAATAGTTTTTCGAATTTTTAAACAGAAGCGACGCATCGATCTTTATCGATACGGCACATCTGCTAAATCAAAAATCTTGTATTTTGAAACGTAACGAATATACGACGCATTAGCTTTTGTTAATACGACGCATTTAATTTTAATAAATATAATCGATTTCTGATAATTTAAACTTGATACGGCGCATTCTAATTCATAAGCGGCGTATATGCTTTCTGAATAAAAGTCTGATTTATTTTTAACAATTATAAGATACAGCGCATCCTATTTATAGGATACGGCGCATCGTCTTCAGATATCAGTAACTTTTATTTATCCCGAATGGAGAAAATTCTAATCATCTTTCCTGTCTCTTAGAAATTTTTTACTTCGAAGCCTATTTGTTTTGTGTTTCAGGAATCATGATTGATATTTTCCCAAGCTGGTTCGGAGGACCATGGATTAAACTTACAACCGATGAGATTGTATCTAAGTTCGCCCACGAATGTGATAAGGAGCATCATGAGGGCGAAACTTTCATCAATGGACTGTTGCTGAAAGAACAAAACTATATGATTAGAGAATTGACGATTGAGGTGCACCAATTGTCGAAGGTGATTAAAGGAGTTTTGTTCCAAAGGCACGACCAGAATGAGATAACTACTAGAGGCGGATTAGTGTCAAGGATGTTCCAATTAGCGGAAAGAATGTTTGGTTACTTGAATATGGAACTAAGAGAGAGATTGAGATGGAAGATCTCGCTAGAGCAAAATAAGGAGCTGAACGTGAGTCTAACTTGAAGACTCTGGAATAAAGACAAGTGCTGACCGGGAGACAACCCGGAAGAAATTTTTTTTCTGTTCTGTGTCGAGTCTGTCAGACCTGCAGAAGATACGGCGCATCTCCATCATAAGATGCGACGCATCACCTGCACTGGTCATATCTTATTTCATTTTCTGCATTTTTACTTTTGACTTTAAAACTTTTTGTCAGTTTATTTAATGCGGCGCATCCCTGGTTAAGGATGCGACGCATCTTTTATTCTGATTCGTATTTATTCCAGGCTCGATACGGCGTATCTTCTTCCATAAGATACGGCGTATCGACTGACCTGATGATTTACAATTTAATTTTTTTTTAAAGTTTTATTTTTACTAACTACTAATGTATTATGCAAGTTTGAACCTTCTTAACTCAGGTGTGTTAAAGTTTTAATGGTATTATAGATTCCTGCATTTTTGTGGATACATCATCTATGAAGCTTAAACGTTCTAATCCACAAGAAAGTTGATTTTTGCTCTTATACGAATAATGGAGGATCATACCGAGCAAATCTCAGGGGAGTTTTTCTGTTCTAATTCTTTTATTTTCCAGTTTTTAACCTTTGACAAAAACAACGAGGACGTTGTTTAACTTAAGTGGGGGGATTGGAGAATTAGAACACTTACTTGTCCTAAACTTTTTCAAAATATGCTTAAAATGCGCTTAATATATCAAAATTTAAAATTTTTTTTAGCATGTTTTTGTTTAAAGTCTATATTACATATCCGCACACATAACTCTATTCTTTCAAAAATATTAAAACTTTAGTGTGCTGGTGACTTGTAAACTTTAGAACTTGGCTTGTATACTATTCGAGACCACCATAATAAGTATTATCTATATAATTGGAGTGACTTGTCTAAATTGGTAAATTTCTAGGATTACACCCAAATAGCCTTTATATGTTATGTGATATTAACTAACTACACTGGTTAGTTAACCCCCGTATAAACCCTTTTGTTATTCTCACTTTTAGAGTAAGATACCCCTAGAAAAACCTTCAGAGCCATTCCTTTCATTTCTTACACCTTTGTTATAATGTTTCGATACACCCTTACACCTTAGCCTACCCTGTAGATTAAAATCCGTGGTTGGTTAATTGCTTTAGGCAAAGTGTGTTTCCTTACATTACCTGTGTTCGCGTGCGTAATTCATCATCTTTGGTTAGGTTGGGAAATTGCACAATGCAATTGGTATGAAAGTAAATATTGTATACCTTTTAGTTTATTTTTCGTGTGTTTGCTACTTTCGCTATTACAGTTATTTCTGAAAGTATGAAAAGTATGGAAAAATTATCCAGAAAAATAGTGATAGTAAAGTTGTGAAATTTTACACATCTATGTTGAAAAAAAAAAAAAAAATCGAAAAAAAAAGAAAAGAAAAAGAAAAAGGAAAAAGTTGGAAGTTTGTTTTAACCAACTTATGTAAAGTTTTGTATTAAGTGGGAGATATCACCACTATTTGTTGTATTATATTTATGGATTGAATGGGAGTTAGCCGTTATGGGAATGCCAACTAAGGTTATTCTTTGATTAAGATCTTGTTGAGTATAATTCGTGTCTACCTAAAGCGTGTGTTTCAAGTGTTAAAGCGTGAGTTATTCAATGATATGAGTCTTATTCATGGGATGGTTGGGAAAGTGATTAACCACACTTAGGATTTTAATTTATCTGTTTTGTTTATTTTTTATTTTACACCAATTTGTATCCCAAATATTATCCATACCCTATATCATTCTTCATCCAAACCTTTGATTTATTGAGATTAGGGATTTGAGCAATCTTAAGTATCGTAGTCGTGGATTCGGCTATGTATTTATGATTTTGTCGCCCTTTTTGATATAATATTATTGGTAAAGATTACTTGGTCCTATCTTTAGCCTATTCGAGTTAAGGATTTGAGCAATTGCAAGTATCGTGGTCGTGGATTCGACCATGTATTTGTGATTTTGTCGCCTTTTCTGGAATATGAGATCGATAGAGATTAAAAAGGATGATCAACCCTTAACCAACAAACCCTTTTTACCGCTTTAGACTTGTTATTCCTTGGCTTTAGTGGGGGAGATGCATATACTTGCCAAGCCTATGATAGAATATTCGTCACAACTAAGCAACTAAACGATTTAGAATTGTTTTACATTAAAAATTATTTTGGTTTCTACTTCGTTAAGTGTTTGGTTGTGTGATTATGAAAAAACGAATACATGCTTAAATATAAAAATAAATCCTAATATCTTTTAGGATACATTTTCATTTGATTAATTCTAAGGTTTACTTGGGGACAAGTAAAGTTCAAGTGGGGGGATATTTGATGAACTCAAATAAGTACATTTTATTATCATCATTTATCCTATTTATTTGACTTTTTTTATTATATTATCTATGAGAATCGATACATTAATGTTTACTTTAGTAATTCTCAGGTAAAAACAAGCATTATGTGAAACTTGGCGATTTTGGACTAATTATGGAGCAAAACAAGCAAGATGTCAAAAGCCTAATGAAATCCAGAAGATCAAGCTCGTTCTACTCCAGATACGCCGCAACATACTTCTAACATACGGCGTATCACTATCAAGATTTCACAAGTCACAATCCAAGTACATGCGCCGCATACAAAGATCAAGATACGCCGCATCTGAAGACGGTGTACGAATATTCCTGAATATATTAATCTTGGACCCCACGCGAAGTTAAGTCAATGCGCCGCATCTATTCACTCTATGCGCCGCATCTATCCCTCAGAAAGAAACTATAAATACCCCAAGGCCAGACGAATTTCGGAACACTAGACACACTAAGCTTTCGAAGACCGAAGACCACATAACCCTAGAGCCGAATTCAGACGACCAAGCAGCACAAGACACACCTAAACGAAGATACAAGAGCTGTAAGAAGGTCCTGCATGTATTCAATTCATTAAGTAGTTTTGTTTTATTGTATTAGTATACTTTAATTCATCAGGATTGATGGGCTTGTGTCATGTGACTACGGAAAATCATGCACTCCCCTTAATATTGCTTTCCCATTAATTAAAGTTTATATGTTGATGTCTTTGGTGACTTTTATTAGTGCATTGATAACCTCTGTGTCTAGCTGAGCATTACTTGGGTCGCCATGCCCCTTCCTCGCCTATTTGTTTTAGCGTCTCTTAATAAATAGGATAGACATAAGTAATCATTAAGGGTTTACTCGCCGATAAGATTAGAGCCAACGAGAAAGGTTTAATTATATACACTTCATATAAAACTAGCAATAAAACAAGTGACAAGCTACTTAATTATCAGGACAGGTCTTCTTATTGTCTCAAGTATCTATCTGTGTACGTGTGTGCTTATCGCTGATTCGTGCTCATTAGTTTAGTTTACTATTTAATTATAACCAAACCGTGCCAGTCTCTCAGGCTGAACCCCCTTGCGTTAGATTAGGTTGTATAGCTAACTTAGGATATTAAAATACTGATTAGAATAACTAGATAATACGTTCCACTCTTAGTGATCGACACTCTACTTACCATTATATTCATACTGACCGGGTACACTGCTCGTTAAGTGTGTGTGTTATTGATAAGTCGGCTAAATATAAATTTAAAACTTGAGTAGGCATTAATACTGCTAAACCGCAACGACACATCACGCGCATCAGGTATGTTCTTCGTATACGGATATGGGGGCACGGGTAAAACTTATCTTTACAAGACATTGTCCGCAGCAATTAGATCCAAAGGAGATATAGTTTTAAATGTCGCATCAAGCGGTATAGCCGCGCTTTTTTTGGAAGGGGGAAGAACGGCACATTGTCGATTTGCAATTCCCATCAATTTGGTCGATGATTCTATGTGCCACATCCCAGCAGATAGCGAACTGGCCGAGCTTATAAGGACATGCAAACTAATCATATGGGATGAAGCTCCAATGACACATAGACATTGTTACGAAGCCTTCGATAGGACACTAAGAGACATATGTAGACCGCACCTCTCAACACCATCTGAACAAGTGTTCGGAGGAAAAGTGGTTTTATTCGGAGGTGACTTTTGACAAATCCTTCCGGTCATCACAAATGGTGCAATACAACAAATTGTACATGCATCAATAAACTCTTCATACCTGTGGGAGCATTGTACGGTACTACGACTGACTATCAACATGAGGCTTGGAACAAGTAAAAATGATTCCGAACGTAAAGAAATACAAGACTTTGTGGATTGGATACTGTGAATTGGAAATGGAACAATCAGAGGTAAAAACAACAAAGAATCAACAGTTGAATTCGCGGACGATATGCTGATTCCTGATTCCGAAGATCATGTTGGTAGTATAATAGAAGAAACTTACCCAGATTTGCTCAATAACCTTTATAGTCCGTCCTATTTTCAAGAAAGGGCCATCCTCGCACCAACTCATGAACTTGTGGATATTGTTGGGAATTAAATATTCTGAAGTTAGAGTATTAGAATTTACTCTTAGATAAAGGTACTGCTAGTTCATGATCAAGGTACTGCTAGTACATCAAGGTACTGCTAGAGCAAGAAGGTACTGCTAGTTCAAGTAGAAGGTACTGCTGGTAGAGAATGGTACTGCTGATCAGTGACTCATAGGATAAGATCGAAAAGATATTTATTGTATTTTGGTCAAACATATACGGTAGATAATATCTTACTCCATGTGCTTAGTTAACAAGTTGTATACATAGATACATGTTGTATCTTATGTACTGACACACAATAAGCATAAGTTAACCAAGTAAGTCGGCCAAGACTTTAAGGAATTTGTAAAGATCTTTTGCAACTATAAAAGAGATCTTAGACTAGTGATTATGTACGTGTGTAAAAAATATAAGTGAATATCTGTTAAGACATAGAACAAACACAAATCACAAGTTGTAACATAAGATTCAAGGTTTTGTAACCCTAGTGATAAACACAAGATCACTCGTATTATTTTGAATAATATTGAATCGTTTAGTGAAAAACTTTCTTTGTTCATTGTTAAGTAACAAATATAATTCTTCCATTTCCATAACATACATAACCTTCTAAGTATGGTTAAGTAAATTCCGCGTGCTTAATCATATAAACTCAATATATCTTACACACAAAGTATACAAGGTTTAACCACCTTAACCGTGTGTCACAGGTCCTCTCAGTTGGTATCAGAGCTAAGGTTGATATAATTGAATTAGAAGAAACAGAAATGGATGCACATGATGTTCAAACAAATGTTGCTGCAAAGTTGCCCATGATCAAACCTAATGAGTTTGAGTTATGGAGGATGAGAATTGAGCAATATTTCATGGTCCAAGATTATACTCTTTGGGATATCATTATATATGGTGATTCTTTTTCACCAAGCTATTCAGAGGTTGTCCTAGAAGGTAAAACAAGTAGGAAAAGAAATACTGGACCAGTGTCAAATGAAGAAAAGATACTGAAGAGAAATGATCAGAAAGCAAGAAATTTGCTGCTTATGACCATTCCTGGTGAGCAGATGCTATCATTTAACAAGTATCTTGATGCAAAAACTCTTTTTGAAGAGATTTGTGCATATTTTGGTGGTAATGAAACTACCAAAAAGACACAGAAGACACTACTAAAGCAACAATTTGAAAACTTTACTGCTTTTAGTAATGAGTCTCTTGATAAGCTATTCTCAAGATTACATAAGCTTGTCAGTCAGTTAGTTGTGTTAGGTGTTGAGACAGAGAAGGAAGATCTCAACATGAAGTTTTTGAGAAGTCTACCCGATGAGTTCCATACTCATGTTATTGTCTGGATGAACAAACCAGACATTGAAACAATGAAGCTCAATGATTTGTACAACAACTTCAAAATTGTTGAACAAAGTCTTAGAAAGTCTGGAATTTATGGTACTAGTTCTGGGAACGTGGCACTTTTGTCATCTCCTAGTATTGGTAAGTCTGAAGAGGTAGAAGAAGTTGAAGGTGTTTCTAATGCTACAAATGGTGGTCCTTCTACTAGTGCACAAAAGACTGTTGCAGGACTTGGTGATCCAACATTCTATGTATTCATATCTAGTCAGTCTAGTGGTTCTCCTCTAAATCATGAAGACCTTGAGCAGGTTGATGGTGATGATTTGGAAGAGATGGACATCAAATGGCAGGTTGCTTTGCTCAGCATGAGGGCCAAAAAGCATTGGCAAAGAACTGGGAAGCAAATTACCATAAATGGTAATGATACTGCTGGGTTTGATAAGAAGAAAGTGAAGTGTTTCAACTGTCATAGGTTAGGACACTTTGCTAAGGAGTGTAGAAGCCCAAGAAAGCAGGAGAATAGAAACACATGGTATAAGCAAGATAGGAGAAAGGAAGTTACTGTTGAAGAGCCAAAGGCTATGTTGGCTATTGATGGTATTGGTTATGATTGGAGCTCTATGGCTATTGAAGAGGATGCACCACCAAATGTTGCTCTTTTGGCCAATGAATTTGCTCTAATGGCCCATTCTGATTCAGAGGTAAACAATATTACATCTTGTACTGAATCATGTCCTAATCTTAAAGCTTATGAAGACCTTAATAAGAGATTTGAAGCTCATAAAGAAGAGCTACTTAATTCTCTTTTTAATTTGGCTAATCACAAAAGAGGTCTAGCTGTTTTAGAAAAACAAGTCTTACATTTTAAAGATAATGAATCTCATTTTTCTAATGACATCAATATACTAAAAAATGACATTAAGATCAGAGATGAGTGTATTGTTGAGTTGAATGATTCATTAGCTAAGCATAAAAATGAAAGAGAAAATGTAAAGGTATCTGTGGATGTTTTGGCACATTCCTCAGAAGGATTCAATATGCTTTGGGAAGCCCAAGTTATTGATAAGGTTAATTCTGGTGTTGGATTTAAGTCTGTACCCCCACCATACAGAGGTGTTCATTCACCTCCAGGTATTGATTTAGCACACACAGGGTTAGCTGAGTTTCAAGAACCAATCATGGAATATGGTTCTAAGGCCACTAAGAGTCCAAAGATAGAAAAGGTAAGTAAAAGTTTAGATAAAACTTTATCTTATCAGGACAAGGTGTCCTTTGTTAAGAAAGGAGATGCTATAGTTGTTGAAGATTGTACAACTGATAGTGATAGTGATGAAGAAGAACAGGTTATGTCTAAACCTGTATTGGTTAAGAAAGTAGGAACAAGTATTCCTAAGATAGTCAATCACAACACTAACAGGCCTAAGTCAAATGTTAAGACTGTTAGGAAACCAGTTAGATATTGTGAACAATATAGAACTACAAACAAGCCCAGAGGTAACCAAAGGAATTGGAACAACCTCAAGTCAAACCAATTAGGTGATGACTTTGCATTTTAAAATAAAGCTTGTTATACATGTGGTAGTTTTGACCATCTTGCAGCTTTCTACAACTAAAGGGTAACTGGGTATGAAAACAATAGGGTGAACTACAAAAGGCAAACTCCTCAAACTCTTTTTCACTCTAACTCTCATAGAACAAAACCCAGAACAGTCTCAAATAAGTCTGGACCCAAAGGTCCTGACAGACAAAAAGGTCCTGCTAATACATACAAAAAGGTACTGCCAGTTCAAATTAAAGGTACTGGTAGATCAAAAGGTACTGTTAGACCTATGATGACTGTTAACCCAAAATCAACAGCTAAGGATGCAAAAACAATTTTTGATACATGCATCTAAAACTGTTCTAAGACCCATTCAAACAAAAGCAGTGGTCCACAAACAAATTTGGAGACCAAAGAGTTCAACTACAAAGCTAGCAGACTCTGCTAAGCATGTTATTCACTCTGCTGCTAAGGGTAATAGGGCAAATGCTGTTAAGGCCTCAGCATGTTAGATTCAAAAATCCAATGTTGCATCAACAGTCCTTAAAAGATTAAATTATATTGATGCAAGAGGCAGATCCAAGTCAGTAATGGCTTGGATCCCTAAAGAAAACTAACTCTCTTATTTATGTGCAGGAACATTCTATTGATCATCAAGATCAAGGATACTCAGATAGTGGATGTTCCAATCACATGACAGGCAACATGTCTTATCTTTCAGATTTTCAAGAATTCAATGGAGGATATGTTACCTTTGGAGGTGGTTTTCGTGGCAAAATTTCTGGTAAAGGTACTATTAAAACCGGAAATTTAGATTTTGAAAATGTGTACTATGTACAAGAGCTAAAGTATAATCTTTTTAGTGTTTCACAAATGTGTGACAAAAAGAACAATGTCCTTTTTACTGACACTGAATGTCTTGTTCTATCTAAGGATTTTAAGATGCCTGATGAAAATCAAGTACTTCTTAGAATTCCTAGAAAGGCCAATATGTATAGTGTTGATATGAAGAACATTATTCCTAAAAAGGATTTAACTTGTCTTGTATCAAAGGCCACATTGGATGAATCAATGTTATGGCATAGAAGGCTTGGTCATATTAACTTCAAAACCATAAATAAAATTGTCAAGAATGGTTTGGTAAGAGGTTTACCTCACAAAAGATTTGAAAATGATCAAACATGCATTGCTTGTCTAAAAGGCAAACAACACAAAGCCACTTGTAAGCCCAAGATTTTTAACTCTATCAATCAGTCATTGTTTATGCTTCATATGAACTTATTTGGACCTGTTTCAGTAAGGAGTATGCAACATAAAAAATATTGTCTTGTTATAACTGATGACTATAGCAGATTTACATGGGTTTTCTTTTTAGCCACTAAGGATGAGACATCAAGCATTCTTAAGGACTTCATTACACTGATAGAAAACCAAGTAAGCAAGAAAGTAAAAGTCATTAGGTGTGATAATGGGACAGAATTCAAAAATAGAGTTATGGATGATTTCTGCAAAGAAAAAGGTATTAGAAGAGAATATAGTGTTGCTAGAACACCACAACAGAATGGAGTGGTTGAAAGAAAGAATAGAACACTAATTGAAGCTGCTAGAACAATGTTAGCTGATTCTAAGCTACCTATAATCTTTTGGGCAGAGGCAATTAACACTGCTTGCTATGTTCAAAATAGAGTTTTAGTTGTGCAGCCTCACAATAAGACATCATATGAACTCTTTAATGGTAGAACTCCTGCAATAGGATTTCTTAGACCTTTTGGATGTCATGTGACAATTCTCAATACCTTAGACCATTTAGGAAAATTCGATGGTAAAGCAGATGAAGGTTTCTTAGTTGGATATTCTCTTGTTAGCAAAGCTTTAAGAGTTTACAACTTAAGAACTGAGAAAGTACAAGAAGAACTACATGTGGAGTTTCTGGAAAACAAATCCAATGTAGTAGGTCAAGGACCAAAATGGATATTTGATCTTGATTATCTAACAAATTCTATGAATTATATACCTGTTGTTGCAGAAACTAATAATTTTTTAGGTTCACAAGCAACAAATGAGGTGGAGTTAGATAAAGATCAATCTGATGTCATTATGCCATTGTGGTCAAGTACCAGTGTGGATTTAGCTTCAAACAATGATGAATCTTCTTCTGGTAAAGCAAAAGAAGATGTTGAGGCTCAAAGAAAAGATGTTGGAACAGAGGAACAACACAATATGTTAAATATTGATGGTACTGCCGAGTCAGAGCAAGGTACTGCTAGTTCTTCTAAAGGTACTGGTAGTTCATTTGAAGGAACTGTTAGTTCAGTTGAAGGTACTGTTGGTCCTTCACACTCAAAAGATGCAGAGTTCCAAGAAGATGAAGTGGATTTGAGTAATCTTACACCATCTTATCATGTTCCTACTACCCCACACACAAGAATTCACAAAGTTCATTCCCTTGATAATGTGATTGGAGATATACAATCTGGTGTGAAGACAAGAAGACAACTAGTCTCTTCAGACCAAAAAGGGATTCTTGATGCCCTTTATGCTTCAAAGCAACATGAGCTTTCAAACTCTTGTTTATTTGTATGTTTTCTCTCTCAAAAGGAACCAAAGAATATTCTTACAGCCCTAGATGATTCAAGCTGGTTAGAGGCTATGCAAGAAGAGCTTCTTTAGTTCAAGATTCAAAAGGTTTGGGTGCTAGTTGATTTACCTAGGAATGAAAAGGTAATTGGCACTAGATGGGTTTTTAAGAACAAAAGGGATGAAAGAGGAATTGTGATCAAGAATAAGGCTAGACTAGTAGCACAAGGGTACACACAAGAAGAAGGAATAGATTATGATGACGTCTATGCTCCAGTAGCAAGGATTGAGGCAATTAGGCTGTTTCTAGCTTATGCTTCATTTTTAGGCTTCATAGTCTACCAAATGGATGTCAAAAGTGCATTTTTATATGGTGAAATTGGAAGAGAGGTGTATGTTTCACAACCTCCTGGTTTCATTGATCCATTACATCTAAACAAAGTGTACAGAGTAGTGAAAGCTCTCTATGGCCTTCATCAGGCACCAAGAGCTTGGTATGCAACACTAGCTTCCTACTTATTAGAAAATGGATTTCAAAGAGGAAAGATTGATCAGACACTTTTCATCAAACAGCACAAGAAGGATCTTCTGTTAGTGTAGGTGTATGTGGATGACATTATCTTTGGATCTACAAGGAAGGAAATGTGTTTAGAATTTGAGAATCTTATGAAAGATAAGTTTCAGATGAGTTCTATGGGAGAACTTACATTCTTTTTAGGTTTGCAAGTTAAGCAATCATCTGAAGGCATATTTATTAGTCAAGACAAATATGTTGCAGAGATACTTAGAAAATTTCAATTTGCTGATTCAAAAATAGCAAGCACACCAATGGACTCTGAGAAGCACCTTCTGAAAGATGAAGATGGAGAAAATGTAGATGTACACAGTTACAGATCTATGATAGGCTCTTTGATGTACCTTACATCATCTAGACCTGATATCATGTTTCCTGTTTGTGTTTGTGCAAGATTTCAAGTTACTCCAAAGGTTTCTCATTTAACTGCAGTCAAGAGAATTTTTAGATATCTCAAAGGTCAACCAAGGTTGGGTATATGGTATTTTAGAGAATCTCCTTTTGACTTGGTAGCATATTCGGATAGTGATTATGCTGGTGCTAGCTTGGACAGAAAGTCAACAACTGGAGGATGTCAATTCCTTGGGTGTAGACTTGTCTCATGGCAGTGTAAGAAGCAAACAAGTGTGGCAAATTCAACAACTGAAGCTGAATATATAGCTGCTGCAAGTTGCTCTAGTCAAGTTCTATGGCTTCAAAACCAACTCCTTGATTATGGGTACAATTTCTTAAACACTGTTATTTATATTGATAATAGTAGTACAATTTGTATTATTAAAAATCCGGTACAACACTCTAAAACAAAACACATTGAAATTAGACATCACTTTATAAGAGATTGCAATGAGAAAAGATTAATTCAAGTTCTTAAAATTGCTTCAGAGCATAATTTTGCAGATCTGTTAACAAAAGCTTTTGATGTTTCAAGGTTTCAGTACTTGGTAGCAAATATTGGAATGCTTAATCTTTAAAATTTTCAATATAATGTGTTTTTGTACATAAATTTTTGTTGGTACTGCTGGATTTATAAGGTACTGCTAATATATCAAAATTTTGAATTGTGTTATTCATACAGTTGGTTTTATGATTAAACTAATGCAAGACAAGTACTTGGTACATTGTTCTTTTGGTTTTAGACTAACTATTTCAGGTATGAATATGTGAACACAAAGGATATTTCAAGTGAAATGGGAACAGCATAATGCTTATCAAATTGCTGACCATAATAGGTTTATGATGGACTAAGTTTAGGAATTTAACCTCCTTAAAACTTCTTTCTTGAAATCTAGTTATGATATTTCACATTGAATTGATGACTTAGTTGATCAGATAGTAACTGATACAACTCACTTTCTATCATTTTATACTTTTAAGTATAATGAGTTAGTCTAAGGACATCTGATAGAAAGAACAGCTAGTAAAAGTGAATCTAACACTTGTGTTGGAGGTAACAATTACTATGAGCTGGAAACCCTGTCAAGAAAATCTTTTGAATAGATTTATCTTTTCACAGGCAGTTAGTGATAACTGAAAAACATTGGTTCTCACACAACCAGAGGTTGCTTTAAACCGAAATGATAATTAAGTGTCTGTTATACACTTGATTCTTTCAAAATGGTTGGAAGTAGTATGATTTTTCAATTCTAAAATCATGAACATACTACTAAGTTAAAATGATTTCTTAAAAGGATTTTTCAAGGATTCACAAAAACCATCCATTGATGGATTATGAATCAAAATGTCCACTGATTCACCTCTCATAGGAGTTAACACACCTAGAAGTGATGAGGACAGCAACTTAAACTCTTAAGGAATTGATGGCTTCATGTACAATATTGTCTGACAACAAAAGGTACATAGTGAGATCTTCCAAACAAGGGGAGGAAATAATAGCCCAGAAAGGAAGAATAAACCAATATATGGAAGGAGAAGACAAGAGCATACAAGATGATGATGTAGAGGTTGAAAATGATTAGAATAGATCAAATATCTAGAAGGGATGAAGCATTTCTAAAGGAGAAAATTCTATCTAGATCAAACGAAGGAAAGTTTCAATTTCAGTTCATTATGTTTGTTTATCACTTGCAAAGGCATGCTGATAGATGATTTCACTTGTTGAAATCATTGCCTCTTACAATTCCTCCATCCAAGGAAATTGCACCATCTTTTGGTACAATGTTTTGATATTGCTAAAGTCAAAGAAGAACAAAGCAGAACAGTTCAGAATAAGAAGAATAGTTCAGATTCATGAAGTGTTTGAAAGATCTTTTCAAGTCCTCATTTAATTCAGAAAACATGTTTGAATGATTCACATGTTTAGGGGAGGATTGTTGGGAATTAAATATTCTGAAGTTAGAGTATTAGAATTTACTCTAAGACAAAGGTACTGCTAGTTCATGATCAAGGTACTGCTAGTACATCAAGGTACTGCTAGAGCAAGAAGGTACTGCTAGTTCAAGTAGAAGGTACTGCTGGTAGAGAATGGTACTGCTGATCAGTGACTCATAGGATAAGATCGAAAAGATATTTATTGTATTTTGGTCAAACATATACGGTAGATAATATCTTACTCCATGTGCTTAGTTAACAAGTTGTATACATAGATACATGTTGTATCTTATGTACTGACACATAATAAGCATAAGTTAACCAAGTAAGTCGGCCAAGACTTCTAAGCAATTTGTAAAGATCTTTTGCAACTATAAAAGAGATCTGGATATGATCAATGACAGGATGCTTAAACTACTCGATGGAGATTCAACAACGTATCTAAGTTCCGACTCAATTGGTATTGCTGATGAAGACATAACTTTCAATCCGGAGTTATACACGTGTGACTTTCTTAACAAAATTAAAATAGCCGGACTCCCACGTCATTCATTGACTCTGAAAATAGGCACACCTGTTATGTGCATGAGAAACATTGATCAAACAGCTGGGTTATGCAATGGAACAAGGCTCCAAGTTCGAAGGCTCGGTACTAATATAATTGAAGCTAGGATTATATCAGGTGGAAGTGTTGGTACTATTTGTGCTATACCACGTATGGTATTAAGTCCATCAGAAACCAAAATGCCTTTTAAATTTAATCGAAGACAATTCCCGGTATCGCCGTGCTTCGCTATGACCATAAATAAAAGTCAAGGCCAAGCATTGACGCAGGTTGGGCTGTTTCTCCAGCGACCAGTGTTCTCACACGGCCAGCTTTACGTGGCAGTGTCTCGCGTCAGGAACAAAAAAGGTTTGAAGATCCTTTGTTGTGATGAGGATGGAAAATACTCAAAATCAACGACAAACGTTGTGTATAAAGAAGCATTGTTTCACATTTAAAGATTGTTGTTTAAATTATACAGTTTACCATTACATAATTACGTTACTAACCTTTCATTAACATTGACTCTCTGTTTGTTGTCGCACCTTATCAGTTGCACAGATATATTCTAAATAATTAACCTATCTTTTTCCATGTAAAGTAACAGACGAATAAAACAAAGCAGTATCTGTTAATAAAACCAACGTTTTTCCGCGTTTACAAAATTACAGCCTACTGAGTTCATGCTGTCGAAACTGCTACTGCAGTTATAATACATAATGTATTCTACACCCATAAACATAGAGCAAAATAAGCACACACCATTGGTTACATGTCTTGCGTTTAGAGTTACAACGCTACCACCATAGTGAGACAAACACGTACGTGCCTGTCTATTCAAATGTCACAAAGTAGATATCAACCAACATCAGTTAAATGTACTTAGGACCACCACAACCAAATGCAAAGTTAACACACGTGAAATACTGGAATTTCATTGTTTTCAGCCACTACACTTCCCACAATAATGTTCACAAGCTTGAACCGAAGCAATCTCCCATGCCTGAACCCACACATACCTGTAAACGCCTTAAAGTTCCCATTCAGTTTGACTGCACGTTGCCTATTCGCTCTTTGAGAATCGTTAATCGTGGCAAACTTCACGGGGAACCTCTTATCAGCATGCATAAGAATCGCCTCCCTGTATGTGTGCATGTCATGATCGGCGGTGAAATCCTTGGGTACAGACTGTTGAAAATATATAATTTGTTCAGACATTGTGGATTGACAAAATTTGACAAATTATAATCAATCAAAATTTGATTTATACAAATTTCATTATTATCGTGTATTCCTTAAATACTTACCACATGGTAAAACTCCAGCACCATCCCATCAAGCATAACATAAAATACATGGTTCTCATCGTTATGCTGTGTGTGTCCTTCCCAGGTGCATATGTGGTGAGCTCTCTCCTCTAAGATTACATTTACAAAGACCAAGTTTATCGATATAATACATATGGTGGTCTATTTCCTCTATAAATATGTATACCAAGACCACATTAGTCAATTTAATTATAAAAATGATTCACTGGTGAAAGTGTACAAACCTTCCATTGCATAGCCTAGTATCTCACGCCCGGGCAGCCTCAACAATGTTGGCCGGACAGTCTCCCGATATACACAGGTACCATTGTGTCAGAAAAGTCCCAGGTTCAATTGATAATCACCTAAATTGGTGAATACCATCGGCTGACTGATTTCGATTACCAGATCAGCAATGAGCTTCTCCCACCGCTCACCAAACAGCCTGTTCGACCTCACAACACTATTTGCCTCCAGCTGCACCCTTTCATGGTTCACCGATACACTAACACCATTGGCATGAACTGTGAATGTCTCCTTCCATATGTTTTGTAAAAAATCACCCGGAAGAACCTGCACTTACAGCATTAAAAAAACGCATGAAAAAAATACATGTAAATTACATTCAAAATGTATAGCAACATTTTTCCTTACGAATATCTACTTGATTTCAATTTTCATTTAAATGCATTAATCTCAGATGCGATACAATTATTTTATAAGATTTACTTGGGTATTTTTAAAATCACACGTATCAACAATAGTCAAAAAGTGTACCAACGTTGTTGTTTACTCAGAATATATACCAACATTGTTGACTACGGATATCAACTTACTACCAGCTTTCATTTAAATACATTAGAGCAGATTTTTGATACAGTAGTTTTATAGCATTTATTTTGCCTTTTTTACCATCATATCAAACCCAAACATATAACCAGAAATGAATCAGGGTTACCAGTATGTACCACTGTCAATCACCTAATAAAATCTTATGAAATACAAATACCGTTTATTAAAAACAAGCACGCATAACAATCCAACCATTCACAACATCCACCCACCTTTTCTCTGTTTAAGCATTGTATCCCTTTTTTTATTACAAACGTCTACTGCTACGATTCGCAAATATAGACTCCATGTATTCACATTAAACACCTTTGCATATTGACCATCGTCTACGCTACAATAAACTTAATGCCAGCTATCAAAATAAACATAATTAAACACAGTTGTAACTCAATTTACTTTATAACAAACATATATATTTTCCTCTGCTTACGCATTATAACACTTTTTTTAATATTTTCCTCTGCTTACGCATTATAACACTATTTTTACTATGATCGTTTCACGTCGACAACCTTTTGCATACTAACCATAATCTACAATAAATATATTACCAACAATATAAAATTTCGCCGATATTTCATGATATGTTTACATCTATGGAAATTAAAAACTATATATATAGGGCAGTAAATTACTGAATCGTACCTGTCCTCCTCCATCACGGAATATGGCCAAGCACCTAACAACTCTATTCCTCACAGTACAACGTTCATAACCAGGACCTTCGGTACCGTCCACATTGTAACCAGTAACGTAGAAAGTACCCAAGGCCTCCTTCACAAAATGTAGTGTTTTAATCGAGGGCGGGATGTTATCCTCTACAAACTTTCTCCACTCATCTCCGTGAACTTGGATATCACCATCCATAAGCCTTATCAAACATATATACCTGAATCTATTGTTCCCGATAAGAAATATGTACTCTTCACCTTCATAAAATCTCTCGGCAAATACCGTAGGCAACCTCTGTGGAATGCAAAATTTAAGTCACTTATACTGCTACAACAACATACTACAATTAAAAAGTTATACATAAAAGGAAGAACAAAATCACTTGCAATTCCATATTTACAAGTAGTTCCGCATACAAACCTGATATTCCGGATTTGTTTCCTTATTCAGGCGAACCATAAATTGTTGATCCATTTTGCTGCTTTTAACCATAGATTATCAGTACAGTGATTGCAAAACATTGACATTCAATATTAAAGGTAACACAAACGGCCTTTAGAACAATGACTATTTCAGACAACAAGATATAATATCTTTAATTACTTAAAAAGCATACGCATCGAACATCGGAATGTGCAAAACCAATAACAACTATATATCTTAGGCCTTAGACTACTCTATTTGGCCACAGTCTGCGACAATGCGGGAGTATGACAAGAAACACACGTAGTATGAACAATAACAACACCGAACACCGTAAGATTAAGGATCGTATTAAACACCAACACGGCAACATTTTTCACCAATACGCACCCAAATACACCCCTTTTGGGAAAAAACATATTCACAAAATGATTACTTTAACTTCAACAAAAATAACATCAAACATGAAATCCCAACAACTTACAACCCCCATGATCTACGACCCAAACAACCTATAACAAACAGGTTCCATGAAGATATACCAAAAACCCACTTGCCTACCAACAGTATTTTCCTTACTAACTATGATCTATGACCACGACAACCTGTAACAAACAGGTTTCATGAAGATCTACCAAAAACCATGATCCTACCAACAATATTTTTCTTACTACGTTCCTAAAAAAGGTAATACATAAAGTCAGTAATCAAGTTAGGTAATACATAAAGTCATTAATTAAGTTTTTATGTTCTCAAACAAGTAATACATTAAATGATTGATCAAGTTAGTTAGATCATAAGGCAAACAACAAAAAATGACACATGCAGCTACAGATTACTAACTTAAACATACAGATAAATAAAATCCAAATAGACAATCAAACGAGTCGGGGTTTCATTCTTTCAATAAGTAAATCGGATAACAGAGGTTAACAACATGTGAATGCAGATATAAGATCAAGATAGTGTCGTTCACCTTTTTTTAAAATCCGACCACAGATATTTGGAAAGGTAGAAGTTTGGTGTTTTCGATTTGTTGGTGTTTTCGATAATCTATTTATAATTGTTCTGGAGAATATGCAATCAATTACATTTGAGAAAATGAAAAGATGGCACAGCAAGACTATAAACATAGCTTAGTAATGAGTATGCTACACAACTTGCATGTATTTCTAAATGTTAAACAATCAGAATATTATGCCATAACACTAAAAAATATACCAACCACATTATTTACATAAAAAATTATAATGTTAATAAAGTAGATTTAATAAAAAAAAATTAAATAAATACAGGAAAAGTCCTTATATAGCTTCACAATAATCTTTAAATAGTAATTACTACCATAAACTATACACTATATTAAGTATACACTAAATAATAATAGTTACTGAACTGAAAAAAATAAAAATAAAATAAATACATTATAAGTCCATGTATACGTTCACAACAACCTTCAAGTTGTAATTATTACCTTAAAATATACACTATATTATCAGTTATATTTTTCTATACTGAATTTGATAGCGATAGTTATTGTGTTGAAAACAACTAAAATAATCAATAAAAATTGGCTACATGAAATTTCTAAAAAATGGGGAAAAAAAAATCAATTACTCATCAAAAAATTCTTAAAAGTAATTACAAGCGTAGACCGATATAATTTAATATCTATTACTCCTACACAAAAGTGCTTAAAAAATTGTTTCATAATAAATACAACAATCAAAATTGAATTTAAAAAAACCTTAAAATGGTTTAACAGTAAGTAAAGTCATCCGAATTAAAAATACAAACCATGACCGCCCATCGGGCCCAATGTCGATTACCCATACAAAAAAAATCCTTAAAAATAATTTCATAATAAGTAAAGTCATCGAAATTAAATTTACAAATCATGCCCACCCGTCGGGCTCCCTAAAAATGGTTTCATAATACGTAAAACCTCACAAAATAAAATTACAAGTCATGTCCGCCCATCGGGCGGGCCTTGAAGTCTAGTGTCTATATATATATATATATATATATATATATATATATATATATACACACGATAATATATATATATTACTTGTGTATTTTTCGCCTACGAGTACTAAGCACGGATGTTTCCGTCACACATATTCTCACCGTACACTTTCACCATGAGCCATCACCAAAGAGTCTTTTATGATAGACCATTTTTGAAATGTACCTTACCACACAGCAAGCAAGAAATACACGAGCACTTTGACACACGTAAACTTTTCAAACGAGTCAAAACGTTTAAAAACACGAGTATTGCGCTAAGACTTACCATACTGATCTAGGTCGAGTGTCGGAGCGGTTGCACTGTGTTATTTGTTTAACTAGTAGATTTCTATTGTTAAGGTGAGTTTATAGCCCCATTTTTATATGAATCGTTTGATAAACCTTGGGGTGAGAAACATGAAAAACTGTTTTCATGTACCAAAATATTGAACTTTTTATTTACACACTAGTATGCGGATAACCTAAGTATGTATGAATCTCATTGCGCCCACTATCATCAGCCGTCAATTCCTGCGGGAAGCGCGTATGATATAAATAGATCTATTGGGGGTGACTCCCCCGTTCGGTTGGCCCGGCAGGTTAACGCGAACGTATACCATGTCGGATTTTGCCGAGTGTCTGGGGATTAACACCCACGGGCACCCTTGTTTGCTATGCCGTTTGGCATATTGTTTGTCTAGTTTCGGTTGGATGAGCTTAGTGTTAGCATGCGGTTAGTGTGTGCCTGCTGAATTATTTGCTATGGTCCATATGTGCTTATTTACTTTAAACCTATGAACTCACCAGCGTTAGCTGACTTTTAGCATGTTTTTCTCAGGTGTTTGAGAATGTATTTATTGAAGGCAGGGCATGGCATCGGTCATAATTACCAGAAGTGTTTTTACACATGCGTTAAACTCTGATTTGGGACAGTCATGTTAAATGGGCCTTGTTTTATTTAAATTGAACTTGATGTATGACATTTAACTTTGGAAATGTAAACTATTTTTAAAACGGATTTTTAAATCCGTTCTCTATATTTTCGTGTTGTGATTACCAATTTAGTAGCACCCAAACATGTATGCTTCCGCAAATCCAGATTTTGGGGGTGTTAAATTATGTTACCCACACCAACACACCTCACATAAACTAGAACCTCGCTCTACTCGTTGCATTTTTCTAGGTTACCCATCCCATCACCGAGGCTTTAGATGCCTCGACCTTAACACCAACAAGGTTAGTATATCACGCAACGTCAACTTTGAAGAACATGTTTTTCCATACCAATCACCTACGAATCAACAACCCGACTCATACCAATTCCTAGACACATATGATGAACCATCACCCATGGCCCTTCGACTATTAACAACACCATCCAATATACCAAAACCCATATCACCTACTCAACAATCTGTTGAGACAACCCAACATAACAGCCCGGTTTTGACTACACCATCTGATCCAATTCCTACACCTCACACCCCTACTTATCCCACCCATACTACTTTAACCCAACCTGATCCAATACCCTCTCCAGTCTCCCTTACGTCTCCCACAACCCAAACAAGCCCAGTCCAACTTGACCACTCCATACGAACATCCCCAAACCCACTATCTCAAAACACACTAGCAACAACCACCTCCCAACAATTGCCCAATCCCGCACCATCGAAATCTCACCCCATGGTCACTAGATCGCAGGTTGGCACCGTTAAGACAAACCCCAAATTTTCACTCCACATCACCACACCATCATCCATTCCTCGCTCTCACTTACATGCCCTTCGTGACCCAAATTGGCAACATGCTATGCTAGACGAATATAATGCTCTTATTATTAATGGAACGTGGGTCCTTGTTCCCCGACCGCAAAATGTAAATGTGATTCGGTCTATGTGGTATTTAAACACAAATTTCATGCAGATGGTTCTCTTAGCAGGTATAAGGCACGCCTTGTTGCCAATGGTCGTAGTCAGCAAAAGGGGATAGATTGTGATGAGACATTTAGCCCGATTGTCAAACCGGCTACCATTCGTACGGTTCTTAGCCTTGCAGTTTCTCGTGCATGACCTATACATCAGTTAGACGTGAAGAACGCATTCCTTCACGGTCATCTATCAGAGACGGTTTACATGCATCAGCCCCCTGGTTTTGTTGATCCTGCTCACCTTGATTATGTTTGTCTTCTGCAGAAATCACTCTATGCCCTCAAACAGGCACCTCGGGCATGGTTTCAGAGATTTTCTAGTTATACCACCCGCGTTGGTTTTCATCACAGCAAGAGTGATTCTTTTCTATTTGTCTTTCAGCAGGGTACTGAGATAGCATATTTACTACTGTATCATCATTTTGACAGCTTCATCATCATCTCTTCTACAAAGCATTATCACATCTCTTTACAGTGAGTTTGCCATGACTGACCTTGGCCCGCTCAACTATTTTCTTGGCATCTCTGCTCAGCGTACGTTTTCTGGTTTGTTTCTTTCTCAAAGAAAGTATGCCACTGAAATACTTGAGCGTGCTCACATGCTCAACTGCAACCCGTGCAAGACTCAAGTTGACACTGAATCCCAGCTTGGACCAGATGGTAACCCGGTTGATGACCCAACATTATATCGCAGTTTAGCTGGTGCTCTTCAGTATCTTACATTCACACGCCCTGATCTCTCATATGTTGTGCAGCAGATCTGTCTATTTATGCATGACCCTCGGGAGCCTCACTTTACGGCTCTCAAGCGCATCTTGTGTTATGTTCGTGGCACCCTTGATCATGGCCTTCAACTATATGCATCTCCGGCCTCTCAACTTGCAGCTTACTCTGATGCTAACTGGGCCGGATGTCCCACCACTTTGAGATCCACTTCGGGTTATTGTGTTTTTCTCGGCGACAACCTTATTACTTAGTCATCTAAGCGGCAACATGTTATTTCTCGCTCTAGTGCTGAAGCGGAATATCGTGGTGTCGCTAATGCTGTTGTCAAAACTGCATGGGTTCGGAACCTTCTTCGCGAGCTGTTTGTACCATTGTGTACTGCTACACTTGTATATTGTGATAATGTCAGTGCTGTCTATCTGTCTACCAACCCAGTCCAGCATCAACGCACGAAACACATTGAGATTGACATCCACTTTGTTCGTGACCTTGTTGCCACTGGACATGTTCGTGTTCTTCATGTGCCTTCGAGATACCAGTATGCTGATATCTTCACCAAAGGACTTCCATCTCCATTGTTTGCCGAGTTTCGCTCCAGTTTGAGTGTTCGACCTCCTCCCGCTCCAACTGCGGGGGCGTATTAGTGTAGTGTATTATCTCAGCCCATGTTGTACTCATTGTAGGGCTCGGCCCATTCCAGGAAACCCTAAGATGTATTGTGTATATATATGTTTGTATGATTCAATGATAAGCATCACATTCCAAACCTTTCTATACTCGCTAATAGTTTTCGCATATCAAGATGAGCAAAGCTAGTTTGCCACTCAGAGCAACTTAAGATGTTGCAATAATCGATCAAGTAAAAAAATTTGGTATAACGAAGCAAATCTTGAGGGATATAGATAACAACCAACAAATAACCATTTCAGGCAAAAGAGCACGCTTCTTGGTTATTTGCAAATTAATGGAATAAGCTCATCAAAATCAACTTGATTTTTTTAGTTAAAAAAGGATCAAGAAAAAGAAGACTGCTAACCTTATCAACTTGGAATGATAATATTTGGCAACAAAAGAAAAAATAATTCGGATGTTTTTGCTAACATTTACTATTCCAAAATCAAGGTTTCTGCACTCTAAACACAATGCTTGTGCAAATACAAGCAAAACAACACAGTTTGCAAAAATAGCTTAAGAACCATCTTGTAAAGTTAAATTGTTTGATACTCAAAAATTACATTTGGTGTTCAACAAATCGATTAAGAAAATAACACGTGGTTCACGTCGAACCAAATCTTGAGGATTATTGGTAACAGCCGAGCAGCCAACAACCAAAATTTTGAGGCAAAATGGCCATGTTTTTGGTTATTTGCATGAGTAAAGGTTTAAATAAAAAACAAAAGAAAGTGCTTTTACTTGAATCAACAAAAAAAGACGGATTTTGGAGATGTACTATAGTCTGCAATGCAAGGACAAAATAACTTGAGGCCTTTTTTTATCCAGAGCATTTTTTTTTTTTTTTTTTTTTTATTATTATTTTTTTTTTTTTCACATTTACGTGGTTCGAAAGACCAATTCTTCTTATATATATAGGTCGTATGCAAGTATAACATACATGATCGGGATAACGTTCATAAAGTTCAGCTGACCCAAACTCATCAGCTGACAGGACATGTATTGGTGTACAAAGATAAATTTCTTGGCATGGCTCCATTTAAATCCATCTAGCAAAATTTCTGCAACAACAGAGAAACATAATATAAAAATACTTTTTGAAATACCAAAAACAAGAAAAGGGGATGTAGCTCAGATGGTAGAGCGCTCGCTTAGCATGCGACAGGTACGGGGATTGATACCCCGCATCTCCATTTCATTTTATTTTAGTTTTTTATCAACCTTCAAGCCCTTAAAGTTTCAACTTGCCACTTTTTACTGAGTTGTGTATCCAATTTTTTATTTATTTTTTTTATTATTTTTTTTTACTAAGTAATGGTCTAAATTTACTAATCCCTGCTATGTTGACACTGAAAAGGTGATTAAGGTTTTCGGTTAGAGTTATTTACATAAATCGTCCTTGTGGTTAGGACCAAATTGCAACGTTAGTCATTATTGTCAGTTAGAGTTATCTACATAAATCGTCCTTGAGGTTAGGACCAAATTGCAACGTTAGTCCTTATTGTCGGGTCGCCACGTGTCACCACTTGAGTGGTCCACATGGCATGTTAGATAAATACCACATTTTGCATCCGGCTTGGATCGAACCCGGGTGGCTAGTGTGGGGGTGAGGGTGATGCCCGGCTGAGCCAAGCATACCCTCAACAATATTATGCAACAATTATCCTTTTATGGTCCTTTTATTCTCAGTCCGTTTATTAAAGGTTCAAATACAATTTTGACCTGTCAATTTAAGCATGTTATGGACCAGTTAAAAAATAATTGAATGTATCGTCGGACTCATTTTTTCGTGCTCTTTCCAATGGTGTGCTCGGGGAATTTTTCCGACTTCGTTTGAACCTCGAAAAATGCGAAAACGTCGTAGAAACTCATCCAAAAGTCACTGTTTTTGCTTTGTTTTCAAATCCTTGTACCTGCAAGATATAATAACACATAACAAACATATGTGAAATTATATTTCAAATCCTTGTACCTCCAAAAGTCACCGTTTTTGCTTTGTATGAGTTTCGATGACGTTTTCGCATTTATCGAGATTCAAACGAAGTCGAAAAAATTCTCCGAGCACTCCATTGGAAAGAGCACGAAAAAACGATTTCGACGGTACTTTCAATTATTTTTGACCCGGTTCGTAACTCTTTTTAATGGCAGGTCAAAACTTAAATTGAACCTTTTTATTATAACTAAACGGACCAGTTCAAATGTGTGTGTTAAATAATAAAGTTTACGTAACTTAATTGAAGTGCTGCTCAGCTCAGTTTGGAGAGGCATTTCACCCCACACAATCCACCCGGGTTCGATTCCCAGGCGTGACATTGTTCGACATTTATTTCTCCATGCCACGTGGCACCATCTCATTGGTCAACGTGGCAACCCGACCCGACTCCGACCTGACCCGTTATCCGACCCTACTCGACCAGACCCGACTCGACCCGACCCGATGCCACGTGGCGCCACTAAGGTGGTGACACGTGGCGACCCGACAATAAGGACTAACGTTGCATTTATTTCTCCTTGCCACGTGGCACCATCTCATTGGTCAACATGGCAACCCGACCCGTCTCCGACCTGACCCGTTATCCGACCCTACTTGACCCGAGCAGACCCGATGACACGTGGCGCCACTCAGGTTGTGAAACGTGGTGACCCGACAATAAGGACTAACGTTGCAATTTGGTCCTAACCACAAGGACGATTTATGTAAATAACTCTAACTGGAAATAAGGACGAACACTGCAATTTGGTCCTAACCACAAGGGTGATTTATGTAAATAACTCTAACCGAAAAACTTAATCACCTTTTCAGTGTCAACATAGCAGGGATTAGTAAGTTTAAACCATTACTTAGTAAAAAAAAAAAAGTTTGATACACAACTCAGTAAAAGGTGGAAAGTTGGATACATTTAAAACTCATTATCCCATCTTTAAATTCGTTAATTTCTAACGATTTAATATTTTGAATTCAATCTCTTCTTTATCAACTGTGTCTTTAAAAGGTTTTAAATCAGAACTTTTTTTACATGATAAGTATATTCTCTGTTAGTTTTGTGGACATAATTTAGTAGTTGTGTGTTAGGATCAAACTCAAGACTACGGGATTGCACACTTTACGTATGAGAATCGATGTTAAATAATTAATATATAAATAGTTATATTTAATTATTAAATCACAAATGTTTATATGGTCGAACAAGGAAAAAGAAGGGGGTTATGTGTCGAGTTTTGGAACTTGAGGAGGTGTTGGACTCAAACTTGGAGAGCAAGTTTGGAGTATATATAAACCTCTCATTAGCTCTTATTATTTAAAAAGAGACACACGACAGAGAAGACTCATAACTCCATCCTATATCCCATGCGTATGATATAATCTGATGTTGTATAGTCATACACATGAATATGCATGTTCAACATTTGGTCTTCCATGTATATGATCTATTGTAAAGTCAAAAGTATGGAATATATTATATGCATGATCGACTGTTGATTTTAATGATCATTATATATACATGTTCGACAGTGTATATATGCATATTTTATAGTTGGTTTAATAATGATTGTTTGTGCATGATGATGATTGTATTTAAGTGAATCTATCCATGCACATGCATGTATTATTTATTCCTTCCTTGCATATTTAGTGATCGACGGTTAATAAATAAAAGGGTTCGACCCGTTTTATTTTATACAAAGCAAAACCTTGTTTGTTGTATGCTTTATTTGTGATTCAAGAACTAGCATTCACATCGAATCACTTATAGTACGTGTGTACAAGAACGTGGTATTAACTCACTATAGTTAATATCTTGTATTGAATTACAAAAACGGTAAGGGGTAATTCGCTAATCTAATTATAAACCCTAATTAGGGTTCTTGATCTCCATTGAAGAATACTTAAAGTTGGTTGTTGTTTAGCTAGAATCAAAGGTACGTTTACGTTTAAATTCGGTTAATTCTTTATGTGTTAAATTGATCATACGCTTCCGCATGTGTATGTTGTTTATGTGTTTAATTTATGAACTTGTCATGTTATTAAAATTCCAACAGTGGCATCATGAGCCGTTTTAACATGTAATTAATTACCGAAACACATAAAAAAATGAATCTTGGATTGTGTTTGTATGTTAGTCGATTTTTAGGGTTTAAAAATTAAAACCCTAATTTTTTAAGGGGGGGGGGGGGGGGCGATGCCCTAATTTAAAAAAAAAATTGTTTTGTTGTTTTGAAACCCTAAATTGTAACATGCTTATGCGTTTAGTTTCGTATCTTGTGACTTGTATTAATCCATGATGAAACATGCATGTTTGTGATGGATTATGATTGATTAATTGTTAAGTTGTTTTATCACATGTAATTTTTGATAGATCTAAAATTGGGGAAGACCTCAATTAAATATTAATGAATCTATTATGTGCAATATGGTATATATTTGCTATGACTAACGCAATCGATATGTCAATGCATGTGGCTCACTTACCTTTGTAAGTGATAGTCTTAGTTAAATATATGCATAATTAAACATAGAATGATTATTAATAGGTTTTATCAAATAAAGTTTGCATGTGGCTATTTGTTTACATAAATTAATTATTAATTTATGTGCGTTATTTAGTTGTTTATTTTTATTATTACTTGTTTTTTGTTTAATTGTATGACACGTTTTAAGCAAAAAAAAAGGGTAATTTTTGAATAGAAAATAAATGTACTAAATAATGGTGAAACTTGATGTGATAAATTATGAATCTTGCAAAGTCTTATGTGCCGATAGTGGTTCGCTTCGCACGGTAATTTGCTCCCAGGCGAGACTAGAAAGGTTATAATTTATAACATGTTTTTAAGACTTAAAGTCATAAACTTTTAATTGAGTGACGAGGTTTTGTACCAATAGTAAGAATGGTTCACCCAGTTTTGACAAACTATAAGAGGGGTTTAAGGATGATTGACATTACATTGTCAAACCAAAAGAGACGCGTTTTTAATTGGCACTTGTGCTGACGTTTGTCTCTCCGCTCCTTTGTGCGTCAAATTGGAGCTACCAAGTACGACTATTTTTATGTACAATATCATCTTAAGGGTGAATTGACCTCAATTCCACGTGCCACTTTGTGGTAATTATCCGAATAACTTGGGTCTTTTGACTCATGCAGTAGTAGGATATAGTGGGCGATAATTGTAGGTAATTATTTGATTGGTGAACCCAATACCTCAATTAAAACTTTGTTGATTTAATCTTAGCTTAAATTGGTAAATAAAAAGGTTTTGAAAAACTTATGATACGAAGATGTGTGCATGCTTCTTCGCACATATTTTGATTGACACATCAAAATTAGTACCCTTAAAATTAAGTTAATGCCATCTAATTAAAAAAACACTTGAAGTTGTGATTTACGTCATGTGAGAGCTTGGACTAGATTGCAATGGAAAGGTAAATTCATACTTTCATTACTAGCAGATCAACTGATGTAACAGAACTATGTTAATTTGCAGTTCTTTAAATTAGATGACTTAATTGAGTTTTAAGTGAGAGCTTTGACTCAAGGCATAAGATGAGAATAAAACATGCTTACATTGCAATATTGTTTGGCAATGTAAATTCCATTAAGATCTAGGAACTGGAAATTGTTTGCCAATTATTGTTCGACAATTACCTTGTTGAATACTATCATTACTAGCAGATCAACTGATGTAATGGTACTATGTCAATTAGGATCCTAGCTTTAAGGGAATTGTATGGTTTATATGAATACTAACCAATAGGTATTTAATTTTCTTAAAGATTTGTTATCGAAAATACTAAAATTGAATTTTGTAAATTATTTTAAATGTATTAATGTAACATTAAACCGTAAACATGGGTTATTCTTTTATTGGTAAATTGATCTACACCCATAGAGGTTTTTGGCTAGAGTCAACTTTACTAAAAGAACAAACCTAGTCTCCTTTCCATGAGAGAATAGTGAGACTCAATCATATTCTTTTTCATGAATGAGAAATGTATGATAGGAAAATTAGAATTGTCTAAATTCTAAGAAATAACTCATAGCAAACTTTAATAGTTAAGAAAATTGCACATTTTCTGAGTTATTAAATTAGAAGCTAGACTGATTTCCGTAGAATTGGTAAAAGGCAAACTAGCATAATTTATCTAGTTGTTGTGCTTTGATCATTTAAAGGTGCTAAATACCATTGTGGGGATGGTAGACATATTAAAGGAAGAAATTGCATGCCCAATTTTCAAGTTAATTGTATTGATGGATAGTCCATCATCTACATAGTAGAATACACTCTTTTTAATACCTAAGTAATTGTTACGAATGGGTCTTCTCAAAGGTGTAGGAAAGTAAATAGCACACTATTTGCTTTTACTGGTTATGAAACACTTACAATGTTGTCAAATTCAGTGGGAGCATTGTGTTTTAATTACTGAATAATGAATTATTGTAATGATCTATAATTCAGTGGGAGCTACAAGCTTAGTCATCTTGGTAGTAACCCAGATTATCTCTAGAATGTCTTGAGATAATTACTTTCCAATTGTAGACACTTGTGGTTTTAAGGATAGTCATGTACGTTTCCTTACTAGACAATGTGGTTCTATATCTACTAATTATGCTAATATCTATGACACAATCATATTGATCACATAAACAAACGAGTGACGTGTTGTTTATCTGATACATGTGGATTGTTCCATGCACAAGTGGGAGAAATCTTTATTGTGTGCAAGAAATAACACATAGCAATATAATTTAAAGGATTAAGATTGCCTTGTTTAGAACATGTGTCAAAATATTAACAAGATTACTTCAAATTTGAATATTTATGTATTCTTGGAATGTCATAAATAAATGAAGTAATAAATTAACTTGAAATTACTATTGAAACCAAATTGTGGTGTTCATGATTACTTTAGTTATACATGTTTATACTTTATTGTAAAGTTATAAATATGAAGTCTTTTAATTGTTACAAGACTTATTATAATATAAAGTAAGACGTTAACTTGTTATGTCTTCTTTATTAAGACATATACAAGAAGTCATTGAGTTGATCAATGATTTATAACGTATAGTGGGATTATAACAGTTTATGTCTTCTTGTTGAGACATGGACATGAAGTAACTTGGTCAAAAAGTACTTATGTTATATAGCATGCAATTGGCTTGGAAATTCTATTATACCATTAAGTTGACTTAGTTGGTGAATAGATAAGCCAAACGAAATATATTTATCTTACATATAGTATGATTGTCTTACAATATTAATTCTAATGAAATACCAGATTATGGTATGTTCAGTTAGGAAAATCAAACTCTTGTTGTAGTGTTTGATTCAAGATAACTATAACTTCTTTTCTTCAAAAAGTTATCAAGGTTATAAAATTGAGTATGGATTGTATATACTCAATAAGACTCCAACCTAGAAGATTAATAAGACACCATTTATTATGAAATGTGATGAATCACATTAAGTCTTAAAATGAAGTATTGAATTTGTTAAACTTCTGATGAAGCTAGATATTAACAAACTAATATAAGGAACTATCAATGTGTATTTGTAATGCCCCAAAAGAGAACAATTTGGTGTTGCTCTACTTGTTAAGTATTTATAGATAGTCTATAAATTACAAAAAGCAAGTGGGAGTTTTATCTTGAAAAGATAAAATTACAAGATACATAATCTTCTAAAACACACTAGTGAAAATCATGATGAGGCTAAACATGTAAATGATAGACCTCAAGATGATTGAATTCTCATTCATAGATCCGCAAGGATATCTCAGATATTTGATTAATATGCTGAGGATTATATTATGGTGCATTACCAAATATTGAATTGGGTAAATTACTCATACTATGAATGTTAAAGATGCTGTCCATAAAGAAAATCAATTTTTGAAAAATTGGTTTATTTTAATTCTTAATAGTTAGACTAGAGAATGAAGATGAGTTTCTTCAAAGATAAGGTAACCCTAGTGGTTTAAATCTTTGTGTAGAAATCATATGGACAATATTATACACATACTTTAATGCATGTCTTATGACAAGATTATTAATCACACTTAAGCAATTAACTATGACTGAATATTCTTTTTTAAGCACATTAAATATACAAAGATGGTAATTGTCATACTTATTTTCATGAATATGAAATTTGACAATGGATTATAAAACTCTTTCTTGTATAATTACTTAAGTGAGGACGGTATGTAATTAAGAGTTTTATGAATTCATATAATCTTTGAAAGTGTACAAAAATGCAAGAATTCAAGTATGGATAAATGCATGCATCTAGGAGATGAGTCTTATGTTTAAATATTAAATTCAAATTTTGAATTGATAATTAAAATAAGATAATTCCTAAGTATTCCTGAAAGCTAGTGGGAGTATTATGTTTATTTTCTTGAATCATATATGTTGTATAACATATAGGAAGTAACATTTTATATAAGTTAAATGTTAAGTCTTAACTTGGAATGAAACTTCACTTGAAAGATTTAGGAAATAAAACATATAACCTTGGAATATATGTTTATTGTTATAAACATGTGCGGTAAATAAATCTAATAGAACATGATATATCATTTAGAAAATCTAAATGGATACGAATCTTTTGAAAAGATAGAATATGAACAAAATCTAAGTATGACTCGAAGATTTTTTTCATGAACATCATGTTACATAGACGAATTGTTATAAGATGTTATGACAATGTTGATATCTAATTAAAAAAATTATTAGATAACTAGTGTAATGATTATTCTAATGGAATATGTTTGGATATAGAATTACATCCTCAGCCTGGAACAGCTTTCGGATTCTATAAATGAACAATTTGTCAATTGTTGTGCAAATTGTCATAGCCAACAAACTTGAAAGTTTGGAAGACATCAAACATTACACAATAGATATTCAAGTTTACGGAATTTTTAAAAGCATATTGTTGTTTGTCAAACAATGATGCTGGTTTAATTGAGATGACACTCAATGCTAGTCACGGTAGGATTTCATCCTTGTTAATGTCCATGTGTACTAGTTATGCTTAACTAAGAGCATAGTTGCATTATACATTAAAGAATAAGAATAATTTAAACTTTAAAAATGTTTGAAAGTTTAATTATCATAAATTGGTTGTTGAGGATGTCACACACTTTATGAAGTATTATGTGGCAATATCAAATTATTTGAATGCACACTTACAAGAACTTCACTAGTTGAATTCTTGAAATAAGTATTCTTAAAATTCTGATAGATCAAAGTTGGTTGATTTATGCCTTGTCAACAAGTATGATTATCATCACTTGAGGCATAATTCATCAACTAGAGATATCATGCATTGATCTATTTAGTATTTGGATAAAGGATGTTAAGCATTTATTATTTGTAATGAATTTAAGTATGGGGTAAATATAGACATAGCCCGGTCTAGTAAAGTGTTGGGCTTTTTTGGCCCCAAAAAAGTCGTTTTCCCAAAATAGCCCAACACTTTAAGCGACTGAATCTGGGAGTGACATGTGGCGGAAAAAAGTCGCTTAATTAAAAAAAAGTCGCTTAAGCGACTTTTTTTTCATTCTACTGCTAGTGCATATGTTTCTACTGTTGGGCTTAATCGAAAGTCGCTTAATTTACAAAAAGTCGCTTAAGCGACTTTTTTTCGCCACATGTCACACCCAGATTTAGTCGCTTAAAGTGTTGGGCTATTTTGGGAAAGCGACTTTTTTGGGGCCAAAAAAGCCCAACACTTTACTAGACCGGGCTATTTGTAGAATTACCCCTTTAAGTATTTGGTACGTTTATTTTCATTAATAATAAATTGTATCCTATATTTGCATGTTTAATCCGTGAATAATTTAGTTATTTTAAATCGTCCGTTGTCAATTAATGATATGAGAATATCATTAAATTAAGACAAATATGAGTTTTGGTATAATATACTTGATAGTATATTGATGCGCTGACATGCCAAATTCACATGATATTCAATGAATTGAATATAGGACTTATCCCAAACTACATGATTGTACTTTATGGATATTGTTATTAAGTAAATCATGAATAGTTATCCTCAGACTTGAGATACCAGATAATTGTTATGAATGTAGTGCATTCTGTGGAACAATTTAACGCTACACATAACTGATAGTCATAAGGATTGTTTTCGGAATTGTTAGAAAATTCATGGGTTATGCTTGTAGTCAAGATAATTTGTTCCTTCAAATTTATTTTGAAGTTTAATATTGCTGGGCCCCTCGTAGGGTTGACAAGATGTTTGCATGGCCATGCCCAAGATCTCCCTTGAAATGTTCATAAGATTTGGTAATCTTGTTCAATCACAAACAACGAGAAACAGAATTGTTGTATAAAGAATGACTTAAATTCATATCTTTATTTAACGTAGTATTAGTAACAAAAGGATAATAATAATGATGAATCATTAAAAGGATTTTTCATGAGACCTTACTCGAGTTATACTAGAGGCATCGAAGTGTTGCTAGATGCTAACCGATGTGATCACACTATTAAAATATGTCCAAGTGGGAGCTGTTAGTTTTGTGGACATAATTTAGTAGTTGTGTGTTAGGATCGAACTCGAGACTACGGGATTGAACACTTTACGTATGAGAATCGATGTTAAATAATTAATATATAAATAGTTTAATTATTAAATCCCAAATGTTTATATGGTAAGGAAAAAGGAGGGGGTTGAGTGTCAAGTTTTAAAACTTGAGGAGGTGTTGGACTCAAACTTGGAGAGCAAGTTTGGAGTATATATAAACCCCTCATTAGCTCTTATTATTTAAAAAGAGACACACGAAATAGAAGACTCATAACTCCATCCTATATCCCATGTGCATGTTATAATATGATGTTGCATAGTCATACGCATGAATATGCATGTTCAACAGTTGGTCTTCCATGTATATGATTTATTGTAAAGTCAAAAGTATGGAATATATTATATGCATGTTCAACAGTCTTCCATGTTTACAGTTGGTTTAATAATGATTGTTTGTGCATGATGATGATTGTATTTACATGAATCTATCCATGCACATGCATGTATTATTTATTGAGTAAATTACAAAGATGGTCCTTGTGGTTTGGGTTGACTTTCATGTTTGGTCCTTTGACTTTTTTTTTTGCATTCATGGTCCCTAACTTTGAAACTGTTAACAAAGATGGTCCCTTGACCAAACGTCTGTTTGGTCAAGGCGTTAAGTTGTATCACGTGTGCTATGTGTGAGGGTATTTATGTCTATTCCAATTTTCATACATAGAGCCTCTCAATATGCAGGCATTTAATACTCATCTTTTCATTTTCCCTCTTCATTTTCTCTCTCACTACCAAATCTCACAAAACACAAACCTTAAGTTAATAACCTATGTAGGATATTCATGAACTAATAAACACAAGATTGGGTGGCTATATGGATCGAACAAGGAAGAAGCTAGAGAGAGAAAGAAGTATGGAACCTTTAGAGAGATAAACCAAAAAAGAAAAATGAATTGAAAGCTTACAAAGGTCCAACCCTTTCCACATGAGGAGAGGGGTATTTATACTTAGCCTACTTACTTTGTCCCTAGTGGACTGTTGAGCGAGCTGACAGTGGGTAAAGACCCGACTCACTCCACAATATTAATTAACTACCTTTCTACTAATATTAATTGTAATACTACGAGCTATTTGATACAAGAGAGTGCTCGGGGTGACCGAGTCTTCAACTGAATATTTATATTCCTAACAATCTCCCCCTAAGGGAGGTCACCCCGATAACAATGTTCTTAATTCAAGCACTCTATCCATGAAACTTGTCTTTGTAGCTCGTAGACATTGATTCTTCAGACATTAGTAATCATTGTGCCTTCAGCAGTGGACTTTTGATGACTTTTCCTTTGTCTTGGATGATTTAGAGCATTCTTCAAAAATATCATCCAACATGCATCTTCTAGCCATCATTCAGTAGTATGTCTCCTTGTGATGTGATATTCTTTGAGCCGACATGCTCAAACTATTTGGTGTCATGATCTTTAGCATCAGAGTTTGCAGAAGCCGTGTTAAAGGTCTTTTAGGTTGATCATGACTTTGTTGAGTTACAATGATGATGTAGTGTGAACATGTGGTAGAGGATTGGCATCTTTACTGCAACCAGCTACAACTGCAATCAGCTACAGCATCCAACAGCTACAACCGCCACAAGTTCCTGCATACGACAGTTAGCAACAAATCGACCGGTACTTACAAGTTTGGACTTTGAGATTGTAAACAGCATAATGTGAAAACTCTCTCTAATCCTCACCAAGACCGTTCCTAATCGAAAACCCACAGAGGGCCTTTTAAGATCATACCGTAGTATATCAATGATTAGGTGAGTCGCTGGAGATCACTCCACGACTGTAGACCGTTTGAAACCGCCGCGATCACTAAGCGTAATCCACAGGGAATTACCGAAGTGACTTGCTTTCAGGGCTGCTTGATGTTGACCCTGGCAGGAATTTCCATTCAATCATTGAGAATTACATTTGTAAATTCTCTCATAAATGTTCTGGCAGATTGCTAAGATCTGCGTAGGACTCATAAGTTTACAACTGGTGTCCTTAATGTTGAACAACCAGTGTAGAGATAATTTGTGTTCCTATGAGATCTTATGATGAATCTCGTGGCTCTAGACTCTATAGTGCGCTTTGATTTAGTGAGCGGAGGCTGGAGAGGACTGCCACCTTTTCAATATCATCTAACTCGGAGTGAGAGAGACGATAGGAATGTATTGAACTCCGTGACAATTGAAACAAGAATCCTTTGAGGGACCTTGAGTGGCTAGGGAGGGTTGTGCAGCGTATCACTGGGTCCATGATACTTTGTCTTCAATGCCAGCAATTAACTATGTGATTCTGACAGCATATGTATTGACCCGGTTTCTGCCTAAGTTGTAAGGAGGGCTATTTCTTTTCACCCTTTCTCACTTCATTTCTTTTTAATTCTTCAACCCCTTCAGTGCTTACCGAGACTTCATTACTAGAACCTTGTTGGGTTTGTTCCAGTACTAGCTCCATCTCAGTCGGCACTTTTCCCTTATCCACTTTTCTCCTTTTTTTCATCATACCTAAGGACTTCTACACTAACTAGTGGATTGTCCCTGGGTAGATCCCTCCGGCTCTGGCGGGATCGTGGGAACTTGAGCCTAACCTAACCATCCTTATAACTCCATGCATTAATTAAAATGGTCGGTCTTTGGTATTCATCCACGATAGCCAAACCAAATCTTTGAAAAATCTCTCAAAGTGTTCATGATTCTGAAACACATTTTTGCAAACACTTGAGAGTTTTATATTTGAAAAAATGCTCCCCCTCAACATGTGCTCAAATGATTGTTTTATAAATTTGCACATGTCAGGTGAAGCTCGCACTTTTGAATTGATTGATTTTCCAAGAACATGATCATCACGAGACACGCTTACATCACTAGTACACTAGCTTGAAATTATTACCCGTCCAGATCACATTCAAGGAAGATCGCTCGAAATCGGTACATTCTACTCAGACACGTCCTTTGCGAGACACGCTTACATCACCAGATAAACTGGCTTGAAATTATTACCCGTCCAGGACATGTCCTTTCGACTACTGACTTTAGTTATCGTCAATTCATTGGTGAAGTCTGAGCCTTGCTCACATAAGATGCATAAATCCTTTATGTTTTGTTAAAAACCATTTGCTCCCCCTCAATATGTGCATCGATATACGAAAGAGTTTAGCACATACGGGAGAGCTTACATTTAATTTCCAAATCATCACATTTTATCAGAATTTCATATTTAAATCACATTCTCTCCCCCGATCAAAAATTTCAAACCATTTGAGATTTGTGATCCCAATTGATTTAAATAAGTTTAGAAAATTTGGGAGAAAATGTGGTCAGGTTTAAATGTATTCTGATTTAGGAGCATACTATGCTCCCCCTTAAACCACGAGAGAGTGTCACTGCTGATGTTGCACAAATTTGGCAAGGTGTCAGAAATTTGAACAAGTACTCTCCCCCTTAATTAATGACCCGTTTTCTATTAAAAGAGCTGTAGTCATTCAATTAAGCGACGAGTATTTGTGAAAATTTAATTCAATTTACCACCTTGTGTAACATCAAGACTCTCTTGAAGAATCAAACAAGATAAAGAGTCTGATGTAAAGAAGACTTCTCTTCTTATACAAGAAATGATGCACTGAAACGTACATCAGATCGAAGAAACATGGATATAAAGTAATCCATGCCCAGGTGAACATCACCCAGTTAGAGGAACAACTGTCTTTTTGGCGACAAGCTTTCCTCAATTTATAGCATGGGTTGCTATCTGAAGTAATAGCAAGCCATTAAGACATGTTTTAACTGATTAGTATAACTTCAGCTCGAGCTTCATTTAAAGATCCGTGTCATTGTTGAATGACATTTCTAGATCCGTAAATATTATCGATAAACAGAAGACATGCCTAAGTAGGACTATTTTTGGTATTTTCTGATTTTTCGATTTTTTTTAATAGGTTTATATTTTTGTATTTTCTTTTTGTTTCAAGATATATACAACTATGTACAAGGATATAAGAAGACAATCCTTTACTCCTCCTTTTCTTCCTGAAAACACTTGAGGGTTTCAAGTGACAAGCTCTTCATATCAAGACGCGGGAGAATAAACTGAAACCTTTCTCTCGGGAGAGCCTTGGTGAAGATATCAGCTAGCTGAAACTCTGTCCTCACGAAATACAGCTCCACAATTCCCTTTTCAACCTGTTCCCTGATGAAGTGATGCCTGATGTCGATGTGCTTTGACCTGGAGTGCTGGACATTGTTGCAACATAGAACAATGGCGCTTTTTTGTCACAATATAGAGGAATTTTGTTGTATGAGAATCCATAGTCTGAGAGTTATGATCGTATCCATAGAATTTGTGCACAACTGGCTGACATAGCAATGTATTCAGCCTTAGTAGAAGATATGGATGTGCTCATTTGCTTCTTAGAAGACCAACTAACTAACTTTTCCCCCAAAAACTGAGCTCCTCCTGAAGTACTTCGACGGGTGTCCTGACACCCCGCATGATCAGCACCAGCATAAGCCGTTAACTCCATGGCCGTGTCCTTAGGGTACCAGAGACCCATATGGACTGTTCCTTGAAGATACCTGAAAACCCTTTTTACTGCTTCTAAATGCTTTTTGGTAGGCTTGGATTGATACCTCGCACACATGCATACAGCAAATAGAAGGTCTGGTCTACTTGCAGTAATGTACATTAAGGATCCAATCATGCTTCTGTACTTCGTTTGATCGACTGGAATCCCTGACGGGTCTTCATCTAGCTTATATCTATCAATCATGGGAGTATCAACTGGATCACTTGAATCGAATCCAAACTTTTTCAAGATCTCATATGCATATTTGGACTGATTGATGAAAATGCCTCCGGGACTTTGAGAGACTTGTAATCCTAGGAAGAATGACATTTGTCCCATCATCGACATTTGAAACTTGGAGCTCATCTCTTTTGAAAATCTATCACATTCACTAGGGTCAGATGAAGCAACTATGATGTCATCTACATAAATCTGAACAAGTAGTAGATGTTTGCTTGTCTTCCTGGTGAACAATGTTGGATCAACTACACCCTTTGAGAATCCATTGGCTAGAAGAAACTTGGACAATGTATCATACCATGCTCTAGGTGCCTGCTTCAACCCGTAAAGAGCCTTCTTCAAGCGATAAACATGCGTGGGATGTTCAGCGTCCACAAATCCTTCAGGTTGGCTCACGTAGACTTCTTCCTTTAAGTCACCATTCAGGAAAGCTATTTTGACATCCATCTGGTATACTATCATATTCCGACTTGCAGCATTGGCCAGGAAGATTCTAATAGCTTCAATTCTAGCAACTAGAGCAAATGATTCTTCAAAATCAATGCCCTCTTCTTGTCTGTATCCTTTAGCAACTAGACGTGCCTTGTTCTTTAAAACATCACCATGCTCATCAAGTTTTACTTTGAAGATCCACTTGAGAGCGATAATCATAGCACACTCTAGAGGAGGCACTAATTCCCACACTTCAAGTCGATCAAATTCATGGATTTCATCTTGCATGGCCTCAAACCAACAGTCTTTGGTCATTGCATCTTTGACATCTTTTGGTTCGACTTTAGACAGTACAGAATTGAAGAAACACCACAATGCATCTGTTGCCAGTTGTTTACGAGTGGATACAGGACGAGAAGGATTGCCGATGATGTTGTCAATTGGATGATCTTTGGTCCATTTTCTGAGATGGTCATGAGGTTGAGGGTTTTGGATTGATGTTGCCGTGCTGTGTTCTTCGTGAGAGGACATGTCTAATGAGGGTTCAGGAGCAAATATGTTCTCAAAAGGAACATCATCGATAGGAGCAAAAGGATTAACTTCCAAAGAATGATCATCTGCAGATTCTTGTTGCACCGGAGAGGATTGAGTATTTGATGTTGTGGGTGATTGACTTGCAGCAGGAGCATTGAAACTGATTGAGACTGAAGCTGGATGGTTTTCTGAGCCTTGTGGAACTTGAACATCCGCAGCGTCAGGTGCAGCTACTGCATTTATGATTGTTTCATTTGTTGGCTCAAAGTATTCATCAAACATAGGATCAAATAGCTTCTTCAACTCCTCACTTGTTGGTGGAACGAAAGACTCTGCAGGCGTGTGATTCTGTACAAACCCTGAACTAATTGGTCTAGGTGTCAAAAGTTTAAGATCAGGTCCAGAACTGGTTTGTCCTGAAACAGTTTGCTCACTTAGCTCGTCGAACGTGACATGGATGGTTTCCATGATTTGTCGGGTTCTCTGATTGTAGATTCTGTACCCTCTACGGTCTGGTGCGTATCCGACAAAAATACCTACATCTGCTTTAGCTTTTAACTTTCCCAAGTCTTGACTATCATTAGTTGGATAGCAAAGAGCACCAAACACACGAAGAAATGATAAATCTGGCTGCTTGTTGTGAATTAACTCATAGGGAGTCTTCTCATGAATGGGATGAATCAGAGATCGGTTTTAGGTGTAGCATGCAGTTGAAATGGCCTCTGCCCAGAGAAACATCGGTGCCTTTGAAAATATAAGCATGGTTCTTGCAGCTTCTACTAGAGTACAGTTTCGCCGTTCAACGACTCCGTTCTGCTGAGGAGTGCGAGGTATACTTTTCTGATGTGTGATGCCAATATTTTCATAAAAGTTTCTGAGTTGTTGATTGACAAACTCAGTTCCATTATCAGTGCGGATGATTCTGACAGTCTTGTTAAGCCTTACTTGCAGCTGTTTAATCAGCTTAATGATCACCTCTGGAGTCTCATCCTTGGTTCTCAAAAACTTTACCCATGTGAACCAAGAGAAATCATCTACTATCACCAGAATATATTTCTTTCCATTTATGCTTTGTACTCTCATTGGACCGCATAGATCCATGTGGAGGGTATGAAGAACTTCCAAGTTGGTGTTGACGGTTTTGGGTTTGTGGGTTTGTTTCTTGCTTTTGCCCAGTTGACATGCAGAGCAGAGATGATCTTTTTCATATTTTAATCTGGGCATTCCTCTAACAAGATCTTTGCGGGAAAGATCATTGATGGTACCGAAGTTCAGGTGGTTCAAACGACGATGCCACAGCCAAGATTTTGTTTTAGAGGCTTTTGAAAGCTAGCATATGGGAGAGGACTTCAACATTTCTTCAATTGATATGGTGTATAGATTTGTACCCCGACTACCCTTGAGAAGATCTATACCATCCAATTCTCTGACGAAACATGTGTGTTTTCTGAAAGCCACTTCCAGATCAGCGTCACAAAATTGGCCCACAGAAAACAAATTGTGCCCTAATCCTTCCACATAGTAAACCCGTGAGATCACACTGTTACCAAACACATAATCTCCATAACCCATAATCGCACCAAAGTGGTCATTCCCGAATCTAACTGTCCCGATAAACTTTTTCACAAAGTTCTTGAGCCGTGAGCGATCCCCAGTCATATGTTTTGAGCAGCCTGAGTCCAAATACCAAAGGACGATTTGTACGACCTGCATTTGAAACCAGACAACAATGGATAACTGAAATATGTGGATCCCCACTGGAATTTGGGGTCCGTTTGGTCAGCACACACAAGTTCTGGAACATTAGTCTTTTCTAATATTGATGCCTCTACAGTGGGAACTACTCTAGAGTTTTCAAGGGACCTATTAGAAGGGCTATGTGTTCCTAATGGAAGGATTCGACCCGTTGGTCTCCATTCTTTAATCTTCACAATTTTATGTTCATTCAACTTAGGCAATGGATTCTTGTTTCCTAAACTGAACTTCCTTCCAGTGGGTCTCCATTGATACCCAACCTTAGTGAAGATTTTTCCTGTGGCTTTCCAACTTTTCACATTACTTTCAGTTTTCCTAACATGCATAATATGGGGTGGTACATGAGATATCAGAGATGACACAACACATTCATCATGATTAACAGAAATTAAGCATTCGTCACATGTTTTACAGACCATTTTAGAATTCGAATTAATTATAGTACTTTTGATACTAGAATCAACACGATTCCATCTAGTCGTTACAAACTTATTGTTCCTAGGTTGGACTTCTACTCTTTTCTTGTGATCACACTTAGCCGACGCAGTCCTATCATTCCTTGCATTGCCTTTAGGCTTTAACCCGCTAGCTTGGGTGTCACTTCTTACTCCTGTAGAAGCATCGAAGGGAACATTAGTTTGTTTTTCTGTCACATGCCTTCCTGATAATGATGTGTTGGGTTCTGATGTTTTAGGTGGTAGATCAAAGGCTACAAGCTTGTTCTTAACAGTGGATGAAGATGCAACAAATCTATCTCTATGGCTGTTAAACTTAGGAACTGAGCCTATGGCAAATTCTAAGTTTTCCTGAATCCTTTTCGTGAGTTTGCAGGCATAAACAACTGCCCTATCAAGTGGCTTTTCAGTTCTATCCTCTTCAACTACCTCATAAAGGGTGTCAAGGCCCTCTCTAAGATGATCAAGATATGTTTGATGGGCAAAGCTATTATTTCTAAGGTTAAATGGAATACGCCCAACATCTACATCATACTTTTTACTAGCAGTAGCCTTTGGTGCATCACAATTACAAGTGGTGCATGGCATTTTACCTTTCACCTGAGCCTTAAGATTCTCAATTTCATTTGTCAAAGAGGTTATTTGATCATTGTGATTGCTTCTTGTAACTTTAATAGAATCATATAACTCTTTGAAATGTTGTTTGACCTTTGAATTTTCTTCTCGATAACACTCATTTTCATGATGTAACTTATTTATGGTGTTTTGATATTGAAAATTCTGAGAATCTGAAGACGAAGGTTTATTGGTGCCATACACATCACACTTGTTGGATTTCAATTGGGCAATTTGAGCCCTCAACAGACGAATCGTGTTAGTGTGAGCTTGAATTTTCTCATCCCGTTTGCTTATTTCAAAATACGTATCAAACTCAGGTGCATCCGAAGATGTCTTGGTATTTGATAGTTTACATCTTTCTTCTAAGTGTTGATATTTCATTTGCAAATTTAGATAATCAACTTCTAATTTTGAAAAATGTTTAACCATGTTATCATGGTCATCGTTTTGAATTTTTTCAAGCAATTTTAAATTCTCCCCCTCAAGCTCAACAACACGATTCTGGGTGACATTTAACGCAATAGCATACTCATTAAATTGACAAGCAGACAATGCAGAATCAGTAGCAGTGTAAAATACATCTTGTGCAATACATTTAGCAATCAAGTTGTCATTAGTGATGAGTATATTTTTCTTTCAATCTCACGACTCTTAAGTTCTATTGCATATTCATTCACCTCATTTTCCACATCTTTAAACACTACTTTCATTTCTTTTATTTCTGTGTTGAGGGCAGTTTGCAGCCCTTCAAAATGTTCTTTGAGTAGTTTAAAGAATGGCATGACCTCAGTTAAGTAACACCTTTTTGCATGTTCAAAACACCTTTCCCCCTCAGTAATGCCGGTTGGTGTGATTCTCTTCTTACATGTTTTATCAAAATCAGCAAACAGTTGCCAAAGCACATATAAGCTAATAAAGGTTTTGCATTCAGTGGGAAGAGACAATGGTACCAAATTCCTAGGTGTATTGGGAGGATACACCGTTATGGACGCAACTTTTCTAATGAGAGGGGTGTTGGCCTTAAGTTTTTCTTCCTTAAGTTTTTCATTATCTTGTTTCCAGAATATCTGTTCAGGTGTTAACTTCTTTTGAGGAGCAAACACAGCCAAACGATTTTCCTCACTATAGTCATGGGGCTTGATTATTATTCGTCTGGCTATGCACTCGGGATCCCTCATTTTCTCATTCATTCTTTCCCTTGTTCTCTCACTCATCTCCTCCTCCTCTTTAGTGTAGATAAGCTCAGGCGGGTCATGATTAGGCATAAACATCACATTAGAATCATTTAATGCAGGTTGGGCTATCTTAGCAATCTCATGAATAGCTAATTTAGATCTACCTACATTGCTTTCACTATGCTTGTCACTTAACTTTCTGTTCTTATACATCATTTGGGCAGTCTGTCTGGTTTGGTCTTGTGTGTACAACTTATCCTCAAGCTTATTTTTTAAGGTTTTGAGCCTAGAGAAATCATTTAAGAGTTCCTTTTCTTTTTCTTTGAATTCTAGCTTAAGTGTAGTTATACACCTTTGTACTTCCTGTTTCTGTTTGACAGACTGTTCTAGCTGACTTTTCAAAGAATTCAACTCTTGTTTTAATGTTTCTTCTCTTACTCTAGACTCTTTAATAAGTGTACTCATTTGACCTTCTAATTTCTGCTCACGTTCATTAAGCTCAAACTTAGCACGCTGTTCATACATAGCCACTTGTTCTTTATAAATGTTTAGTCTAGTGATCAAGTTATCATCAGGTGCAAGTACTGTACTTTCACGTGTGCATGCATTATCTATTTCACGTGTAATTTCTATGGCACACAAGTCATCAACCACACAAGCATCATTTACAACAGAAGATTCAACATTTTGTACATCATGCACATTTTTCTGACTCAAATATTGTTCATATGGAATCATATTGCTATTATCCATGTCAACATTATTTGAGTCAGAGACAATTGCCTGTTGTACTTCGATGGGAAACTTTTGTTTATCAACTATTTCATATGTGTCATATAATCTTAGTACCTCAGATATCACAGAAGCATTTGAAGAACCAGCTTGTTGAGATGGAGAGGCCAAGGACGACAAATTGGCTATGAAGATAGTTTGAGCAGTTGGTTCTTCATCCACATCAGAGTCAAATATCACAATCATCAGCTTGGAAGATATTAGGATCATTGAGTGCCATATCTTGGACTGGTTGCTCATCCACATCAGCATCAAAAGTATTACCCCCATCACCAGCCAGAAACAACAATTCTTCCTCATCCAATACTGCTCCATTCTCTTGAGCCTGCATCAACAGCATCTTGTCCTTGAAGTAGTCTGAGTTCTGAGGTCGTTTAGGTTGATTGCAGTTTCTTGCAATATGTCCCAGACCTCCACAATTATAGCACTTGATCTGTTTCACTTGCCCCTGGTTGGCATTCCCAGCCCTGTTCTGCATAATACCTCGACCCATGTTTCTGCCAGCTCTCCCTTGCACATTTTGAACCACAATTTTTCCATCCTCCACCATTGCAAGATTTCGCGGGTTGGATGAATTTCTTAACTGATTGTTGGTCTGAGGAGGAGAAGCTTTGAACTGTTGAACAAGTAACGATACTTGATTGGTGAGGTTATCAAGCACTTTATCAGTCTGAGTATAGCCTGAGTCAAGTTGAGGACTCATAGCAGATGATGGTGATAGAAGTTGAGGATGTCCTTGGTTGGATGATGGTTGAAAGTTTGGTACAGCAGTTGCCATAAATGCTAGTGGATCATTGGAAGTGGATGGATTCAACTTTTCTCTTAACACCCGATCAAAGACAGCATGCTTCTCATGTTGTTGAAGATAGGCATACAGCTGTTCATAGTTGGTATCCCTCAGACCTTTATTGAGTTTGACAGCAGTAACAAATCTGTCCCATTCTGGAGTCATATTGTTCACAAACTTGGAGTTAAGTTGGATGTTGGGCATAGTCATTCTAATTATCCTCATGTCATTTACCAACTTATGGAATCTCACATAGTAGTCTGTAATATTCTCTCCTGGGTTCATTTTGAAATGTTTAAACTCATCATACAATTGAGATTCCCTGTCTTCCTTTGTCAGTTCTGACCCAGCCAACAACATCTTCACATTGTCCCATACTGCCTTGGCTTCTGTATTGAAGTTGATGAGTTTGTAGACATCCTTTGGAAGACCTTGAATGATGATATTTGAGGCTCTAATATCAGCATCATACCTCTTCTTTTCCTCCTCAGTAAGATCATTGTAAGTGCGAGGTCTGTCAATACCAAGTGTGACTGTGCCATCTTCACCAGTTGTTACAGTATCTCTGGTAGTACCCATCTGAAATGGTCCTTCATCAATGGACTTAAGGATGTTTGCCCCATTTTCTTTTCCCAAGCAATAAAGTCGTATTCTTTGTACCCACGACTCATAGTTTGTCCTATCAAGCATAGGTGGACGGGTATCGGACCCAGCTGCTTGAATATCATCTGAAGCTGTGCTCGTCATTAAGTCAGAAGTTTAAACCGCTAAAGTACAACTCAACACAAACCGCTAATAACAAGCCGCTAAAGCTGAGAACCAAACCTCTGTCACAAGTCTAACCGCTAAAGTAAATAGCTGTAATAGCTAACTAAACCGCTAAACTCAAACCTCTGAAACACAGACTAAGCCGCTAGTATCAACCCGCTGAACCAGAAGTATCAAGCCGCTGAAGGTCGAACTGCTAACAGTTAAACCGCTGAGGATTAAACCGCTGAACGCTAACCAGCTGGAAAATTAAACCGCTGAGACTAGACCCGCTACAATCTAACCAGCTGATAATTAACTCGCTGAACCTAAACCGCTGGACAACTAACCCGCTGAGACCAAAGCCGCTGAACTTTAACCCGCTGATACTTAACCCGCTGAGACCTAAACCGCTGGATGATTAACCCGCTGAGACTAAAGCCGCTGAACCTTAACCCGCTGATACTTAACCCGCTGAAACCAGTAAACCACTGCCACAAATCGACAAACCGTAAACCTCTGCCACAAAATGACAAACCGCTAGTTGACAATTTCTGACAAACCGCTGCCACTAGTTGACAAACTGTCCTTTTCAGTACAGTTTGTCCTTTTCCAGAAACGGATAAACTACAAACCGCTATTAGCCAAGCCGCTGGATCAGAACAGCTGAATATGGTAAACCGCTAACAAGAAACTTAAGCAGACTATCAAACCGCTGCGAAGAAGCTTTGTACGAACAGCAACCCGCAAGCAAGAAACTCGATAGATCTTCCACAAATAACTCACCAACACTGTTGTGACTTATCAAGAATGATCTAAGACACCTCTATGAACCTAAAAGTACAAGTATTACACTACTTTAACCACAAAACAAGATCAAACAAGGGTCTTTTCTTACCTATTTGTTCGAACAAAAAAAAACCCAAAAACCAAACACGAATCTGAATATAAAAAACCCAAAAACCAAACACGAATCTGAATATGCACTACACGAATCTAACCAGGACTCTTGATACCAATTGTAGGATATTCATGAACTAATAAACACAAGATTGGGTGGCTATATGGATCGAACAAGGAAGAAGCTAGAGAGAGAAAGAAGTATGGAACCATTAGAGAGATAAACCAAAAAAGAAAAATGAATTGAAAGCTTGCAAAGGTCCAACCCTCTCCACATGAGGAGAGGGGTATTTATACTTAGCCTACTTACTTTGTCCCTAATGGACTGTTGAGCGAGCTGACAGTGGGTAAAGACCCGACTCACTCAACAATATTAATTAACTACTTTTCTACTAATATTACTTGTAATACTACGAGCTATTTGATACAAGAGAGTGCTCGGGGTGACCGAGTCTTCAACTGAATATTTATATTCCTAACAACCTAATTCTGACCCAAGTTCATCATCAATGCGACAATGGTTGGAACAAAAATGTGGAATGTACGGCAAGGAAAAGATGATTGTGATGTTCACGAACTATATGGTATGTATCAATTATCATTTACTTGTTTTTTTTTTTTTTTTTTTTTTTTTTTTTTTTTTTTTTTTTTTTTTTTTTTGTATTATTTGACTGAAAAACCTTAATTTGGTTTTCTTTAATTTTTTTGCAGCAAATGAACCTGATTTGTTTTCAATCAAGGTTCATTATGGTGGGAAGTTCACTGATAGGCCAGATAGAACCTATGAAGGTGGTTACTCTAAATTTATGGATGTATGCACCATAAACAATATTTCATTTTGGTAATATTTGTGTTTATGTCAGTGGTTGCTTGTATGCACCATAACCTTGAATTATGTGTATGTGTTCTGGATACCAGAACTTTATGATGACTCTTTTAATCCAATATTTAATAGCTACTAATGACAGCAAATTTTCCCTAAATCCTTCTTGTGTTTGACTGGTTCATTTTGGTCATATATGGATGGTTTTGTATAGGTTGGATTGCTTTGTAATGCTTGTCTTTGAATTGGGTATATTTTGTATTGGTCTGACTTTAGTAAAGTCAGCTGTCATAAAGATTCAGTTGGTTAAATTGTGTATGGGTTTGAGTTTGTATAGGTTTCACTTTTTATAGGTTTGACTAAACTAGAATCAATGGGTACATTTTGGGTCAATTTGTACATTTTTTGGGTCTGCATTGGTCTGAATTGGGTACATTTTTTGGGTCAAATTGTAAAAGTCAAACTGTTGATGCATTTACTAAAATCAGTACACCAACCAAGCAATCAATGGCATTAACTTCAATAGATGGGTCTGCATTTGCCTTTAAATTCACATAACTACACTAATACAAAGATTAGTACCACTAAAAACCTAAAATCTTTCCAAAATACTCAAAAATGAGTTCACAGCCAGAAATCTTTGAAATTTCTTCAAATGACTCAACCTCCTCTGATTCAGTTAGTTCACCATGGTCTGGCTATTTTCCTAGCAATTATTCAAACACTTTCTCAAAATATAGTGAAGCTGCTAGGTCAAGCAAAAAAGTTTCAACCACTGTCAAACCTCCTGTTACCACTCAAGCTCTGTCAATCAATGGCAAAAGGATTATTGTTCTAGCCCTTCCAACCCAGGAGAATTATGCAAAGATCACAGGAAAAGGGAAAGGGAAAAGGACCTTTACTTGAAGCATTCCCACCACTGTCTTTTGTTAAGAATGTATCACTCTATGTATGCATCTATCTATGTAATGTAATATGCATCTATGAATGCATCTATGTAATGAAATTCTAGTTGTTTCTGTTAAGATAAAACTACTTGTTTTCATTCATCATCCATGACAAAATACATCTTGGTACATTGTTACATGTCTAAACTTAACATACTAACCTAACACTTACTTCAAACATAAACAAAAGACCCAACTTCATACATGATAGCAAAAGACCAAACAAGATACTTCTTCATTTTTCCTACTTGATAGCAAAAAGAACAACAAACAAGATCCAAGACCAAACAAGATACTTCTTCATTTTTGCACTACCAGTTTGGGCTTCCATTAATTCTCGTTCAAGATTGTTCCTTGACATTAATAAACCAGGTATGATTTGAAGAGAACGATTACACATGGGGGGGGGGGGGTCATACCAATCAATCCATCTACAGTGTGATCCCTGTCGAACAACATCACACCAACAATTATTTGCTTTACGTTATTTTGATTCAATTATTTCAATCTTACACAAACTTACTTGAATCGGGCAAGAGTAAAACCGACGGCCTGGGTTAGCATTCGTCCAAGAGGTTTTAACAATGGCAACTCTTCCACAATGGCACCTAACCATATCCATTATTCTTGTAATATTTTTGTTTTTGAATTAGGGTTTAGATTTGGGGATTTAGGTTAAAGAAAATGACCAGATTTATGTTAATGAAAGAAAAGAGCGGGAGTAAATACTGAGTGGCATTGGGAAAGACATATAGCAGAAAGGGGAGAGAGATACTACAGTGAATGGACAAAAATACCCTCAAACATAGCACACGTGATACAACTTAACGCCTTGACCAAACGGATGTTTGGTCAAGGGACCATCTTTGTTAACAGTTTCAGAGTTAGGGACCATGAATGCAAAAAAAAAAGTCAAAGGACCAAACATAAAAGTCAACCCAAACCACAAGGACCATCTTTGTAATTTACTCTTATTTATTCCTTCCTTGCATATTTAGTGATCGGCAGTTAATAAATAAAAGGGTTCGACCCGTCTTATTTTATACAAAGTAAAACCTTGTTTGTTGTATGCTTTATTTGTGATTCAAGAACTAGCATTTACATCGAATCGCTAATAGTACGTGTGTACAAGAACATGGTATTAACTCACTATAATTAATATCTTGGATTGAATTACAAAACGGTAAAGGGTAATTCGTTAATCCAATTATAAACCATAATTAGGGTTCTTGATCTCCATTGAAGAATACTTAAAGTTGATTGTTGTTTAGCTAGAATCAAAGGTACGTTTACGTTTAAATTCGGTTAATTCTTTATGTGTTAAATTGATCCTACGCTTCCGCCTGTGTATGATGTTTATGTGTTTAATTTATGAACTTGTCATGTTATTAAAATTCCAAAGTTCTCCACTATTTTAAAATGGTTCATTTTCTTATGGGACATATTACATTACAATTACAAGAAGTCAATAAAATAAATACTTATCAGTAACATGATGTGTGTCATAGATTCATAGCAGTACAAGAAAATCAATATTACTGTTCTTTCATTATGAAACTTTTGTAAACAAAAAGTAACTTATAACAAAATCATGTTCAAAACATGAGTAATATAGGCAAACATGATACAAAAATCCACATATGAGCTAGCGTTGTAGGTGTTATATTGGGTTTTCAGACCAAACTTGGAAGTTGAATACATACTGTTCGGTACTCATAATTCACAAGTCGATGAAAATGTTAGAACTGTCACAAGTAAGCTCACTCGAGATAACTTAAACGAACGTTTTAGGTTGGTAGCTGAAAGTTAAGGGAAAACCACATTGATTTATGAGCTCGAGGGTATGAAAAATTACTCATATGTCAGAGATATGACTTTTGAAGGCTATGTAAGAATTGTGTGTTGTTTTTTGTTACATTTTTTCACATTGTGTCATAAATGGAGTGACAATCAAATCTAACGCTGTGTTCTTAAGAAAAAAAAAAAAAGGAAAGAAAGTGAAAGAAAGAGAAACTAAAGTAATAGATAGTAAGTAAAGTGACTTTCACCTCAAAAGTGGGGTGAAAGTTTTATAACTAAAATATCACCACTTTCACTCACTTTACTTCCTAAGAAAAACTAGAGAACACAATTAAAATCACTTTCACTTTCTTTCCTCCCTTTTAGTCAACTTGAGAATACAGCGTAAGGGTGTGCTTGGTTCGTAGAGGGAAATAGCAATAGGAAAGGCAAACGGAATATAAAAGGAATATAAAGGTAATCAAATTCATTACCCCCAAGTTATTGGGTAATGACCCATTACCCAAAAGTGGGTAATGGGTGATTGCATTATATAGTACCAAGCACCATTATTCATTATATTACTCATTCCTTATGACCCATACCCCTTAACCAAACACACCCTAAATTGTCCATCAAAATATGAAACAAAAGGCTGCAGTACATTATTCCAAGTTCTATAGGTTTATTATCGGTCTATCGATTAAAACTATTCCAGTATACATACCTCCAAGGTTCAAAACTTCAAATGCTGCAAACAGTTGTTTGATAGAGTAGTGGGTTAAGAAACAAATTACACTTTTGTACGAGGGGGTAAATTGTGAAAACAAAAAAAAGAACTTATAAATGTGTAATGGAAATATTAATTCCACAAAAAAGGTGTAGATTGACTGGAACACCCTGACCCCGGGTGCCTTTTGGCACCAGCCATTGTCCACCCCACAAGGAATAACTCCGGCAACTCTCATGGCCTAGTGGGGCACCAACTGGAGTGAGCACGAGCCAAGACTCGGACCCCTGAGCTCTTATTCAACAAAGTCTCTCCAGTGTGCCCATAGGTTTTGCGGAGGTGGGTACCTATATGAAACAAATGCCAAGAATGGGACTTGAACCTGGGTCTATTGACTCAAGCACAAGTGCTCCAACTATTGGACTAATGCTCCATTTGTGTAAAGGAAATATTAATTAAAAAAAGATTACGGAAGCCACTCTAGAATAAAAAAAGAACTTATAAATGTGTTAATTTTATGAAAAACATCGATTTTTTCTAAATGCATCTGGTACATCAAAATGTTTTTCTAGTGTTATTTAGTTAGTATACTTACAAAAAAATTTGTGCACCCAGTCATTTGGTTCTAGTTCCGTCCCTAATTCTTACACATAAAAAATAACATATGATGTTCTAACTTGATCAAAAACGAACATGCGGTTCACGTCGAAGCAAATCACGAGGATTATTGGTAATAGCCCACAACCAGGGCGGACCTAGGGGTTCACGCCCCTTATGGATTTTCTTTATATAGTTTAAATTTTGTCAAAAATCATGATTTTTCCAGAAATGGACCTGGTAATCTTGTAATTCATCCATATTTTCGTTTTTTTCACATGATAAGTATAAGTTCTGAGTCCGCCCCCGCACACAACCACCATTTTGAGGCAAAATGGCCTTCATATTTTTTGGTTATTTGCACAAGTAGGAAGGTTTTTGTACATCTCCAAAAGTCTGTCTTTATTTGCACAAGTAAAAGCATGTTCTTTTGTTTTATTAATTTGCACTTTGCTGTAAATCCACAATGTGATGTAAAAGCATCTGAACCCCAATCTTGAAAATGACTCGGTTAAAACTACAAGGTCCATTAGTGTGCATAGGATAAGGTCCAAATATACCAGATGAACCCCTAGATGGCCCTTGATCTTCTAATGAACCCTCTTTATGACCTGGTGACCCTCTAAATGACCCTTTATCAGTCAATGGTTTTCCCCAAAATTACTAGCGATTTTGAGATATGATAAGAGAAATATAAAGATCAGTAGGTGTTTCTGGTGATTAAGTATTAGTGTCTGGATATATAAAATAATAGTGAGTTTACTGACATGTACTGACTAACGTACAAAGGTGGTTGTGAAATATAGACACAAGTACAATAGGGGATGTAGCTCAGATGGTAGAGCGCTCGCTTAGCATGCGAGAGGTACGGGGATCGATACCCCGCATCTCCATCTAATGAACTACAACGGGGGTGTAGCTCAGATGGGAGAATTTATGCACAAAATGACCCCTCGTTTTGGGTTTAATCAGCCTTGAACCCCTTAAGTTCTCATATCTAATTGAGAGCATTATACAGAAATAATTTTTGATGGATTCATATTTTAACCTTTGTGTTTCTTTTAGATAGCTTTAAATATATTAGTATTTCATAAATTATTAACGATTTACTATTTTGAATTCATCTCTCTTCCTTGTCACTTGTTTCTTTAAAAGGTTCGTTATCTAAAAGTTTATATGATAAGTATATTCTCGACAATGAAATTTTAGATGGGTCATTTTCTTATCCGGAATATTACAATAAGATTAACTTTTCATAACATGATGTCATGATGTGTGTGAGACTCATAGCAGTACAAGAAAACTTATAAAGAAAATCATGCTCAAAGCACAAGTAATATACACAAATTTGATACCAAAATTCACATGAGCTAGTTTGTGGGTGTTAGCTATATTGGGTTTGAATCCAAACTTGGAAGTTGGATGCAACTTAGTCGGTAGTTCGGTACTCACAATCCACAACTCACAAGTCAATGAAAAATGTTAGAACTATCACAAGTGAGATCACTCGAGAGAGCTTAAACATACGATTTAAGTTGGTAACTAGAAGCTAATGGAAAACCACAGGGATTCATGACCTTAGGAGTATGAAGAATTACTGATGAATATATAGTTAGTCATATACTCGCATGTATTGCACATGACTGTTGAAGGCTATTCAACTGTTGTGCTCAATGTTGTCGGACTTATTTGTTACATTGTATCCAGATTGTGTCACAAATAGAATGACAATCAAATCTAATGCAATTAATAGAGATAACTGTGCTTATTAAATCTGGAAAAAAAAAAAAAAAAAAAAAAAAAAAAGGCTCAATTCATTATTCCAAGTTCTATAGGTCTATTATCAGATTTTCGATCAGCATCATTATTCAAGTTATATACCTCCAAAGTTCCAATTAATGCTGCAAATACTTGTTTGATCGAGTAGCGGGTAAGAAACAAGATACAACTTTGCAGGAGGGGGTAAATTGTGAAAGCTTTAAAAAAAAACGAAAAAACAAAAACTTACAACTGTGTATAAAAAACTTAATAAAATTATGGAAGCCACTCTAGAAGCCAGGTTTCGATCCTGGGACCTGTGGGTTATGGGCCCACCACGCTTCCGCTGCGCCACTCTGATTTTTTGTTCCTTTTGTTCACATCAAACATTTAAACTAACCATTGACTAGTTTAGTAATTACTGAGGAGCCATGCTGCATCAACATTGAAAAATAATGAACCACTTGCTGTCAATCCCGATCTTACTATGTGTAGAGTCGAACGTGAGAGGCTAACAATAAAAAGTTCCAAAAGCTAAGGAGTGAGACTGTGAGATACTAAAAGAACCCAAGATATGACCATTGTCATGAGTCCCAAAAGCTGTTTAATAAACCAAATAAATGATGGAAAATAAAGTGACCGGCATTAGTTAACTCATTACACCAGAAGATGTTGGCGACATTGGTAATAGGAGATTGTGGATTGACTGAAGCAATCAAAAGGCTGAACGAATACGAGACACTGCCTTGGTGTGCAATGGATACTATTTGAAGAATTGGGATAATCAAAACATCCATCCTTTACAAGTGTTGAATATTGTCAAGTACACCTAGAGTTGAATATGTCGGCGGATACATTAGCAAAAAGTTGTATTTCGGGGTCTTCAAGTTTAGATTTAATGTGCCATAAGTCCATAGGATTAGTTCAAGATAAAGCTTCGCCCCTGATTGAAACAGTAAATACTCAAAAAGAAGGTGAAACTTTTGAGGTATGGATGAATTATAAGTGAACAAGGAAGACAATTGAGACACAATGTGTCTGACATACATTTTTGTCACTCTGTAACCCCCCACTGTATTTCCATTCTAAGCACTGGTGGTCTTCCAAGTGACAGGTTAGTTCATTAGTGAACTAGTGTTAAAGATCATATGACAAAGTTTTGAGTTATATGGTACAATGAGCTGAAATGGTGGATTATACTCTTTTTGTCAAAATTTTGTGCCGTTTAGGAACAAGGATAACATCTTGAGGCAAACCTACTTGAACATACTCTGAAGGCAACTGTGGAGTATTGTTAGACCCGTTTCCCGGGTAGTGGGACCCCACCCTAGATGAAAGTTGACCCGAGCCTAAGTATTTTTGACCAAGGATATGTGGTCTTCTGATGAGGCCTAGATGCGGCGCATCTAGGAAGTGGCATGCGGCGCATTGTAAAAAGGGAAAGTAGAACCGACTTATTATGGTCCATGCGCCGTATTGGAGAAAGAGATACGGCGTATATGAGTCGTAGCATGGATGCGGCGCATCTAATATATAGATGCGGCGCATCGACCTTAAATAAGCAGAATGGACAGAACTGCCCTTGTAACTAGAAACTTCCCTATTATTCTATAAGATACCACACTCTCCTGTAAAAGAGAGTGTGTTTCCTGTGAATGTCGAGCCAAAGGAGAAAGATGGGAGAAGATGATGAGATGATGATGGTTTATTGGTAATAATTCAAGAATGAAGTCTATAGTTTGTCCTAGCATGGTTATCAAGTAAGTAATGTTGTTTAATTAGTGTTTATTTGATGATTAAGAATCTAGGGTTTGTGAACCCTAATTTGGGATTAAAGGGTAAATGGTGTTTTAAGATAATTAAGAAGTAATGATGATTATGTGATGAGTTTTTAATGGGTTTAAGTGGGTAAATGATGGGATTAGCTATCATATAATCAATATATGATTATATGATGATTAGAAGTGTTTAGAGGTTAGTTATGGTGGTGTTAACCATGATTATAGCTAATGAATATGTGTTATATGTTATGATGATAATGGTTTAGGATGTAATGATGATGATGATAAAGATGAAGATGTTGAAGATGATGTTAGTGATAGTCTTGGCTTGGACTCAAGGTAAGTAAACCGGCTATAAAATGATGTTATGATGACTTCTATGCATTATGTGTCTAGATGATCATTTGTGCTAAGATTAATGAATGTTTGTGTGATGTTGTTATGTGTTAGTTAGTGTAAGATAGTGATGGATTAGGCAAGGTTGGATTAAGGTATGTGTTTATATTCGATGTATTGAAGGATTATAGGTTATGATGTGTAATGTGAGAATGAATTATAATGTTATGTTATACCCGCTTTACTTACTAAGCATTCGTGCTTACGGTTTAAGTGTTTAATGTTTTGTAGGCGGAAGTATTAAGGCGAAGGCTTGGATAGGGATTAAGGATGGATATGCAAAGTGTAGAAGAATGGGTAAGAAGTAGAGCTAGGTAGAATACCGAGCTCAATGTCAAGTTTGTACCCCCGCAAGTCAAGTTATGTTTTATAAAGTGTAGTCAAGTGGTAAATTGTATGCCAAGTCTTGTATAACGAATTGGAAGTCATTTAACGAGTCTAAGTATGTTTTATGTGAAATCGAGTAAAGTTAAGGGGTGTTTGGATTAGTGTCCATTTGTACCCATTTTGGAGTCAAACGGGTCAATTGCCGTGTTTTATAGTTTGATATGGTTTTAATGCTACTGGAGTGTTTTGGCACAAGTTACAGAGTTGTATAAAGGTGTCAAAGTGTATTTGAGGCGTGTTGGGTGTATGCAGGTCTTCCTGCTGATGTTCTGTGTCAAATGGGTAGATGCGGCGTATCTAATATGTTATATGCGGCGTATCAGAAGTTTAAGGTGATGCGGCGTATCTAATATAATAGATGCGGCGTATCAGAGGGTTAAGGAGATGCGGCGTATCACTTTAGATGGATACGGCGCATGGTCTGATACGGCGTATCCCTCGAAGGGATGCAGCGTATCGTTAGTCAGAAGGATTGTCTGGGTATGATATAAAGTCCTATATGAAATGTTTTGAAAAGGTTTTTGAGTAAATGATCTTGCAAGTAATTCAGAGGGCTAAATGTCTTAGATTATTGTCTTTAAATGAAGAATTCGTATAAGTCCGGTAAGGTCAAGCGTTTCCGCGTCAAAGTTCAAAGTTTTTGGTAAAAGCGGGCACGGGGTGTAACAAATTGGTATCAGAGCTTCGGTTTAAGTGAATTAGGTTTCCTTTAGGTTGCCTAGACTTAAACCACTCGTAGAAATGTTGGACGTAGGTGTAAGAGATGAGTAAGATAAGCGTTTAAGTTATAAGAAGGAAAATGTGATAGGTTATGTAGATCAAGGTTAATGAATGATGTATGTGCTTTATGTGCTTAAGTGTATGTGGCGAAAGTCCAAGGAGGACTTGAAATGTTAAGTGATTAGTTAACCGTGCACCTTGGCCGGTGCTGGTGATTGGTTGTGATTTCATAAGTGTATGTTAGCCTAGCGATAATGGAATGAGGAAAGGAATGGTATTCGGTATTAGAGACGGGCTAATAAGTAAATCTAAAGGTTGATGTTTAAAGTATGGAATATTATAAATGTGCTAATCTATAACGTGAAAAGCTAAGACAAATTAAGGAACTAATGAAGTAGGGTTGGATGGTACGAAGGGTAAAGAATGAGATTAATAAATGATGGCATGTAATGATTATGACCCGTAAGATGTTAACAGCCAATATATGGTCTTGTTATACATATACACGCCTAATGAATGACGTTAAGGTAGTATAGAGACGGGCTAAGGGTACGCAAGATAATGAGGATGAATGATATGATAGAACGTAATTGATGAAATCAAATGATATTGCTTAAATGCATAAATAACTAAGATAAGATAAGACAAGGCATAAGAACAAGAACGAAATGAGTATGCATAAGGTTAAAGTGATTGACTTAAAATCAATATATCACGGCTAAGGCAATTAGCATTAATTCTTAATAATAAAAGCATGCGTTGCAGAAAGCGATATGTGTAAAGACTTGTGAATATACTAACGTGTGATGTAAAAAGGATGGAAATGGCTAGCACGGGGTAAAGAATGTAAGCTAGAGTGAAAAATGTAACGATGTAGAAAATGTGTGAGTAACTAAAACGCGAAAGAAGAACGAATGATGCTAACGAACGAATGTAAGTTAACCTATGCAAGGTTTAAAAGTGAAAAGAGTCAGGTGGACTAAAGGGTAAAGTAAGAGGATGAGAATGACTAAAGCGAATTTAGAATGTAAGACGATAAACACATAGAAGTGTGTAAATATAATAAGTAAGTTCATACGCACTATGGGGTTGCGTTCACAACATAAAATGAATGGAATAGTACGTGTGTGTTAAATGTTAATAGCTTGGATCCAATGTGATAATGTGAAAGTAATAAGGTTTGAATGTTAATGATCCTTCGGGATGGATGTTAAAGGTGGTATCCTTCGGGATGACCAAGTCAATGAATGTAAAGAATCTTTCGGGATGTGTTAAAGATCCTCCGGGATAAAATGTATTGCCTTCACCGGCAAATATTGCCTACATCCTTGGCATGTGTAATATTCCCTTCGGGGAAAATGTTAAAGTAAAATGGATCCAAGCTAGGAAATGAAAAGTTAAAATAATAAATGAAATGAAAATGAAAATGAAGGATTAAAACGTGAAATAATAATATGCGAGTGTTATGTCGGAAGTGTATAAGTAGGATGGTTTATGGTTTCTTTATTTAAATGGATTGGGACGCCTTTTCATTTGAATAAAGAAGTCGTAAATCACTGAACCATGAGTTTGTATTTCTTGATTTACATCGTTTGGGACGCCTCTCCATGTAAATGAGGAAGTACGAATGAGTGGGCTTATGTGTTCCCGACATGACATGAGTAGAGTGGAAGGGTAGAAGAAGTAGTCTAGGGGGATTAGAAGTCATAAGGAGCTAAGATAGGTGGATAGACAATGAGTGGAATGACGACCCTAGGTGGGAAACGTCTAGTGAAGTATAAGACTTAGGTGCTTAAGAGTGAGTTGAAACGATTAAAGTTTGAAACGATATGTTTGTGGCAATATGAACTAAAGGAAAATGTGGGATAATGAATGCTAATAAACGCTAATAGGGACTAAAAGCTCTATAAACTTCGAGAAGAAAGGTAAAGGCGAATGTAATGTATAGTAAAATGTCAATGAGTTAGTGGTAAGATTGCGATAAAAGTAGAAAGTTAACGAATATTCGGCTTATGAAAAGTTAAAAAGGGGTAGGTAATGTTCGAATGACATATAGTCCTTGACGAAAAAGTTTAATGAAACCGATTAGAAGGGTACGTGATAAAAGTAGGGATGCTAAAGGGTATGCATTCGTGGCTAGGATTATGCATCGAACGACATAGTGATTGAAAAAGAAATGAAAGAATTGGGAAGTTAAGCTAGACACGAGTTGAGTTAAGAGTATGAAGTGCGAATAGTGGATTTAGAATTGTAATACCGCTTAGATCGAGCAATCAAAAAGGGGATAAGAATGGAAAGTGCTAAGCATGAGATAAGGTGAATTAGTTTCGGGATAGTAATGAACGAGAGATTTCGGGGACGAAATCTAAATAAGGGGGTAGAATTGTTAGACCCGTTTCCCGGGTAGTGGAACCCCACCCTAGATGAAAGTTGACCCGAGCCTAAGTATGTTTGACCAAGGATATGTGGTCTTCTGATGAGGCCTAGATGCGGTGCATCTAGGAAGTGGCATGCGGCGCATTGTAAAAAGGGAAAGTAGAACCGACTTATTATGGTCCATGCGCCGTATTGGAGAAAGAGATACGGCGTATATGAGTCGTAGCATGGATGCGGCGCATCTAATATATAGATGCGGCGCATCGACCTTAAATAAGCAGAATGGACAGAACTGCCCTTGTAACTAGAAACTTCCCTATTATTCTATAAGATACCACACTCTCCTGTAAAAGAGAGTGTGTTTCCTGTGAATGTCGAGCCAAAGGAGAAATATGGGAGAAGATGATGAGATGATGATGGTTTATTGGTAATAATTCAAGAATGAAGTCTATAGTTTGTCCTAGCATGGTTATCAAGTAAGTAATGTTGTTTAATTAGTGTTTATTTGATGATTAAGAATCTAGGGTTTGTGAACCCTAATTTGGGATTAAAGGGTAAATGGTGTTTTAAGATAATTAAGAAGTAATGATGATTATGTGATGAGTTTTTAATGGGTTTAAGTGGGTAAATGATGGGATTAGCTATCATATAATCAATATATGATTATATGATGATTAGAAGTGTTTAGAGGTTAGTTATGGTGGTGTTAACCATGATTATAGCTAATGAATATGTGTTATATGTTATGATGATAATGGTTTAGGATGTAATGATGATGATGATAAAGATGAAGATGTTGAAGATGATGTTAGTGATAGTCTTGGCTTGGACTCAAGGTAAGTAAACCGGCTATAAAATGATGTTATGATGACTTCTATGCATTATGTGTCTAGATGATCATTTGTGCTAAGATTAATGAATGTTTGTGTGATGTTGTTATGTGTTAGTAAGTGTAAGATAATGATGGATTAGGCAAGGTTGGATTAAGGTATGTGTTTATATTCGATGTATTGAAGGATTATAGGTTATGATGTGTAATGTGAGAATGAATTATAATGTTATGTTATACCCGCTTTACTTACTAAGCATTCGTGCTTACGGTTTAAGTGTTTAATGTTTTGTAGGCGGAAGTATTAAGGCGAAGGCTTGGATAGGGATTAAGGATGGATATGCAAAGTGTAGAAGAATGGGTAAGAAGTAGAGCTAGGTAGAATACCGAGCTCAATGTCAAGTTTGTACCCCCGCAAGTCAAGTTATGTTTTATAAAGTGTAGTCAAGTGGTAAATTGTATGCCAAGTCTTGTATAACGAATTGGAAGTCATTTAACGAGTCTAAGTATGTTTTATGTGAAATCGAGTAAAGTTAAGGGGTGTTTGGATTAGTGTCCATTTGTACCCATTTTGGAGTCAAACGGGTCAATTGCCGTGTTTTATAGTTTGATATGGTTTTAATGCTACTGGAGTGTTTTGGCACAAGTTATAGAGTTGTATAAAGGTGTCAAAGTGTATTTGAGGCGTGTTGGGTGTATGCAGGTCTTCCTGCTGATGTTCTGTGTCAAATGGGTAGATGCGGCGTATCTAATATGTTATATGCGGCGTATCAGAAGTTTAAGGTGATGCGGCGTATCTAATATAATAGATGCGGCGTATCAGAGGGTTAAGGAGATGCGGCGTATCACTTTAGATGGATACGGCGCATGGTCTGATACGGCGTATCCCTCGAAGGGATGCGGCGTATCGTTAGTCAGAAGGATTGTCTGGGTATGATATAAAGTCCTATATGAAATGTTTTGAAAAGGTTTTTGAGTAAATGATCTTGCAAGTAATTCAGAGGGCTAAATGTCTTAGATTATTGTCTTTAAATGAAGAATTCGTATAAGTCCGGTAAGGTCAAGCGTTTCCGCGTCAAAGTTCAAAGTTTTTGGTAAAAGCGGGCACGGGGTGTAACAAGTATATAGCAGGCATTTGAAAGGAAGATCAGATGTGTGTTTCTTTTTGTAGCGTGCCACTTTGCTTTGGATGTTACAAAGATTTATTACAAGCAGAGATAGGGTCATTTATCCAATCAAGCTAAAAGGTTGAAAGGCTTTAGACCTGTGAAAACCCCAAGAACAAGAAAAAGTTTTGCTGACATCGATGAGGGTATCTTTCTGTGGTGGCTTTTCGTCAAAACAAAACTTGTTACGGTAGCATCAAATTACCCAAAAAGTAGTTAGAATAAGCCCATTCAGGTCCATTAGGGTGTTCGGCAAATAAGTGTTGAGCATATTCTTTGTTGTCATCACAAACCAGGCACAACAAGGAGTGAAGATCGTTACCGAGTCTGGGTTAGAACGCATAGGAAGTCTCTCGTTGATCAAACACCATGCAACGATGTTGATCTTGATAGTGACTAGCTAACTTCTTCCATCTATTCTGATTACCACAGATACACGGTACATGTTGGAATGGTAAAGTGTGAAGTCCCAGCGATCATCAAAAGTAGGAGGGCAGTGGTGTTGTAGAAGACCATAAGAGTTTCCAGTTGACCCGATCTCAGATTGCGCCTCCAAGCCAAAGTCATTAAATCCAATGAGCAGACTCCATCTCTCATTGATGAGACAGTTTTTGTTGGATTCTGATGAGGAAAGTCTAACAAAAGTAGTCTTTAAGCAAGTATTACCAAATTAAATGTCGTCTCATAATCTAAAGTTACCACCATTACCGACTTTTTTCTTGAAAATCACATGCAAATCAATATTGGTTTTGAGAAGGTTGCGGTTTAATGACAAAATATTTGTCGAGGGACTAGGGGGCAGACGATTTAAAGATGATTCTTCCAAATCCATACCACCATGGCACCATCTGAATAGCAATTTTCGTTAAAAAACAAATGTCTGAATCAGAAGGATTCCCATAACTTAGTTCACAGTTTTTAAAGATTAAAGCTATGAGCCTATTACTAACGAGGATGTAAGTAATATTTCATGGCGTAATAGTAGTCATTTATGAACTGGAATACAAAGTTACACGGTATTTAGAAAAGAATGGTATGCAGGTATGACAGCCCAACTTTACCAGCAAGAATTTTTGGTCACTGGGCTCCTCCCAAAGTGGAGCAGCGGTGGCACTTGCCAGGTGGTTAGAATGCTGCTATTGGAGTGAAACGTACTTTACGTCAGATGATTCAAAAATGTGGACAGGTTAAAAAACAATGGATCAAATTTCCGTTCATTGTGTGAGGCATGGGGGATTATGGTGTGAGATGGTAGGATCTGGGTCGTTCATTTGGGTCAGTTCCTGATTGATTTGGGTCATTTCAGGATTGATCGATGATTTGTTTCTGCTATGTCTAAAGTTGTTGGGGATAAGACTTAAAAACCGTGGATCTTAGTAATTTTTCAAGTGTTGGTCAATATGGGTGGCTAGGAATGCTAAAGTGTTTAAAGGAAATGATGGTGTTTTAGAAAATAATGACGGTGAGTTTTTCTGTAATTTTAGCTGAACTGGAAGGCATTTATCAAGTGAAAGAAAAAATAAGGGCTTGTTTTCAGCGAATTAATAATAGTATGCGATGAAGCTATGGCGTGTGTGAATAAATCAATTGATTCTCCAGTGGGCTGACGATATGTTGAGAATGATCTAGTTGCTAATAATATAAAGGAGACAAGTGTTGAGGCAGATGTTGCTGAGAAACAGGGCAGGTTAGAGGTGTATATTGCTATAACAGGTTTACTTGTGTGAGTTCATCCCCTTGTACTAGTCCAGCGTAAGCATGTGGTATGTTGGGTTCAATTTACACTCCCTTGTACAGTTCTGAATAGCAATTGTCGTTAAAAAACAAATGCATGAATCAGAAGGATTCCCGTAACTTAATTCAGTAACTTTTCTAAGATTGGTCAATAAAGGAATGGTGTAAACAATGTGCTATACTACAGTCAAGGATTGGTCAATAAAGGACTCTTATTGGATGACAGATGTCACATAATTTATTTTGCAGATATGAGCATCTTTTGCCAATTCATGTAGAGCTAGTAGTCATCCATGAAATGGAAGACAAAGTGACATGGTATTTAGAAAATATTGTACATACAGGAGTTTCACATGAGCTGTATGGAGGTACAACAACCCATCTTGATTTATAGTTACTGGGCTCCTCACAAAGTAAGGGTATAGTGTTGGCATATGGTTAATATGCTGCTATCAGACTGAAGTGTGTTTTATATCAGATGATGCAAACTGCCCAAGATGCGGAGCTGGTTCAAAAATAGTGGATCAAATTTCCGTTCATTGTGTTGAGGCATGGAGAATTTGGTGTGAGATGGTAGGATCAGGGTCGTTCATTTGGGTAAGTTCGGGATTAATTGATGATCTGTTTCTCCTATGGCTAAAGTTGTTAGGGATAAGGCTAAAGTGTATAAAGGAAATGACGGTGTTTTAGAAAAATAATGTAGGTAAGACTGTTATTTTTGCTGAACTAGAAGCAATTTATGAAGTAAAATGAAAAAAACCATAGAAAAGAAAAAGAGAAGACTTGTTTTCAGCAAATTAGTAATAGTATGCGACTCCAAGAAAGCTGTGGCATGTGTGGATAAAGTAATTGATTCTCATTAGAGGGCTAAGGATGTGTTGAGAATGATCGAGTTGATAATAATACAAGGGAGACAAATGTTGAGGCGACATCAAGACTTTGGTTTTGCTGATGCAGTAGAAGCCCAAAAGTAAAATGCAGGTTAGAGGAGGCGTGTCATGTCTACAAATACGGATGGGTCCTGATAATGCAGCATATGTGAAGGGTTGTATGTTTAAATATTTGTGATGATGGAGTCTTGTTAATGCAGTAGATCTATATTCCAAGTGGGATATACATCTGAAACAGGTTTACACATAACATACTGAAACAGAAATTCGTGTATTATAATTCATTAATCTCTAATCTACAGACTGAATGGTAAGCTGGAAGTGAGGATAACAAACCCCGTATTATACAACTTGGAATACAGATTTCAGTGTAGCCTGCATTCTCAGCTACGAAACTGAAACAGACACAAATTGAAGCATATATGTGTTACAAAGTGCACAGACGTAATGCACTTGGGGAACACAAACAGCCAAACTGAATAAGTTATTGTAGTGGGCTATGGCAAATGCGGCAAACTCAATGGAGTAAAACAACAAAATAAACCTAGAAACACAGTATTTTCTACTCTAGATCTAACTTAACCTAACCGTTGGTGAACTTGGTGACAGCCTTGGTGCCTTCAGAAACAGCGTGTTTGGCTAACTCACCAGGATGAACAAGACGAACAGCAGTTTGAATCTCACGAGAAGAAAGAGTGTTCTTTTTGGTATACCTAACAAGCTTAGAACTCTCAGCAGCCAATTTCTCAAAGATATCATTAATAAAAGAATTCATAATTCCCATGGCTTTGCTTGAAATACCAATATCAGGATGAACTTGTTTCAAAACCTTGAAGATGTAGATCTTGTATGTCTCCACTGACTTCTTGTGTCTCTTCTTCTTCTTCTCTCCTGACGTGTCTGTTTAAGTATTTATTTGTGAGGTGGTTGAATTCTTCGAGTTTCCTCCGGTCTTGGTATCGTCAAGCCCTTCGTATGCCTGCTAAGATGCAATAAACGCGTTAGCCTCGCCTCGGGTGTGACCCCAGGACCAAGCTCCGGCGTGAGGATAAGTAATGGTACGTACAATAATATGGTTGAGAGTGTGTGTAAAGAGATGTTACCACGGAGTGAGAATTCCTCCTCCTTATATAGGAGACTTGTTTTTGTCTCTATCGGAGGCCTCCAAACGAGACAGTGACACTTTTGAGCGGCAACTGTGGTCTTACTCTTTTTAGGTATTTGTTCAGTTCTGCCATTGCTTCTGAACGTTTGTCACTTACTCTTTGTATCAGGTTTGACTTTAGGTCCGGAAGTTACCGTTAGTCCGAACGACCTGATGAGGTTCGTACGGAACTGAGGTCCGTTCGGAGCGGGTCGTTCGGACATATACTCCAACATGTCCCCCCTAGTATCATAGTATTGGTTATACCGATAGTGTGATACTTTGTAAAAATTTCCTTTTTGATTTTTCCGAAGTGCTTGGTCCGTGTGGTTCTGCGAGTTGGATTCTATGTATAACATGCCAAAAATCATTATTGTTCGTGTTTAAGGATCGCCGTCATTTTTACAGTATTTCTAGGATTTAGACACGTGTTCGCGTGTCTCATCGTGTGGAGTAGAGAGAGCCACGTCGGTGTCTGACATGACGCGACGTTTAGCACTCCTCACTTTTGCCTATAAATAGCACCATTTGTTTCATTTTTACCACCGTAATTTTACACACTCCTCTGACACACTTTCCGCTAGTCCATTCCGAACGAATTTTTCGATTAGTCCGAGTGGATTCTTCGTAACTCGTTCGTCCAAAGAGGTACGTTTTGTATTAAAAATATCTTATGTTATTTTTGCTGTTCGGCTATACCCTCTCTTCCTTCAGCTAAGCTATTTCGGGTTCACCCATTTCGATTTATGAGGAGGATGCTCCGAAGGTTGAGGGATTTTTGCCCAGGTTTGACATTCAGAAATATACTTCTCGTATGGACGAAGGGGCTGTGACTTTGGTGGTTATGGAGTTTGGTATACAGGAGGATTTACATCCGAGGCCACCTCCAGAGAATATGACCATGGACGAATTGCTGGATGACGCGATAGGTTTATATTTGGAGTACTTTTATGAAGGCGGTCTTAGTGTGTCTTTTTCCACCTTCTTGTTAGATGTAATTAGATATTATAAAGTCCATATTTCTCAATTAGTTCCGTTGGGTCTGCATCGTGCTACTCTTTTTGAGGTGTACAATCGGAGCTTGCATATTACACCCACTACTTCTCTCTTGCGAGCGTTTTACAAACTGAGCAAGCAGGGTCACTTATGACAACCCGCTATTTTACAGGTCAATACTATTCAATAAACTCAAATTACTTATCTTGACATTTACTTGAGAACAATTTACATATAACTTTTTACTTGAGTCAACGTAAAATTTAGAATACTTTTCAAGTGCACTAGGACTTTAGGCTATATTTAGTCCACAACAACCCAATACCTTGCTCCTACTCCGGTTCAAAATTTTAATCCCTAAGACAATTCCCTTTTTATTTATTTACGATTGTTAATTTAACAAACGCTATTCGCGATTTAAATAAACACCCGATATACCCAAAGCTCCTAACAATTATTTCTAATACATTTTTACACTTCCTAAATTATTACCAAAGTTCCAAAAATATTTCCTTACGCCTAATGTAATTTCCTTATTCATTACGTTTAATTACGCGTAACTTACGTTAATTACAAAACCAATAACCAATACCTATTTTTAATACCCAATACATTCAATATATACATTTTTGGTACAAAATTTCTATAATTCTTCTACTTGGGGACATATTGCCGCCCCCCTCCCCTAAAATATGGCAACCATTCAACTAGTTTTACCAAGAATAGAACCAAGGAACACATGCAATTAATATTGCATGCTTGACTAGAAATTTTGTTCCCCCTCCTAGCCCCCAATCGGCCAACACCATCAACACCAAGCCACCTTGTGTTTTTTTGACTAACTATTCTTACTTTGACACTTCTACTACATATAAATACATGTAACTCTAAGCACATTTACTTGCACTAGCAAGAAAAAAGAAAGAAAGATATAATCACTCACCCTCACATACCATTCGAACCACAAGGAGCAAGAAGGAAGAAGAAAAGTTGTTTGGCTAGTTCAAGTATCACTAGGACACATTTGTAAGGGTTTAGAAGCATTGGTCTTGGGTTAATCAAGTAAATCACCTTCTCATCACACTAATCACCTTAAGTAAGTAATACTTTACTTTCGTTAATTTTACACTCTATATATCATGATAATTAGTCTCAAGTTACATACACTTGATTATCACTTTGTACATGTTAGTAAAACTTTATAACCACAATGATCTTTTAACGAATGACTATGTCTCAAATATATTTTCATGAACACACTAGTTAATTGTTAATCTTAACAAGAAAGTGGAAATTAAAACACTATATATAAACTAGTGAGCTTGTTATATTAACTAGTCTTGATGATCACTTAAATTTATGAGAAATTGAACTTTTTAATATTGCTAAAGTTTGTTGTTAAATCACTATAGACATGTTGAAAAATCGGTGGAAGAGCTAGGATTAGTTTGGGAGTTGTTGTTAAGCGGTTTTGGGATAATTAGAAGGCTAGGAAACACGTTTTGACACTTTTAGAAAAGAGGCTGTCCCATTCGACCTCACTCAGAAAAATTAGAAACTTGGTGGCAAGATTAGGCTAGAAATATAGAAAATAGACTCTATAACGAAAACGTAGCCGCTTGAATGGGTTAAAACGGACTTATAACGAAGAAGATACGTTAGTTTTAAGATTGGCGACGGAACTAATTTTCTGAAAATATAGTTGCTGTTAGAGTTTTTCAAGAGGTAAAACCGGACGTTAAAAGTTAACTAGGCTAGCCGAGGCACTAAAAACATGTTAGTATACTTAGACATGAACCCGGGGATATATAAAACTTAAGAATCGAAGCTAAGACGAGGGAGTTATGGCCTAATGAAGTTGCGACGAAATATAATTATTTGACAGCTTTTATTTATAATAGAAAGCTGTTAGAAAATTTTAATGTGGATTTTGGACATTTTAGAGTCGGTTTTAGCTAAAATGACGTAAATAAAAATGGTAGAACGTTATGTATACTTGTTAGGCGCGTTAGAGGTTTCAGAAATACTTATTAACAAGACGACCGTAGTTTAATTACGTGATAAACTAGTTACGTTCTATAAAAAGGGTTACTTTGCTTAATAAATAGACACATTGACGCAACCATATTTTCGACGTTAAATATTGCAACAAACATGTACAAGTGATGTAATAGTATATGAACTTGCATGCACGACCTTGTTTTCAAACCTAAGACATGGTACTTATTTAGGTTGCGGTTAGAGTTACCGTGCCATTATTCACAGTTTACCAAATTACCAATCGAGATTTGCTTTACTGAGGTGAGTTTCATAGCCCCGGTTTTTACATTATTTGTACATGATTTCTAAACCCTAGGGGTGGGAATACATTGCTTATTTTCCGGACACAAGTACTAAAAACCGTTACTTTGCCTAAGTTACCGCATTGCCATTAAAGTCCCCTTAAATCATGAACCGTTAATTACTTGTAAGCGTGGATGTTATGAATAGATCTATTTGGGTTAACATCTCCGTCCGAGTTGGTCGCGCCAACCTGTCAAACGGATGCATATCATTCAGATTATTTCTGAGTGCCTGGCAAACACTTATTTGGGACATTTATTATTATGCTTGATTGCATTCCATTACGTTGAGCTTCTGGGTCATGAGCTTAGGGCACTGTATATTATTTTTGGCTATGATGTTATATTTGTTGTGATTGTCATGCTATTGAAATCTTGTGGTCCGCACTTTACTTGTTTACTTAAACCTATGATCTCACCAACAATTATGTTGACCTTTTTAGCGTGTATTCTCAGGTAACTAGACAATAATAATCACCTATGTATGGAGCATACCAGAGTCACATTTTGGAACGCACATCATGATGTAGATTTCTTTGCATTACTTAGCGTTTGGTTATGTATTAAAATCTAACATTTGATGGTGAACTCTGATATTATGTTTTGTAAAACGTTTATGTTTAAATCAAACACTTGTTTTAAAATGACTCACTTAGAGGTCATTCTTTATTTCCTTGTACTTTGTTATCCAAGAACGTTACACCCCCGAAATTCCATTCCGTTGCAATCCAAATTTTGGGGGGGGGGGGTGACAGATTGGTATCAGAGCCAGGTTATAGAGAACTAGGATGCATCATTGACCCTAGACTATAACCACTAGGTCACGACACTTCACAACATCATGATGTGTGTACGATTACTATACATGCTTTTATTTACTTATTTTATATGAGTTACTTATACTTGTATATATTTATATTGACTTGGTTTACAGCGACATGTCTTCGACTCAGACTCAGACATGGAGGATACATCATCATCCACCACTGTTCCGATATTACCAGCTATTCCAGTTCCTGTACCCTCTGGTGATGCCTCTGCGGAGACTGAGCCATTTGAGGACGATGAGACCATATCTACACCTCCTGTACCATCACCACCAGTTTCACCTCCAGTACGCCGTGCTAGGCGTATCCCCGTAGTGCAGCCGGACCAGATACCTATTGGTCATCGCTATCAGCTACACGAGACTGGCCCTATCATGCTCCGTACCGCTAGGAAAACGGTATGACCTCGACCTAGCCGTGTACCAGCACCTACTACTCCATCTCATCTCCCATCACCACCATCATCTCCACCACCACCACCACCATCATTTACTTAGCACCAGACTACCACAGTCCCTGATCCGTCTGAAAACGTCTATATAAATATAAACAGTCTCAGAACGAATACTCGTGTGTAGTGTGAAACCAGGCAAGTGATCTCCCGGATCGTTTCCCAACGAGATGTGAATGGAAAACTGTGAAAAGCTTTGGATTAGAGTGATTGATGATTTGGATTGCTTTTGATTTTGCTTTTAACAATTATAAATAACAAATTAAAACAGATATGCACAATAAAATTAAACGCGAATAAATAAACTAAAACGCGTAACGAAAAAGCTAAAATGGGACAAAATCTGAAATTTATAAAATTAAAACCTAAAAATGTAAAATGACTTAAAACTTATTTAAAAACTAAAATTATATTTTTTATACTTTTTATTTATTTATTATTAATTAATTATTATTTAATTACTTATTAAACTATTTAAATTTATAAAAAATACTAAATGAACAAAGAAAATTCTAAAACTTTTTCTAAAAATATTATAAGATGAGAAAAAGTTAAGAAAATTATAAAAATGAAAATTACTTAATTAAAATTTAAAAAGATAAATTCTATTAAATAGAAGCTATCACTATATTTCTATTTTTGGTTTTTCTTAAGGTCTAAAATTGATATTATATTTTTCCTGGATTAAAAATGACAATAGAAAATTATGAAAATTGGATTTATATTTTTCTGATTATTTTTCTATTTATTATGATTTTATTACTAATAGAAACTAATAAAAAAGATTAAAAATATTAAATGACTTAGTAAAAATCTGAAAAATTCAGGATAAGTCAAAAATAATATTTAAAAGATAAGAAAAATAAAAGCAGAAGTTCAATAAGCCTGGAGAGCTGATTTGGGCAGATAAGCAATAAGCAAATAAGCACAAAACTCAACCAAATGCTTAGGACAGATTTAATATACTTAAATAAGCTTAAAACAACTGAAAAACACAAATAAGAACAAGAGATTAACAAGATAAGCACCTATGCAGTTGTGAAACTCAAACAGAAAACTCAGAATTTGGCCAACTTTAAAGGCAATTTAAGCAGTCTAGATAAGCACTGAGATGCAATATTATGGGGGCAAACTTGAGCTAGCAGTATGAGCTATTGAAAGACACAAAGAACAGGGCTTGAGCTAATGTGGATAAGCCACAAAGTGGCTTAGATCAGCAGCCAATAAGCACTCAGTCTGCTGTTGTGCAGACTTTGTGCAGACAAGCACAACCCAAATGGCTTCAAACCAACTTTGGTCTTCTGGTTAAATGGACTAAACTTGACTCAGAGAAGCTAAGAACAATGGCCAAATAAGCTTGTGGCTAAATATGGCTTGTTTGAGCTTTTTAACTTCTAAATTTTTTACAAAGAACTCAAAACTACTAGAACAATGAAATAAACTTGTTAAACCTGAGAAATAGCTTATAATGGCTTAGATAAGCTTAATCAAAGTTGGCCTAATGACCAATCTACAGTAAAGCCTTTTTGTTTGACCTTTTGACTGCTAAACCAAACAACCCTTATTGGACTGTCTGTTTAGATTTTTCAAAGGAAATAGAAAATTTGACTAATAAGTACTAACTTTTATTGACTAATCAACTTATAAGAACTATAATAAGCAACTTTCAAAACAAAATTAAGCAATAGAATAAGCTAAGCTAGAGTTGACTGTTTTTGACTTTTTTAGAGTTTTTAAGTAAAACTAAGACAAGTACTATATTATACTGATTATATTGATGAAATTAACTTATAAACTAATAATAAGAATAAACTAATAACAATAATCTATAAATAAGCACTGTAATAGTAAAATGGGAAACTAAGCAAAACTTGAAATATGCTTACAACTTAAAAAAGCCTGTAGAACAAGAACCAAAGATCAGAAACTACTCCTAGCTTGTTGTCAACAAGCTAGAAACCAGAAAACCATCCAGCTTAGCTTCTAAACCCAGAATTGCTTATTTGACCTCCCAGTTGACTTTCTTTGACTTTTCTTGATTTCTTGAAATAGAACAGGATTACACTAACATAAGCTTACAAGAAGCTATAATTAGCTCATATAAGCTTATGTAAATAGATAATAAGTATTTCCAAACAACATTTAATTTAAAACAAAATACAGTAAAGCTTGTGTTTGTAAAGTGACTGAAAATAGAGACAAGATATATTAAAAAGAGATCAAATTGACTGTAAAGTGACTATATTGATGACTGAAATGAAAATTACAATAAGGAAAGACAATAAAGTAAATGACGATTTAATAAAATTTAACTACACTTATTATTCCTATTACATTGATCTATTTATACAAAATTGAGATGGGAAAACCCTAGTCGACATCTCTGAGCTCTTCTGCACCCTTGAATTATCCTCAATTGATCTGAGCCTTTGATTACACTTTTGGCGCCAAAATTGATAGTAGTGGATTGAGCAGGTTTAAGCATTTAATGCTTTAGGAGGAGGTGGAGAAGAAGCTTTTAAAGCTTTTGGCATTGTTAGGTAAGTGGGATTGGATGGGGGGTGGTATAGCAGAGAAACAATGGGCAAGGTGGTTTTGGCGGGTTTGTGTGAGGAAGAAGAGTTTGACCAGAGTCAAACTCTGGTTTTTAAATACTAGGCTTGGGTTGGGTCGGGTTGTTTTAATAAAGGGATTGGGCTTTGGTTATTTGGGCTTGGGTAATAAAAGAGTGGATTGGGTTATTTATTAATTAAGGATCCGGATTTGGTTTATAGAATAAACACAAGGACCATTCTTGCTATTTGCTGAAAGTTGAGGGGCTGAGTTTGTAAACTTCCACACTATCTTCAAGGGATTAAACCTGCCACAAAATAATAACAAAAGGACCAAAGTTTATTTTTCTCAAAGTTTTTAAATCCCAGGGACCATTTTTGTCCATTTTGCAAAGTTAAGGGACTAAACTTGTAATTTTATGAAACTTCACACCAAAGGACTATATATGTAATTTTATGATTCTTAAAGGACCTTTGATGACTTTTCTTGTTTTTAGAATAGCCAGGGACTAGTTTTGACAACTTTTGAAAGTTGAGGGACTGAAACTGCCAATTATGCAAACTTTGTTCGTTTTCCAACTGTTTTTAAACATTTTGCATCTGAAACATATAAAACACAATTTTGGGATAATTTCAGTATTATGATGCATTTCTGAGTGTTTTCGGATGTTTTGGCAGCTCAGATTAGGTAAAAATGATGAGTATTTAGACACTCATCAATCCCCCACACTAAACTATTGCTAGTCCCTAGCAATCTTTTATGAAGTTTTAATGGATTTTTCTCTTTACCAAAAGCCATCACTTCTGGAGTAGCCAATTGTTTTAGTATGTGATACTTTGGTACAATGATAACCAAATGATTTTGAGCAAACCATCAGCTGTCAACGGTTTTGATTTGTCTTTACCAGAAGCCGTTTGCTTCTGGACTAGCCAACTCTTAGATAAATTATCAATATTATCTTTGGCGAGCTGATTACCAATTATGGTTTTTCCACTGCCTTTACCACAAGCCATAACCTTGCGGGCTAGCCAATCCTTATGTGGGTTAGACATGGCGGACTGATAACCATTTATTGCGTTCTAAGTGAAAAAATTTTAAAATTTTGGCTAAAATGGGGGTACTAGATGGTACATTTGATTAAATTCGCTAGAATTCCCCCCCCCCCACACTTAGAACTGAATATTGCCCTCAATATTCAAAGTACCGGTTGTTAAACCAACACTTAGAACGTGAAAGGGAAATACTAATAGCCTTTTATTTCATATAAACTTTTTTTTTTTTTTTTTTTTTTTTTTTTTTTTTTTTTTTTTTGACTGTACATTTTTACAACATGTGGGGCATCTCCCCCACACTTAGGTGAAACATGGGTGAAAACCCATATATTTGCTACTGTTTTTGATTCCCGAGTCGCTAGCTTGACTCGACCCCGAATTGAGTTGATTCCTCCCGAACAGTCAGGTTTATCACGCAAGCTAACCGCTTGTGAACGGTCAACCGTAACAAAGGGTTCCTGAACAGCCCTGGAGAAAAAGCAATTTAAAAGTCTATGGGGAAGTAAGTGGAAGAGACCATCTCCATCGGACTTTCATTCAAGATGATTGGATAACCAATTGAGCATAAGAAAGTTCCACACCAAGAGAGATACATCTGATATTAAACCAATGTTATATGGAAAATGCCGGGGTCAAAAGTAATATCCTCACTCCCGAATGAGTGAAAGATAGGGGAAATCACCGGGTAGGTGAAGGGAAGAAGAGAGATCTGAACAACAATTAAGATAAGAACTTCCTCCTCAAGAATTGCATTTTCAAGTGGAGGAGGCAAGTCCTTAATCTTGATCTCCGGAAATTTATGAAGTTTAACGGGAGGGAGAGGAGGGGAATTGTCCTGATTCAACAATTTCTCAAGAAGAAGAATATCTCCCTCCAAATCAATCTCAGCGTTATCAATTCCTTCCAGAAATGAATCACACTTGAGAAAAGCCTCGATCTCTTCCAAATTGGAATCACTTCCCTCAAACGGAGGGAGAGAAGGGGAAGAGTCGGAAATGTTAGGTTGAGAAGATGGAGTGGGATCACCACTCACAGAATTATGAAAATAACCTAGACTTTCTTGAGAGTACTCCTCTGAAGCAATGTCAATGACATCTATTCGGTTAACCGATGCAGAATTATAATTTGAGGAGTACTTTGAAGTTTGATCATGGTTAAAGGTAACAGCTTCCTTATCAACACGCAATGTGATCTCATGCTTAAATACATCAATAAGAGCATGGCTCATTTTTAGGAATCCTCGTCCAAGAATGAGAGGAACCTTTTGATCTGCGTCGAATTCAACAACCACAAAGTCAGCTGGAAAATGGAACTTACCTACTTTTACAAACACATCTTCGGCAATGCCGCATGGATGAGATATGGTTCGATCTGCAAGCTCTAGAGTCATGCAGGTAGGAGTAAGAGCCGGAAGAGAAAGTTTCTTCCATACTGAATGAGGCATCAGGTTGATGCTTGCACCTAGATCGGCCAAGGCATAGCATTCAACCATTCCTGGAAATACACAAGGTAGTAGAAACTTTCCAGGATCTCCAAGCTTCTCCGGAAGCTTTTTTAAGATAACCGCTGAGCAGTTCTCATTTAACGGAGTTTTAGCCATTTCAATCAGCTTTTCCTTGTTGCTTAATAAGTGTTTGATTGTTGATGCAAATTTGGGCATCAGAATGATAGCATCCGCAAAGCTGATGTCAAAATGTAATTCTTTAAAGATTTGAAAGAATTTGTCCATTTGTTGACTAGCTTTTTCACGGAGCTTTTGCTCATTTAAGCGCGATGGGTAAGGAATGTAAGGTTTGGATTTAGGGACAACAACTTCAGGAGTCTTAACAGATTCAAAGACAACTCCTGGTTTGGATTTTTTCGGGACAACCGGAGGATGGACTTCAGGAATCTTAACAGTATCCTCCGTCTCTTTTTCCATTTCAAATAACGGAGGAGGAATAGGGCCAGCTGGCCCCTCATAAGCAGCACCACTCCTTGTGGTGATGGCTTTGACGAAAGTGGTATCTCCGTCATCATCACTGTCATCAAGCACACTGACAGGAACAACATTGAGCATTTCGGAATAATATCTGGCTGTTCTTTGCTCACTAAGTTTGGTTGACAAACTTTTAACCGTAAATCGTGATAGAGTTGGATCTATTCTTGACGGCTGAGGAGCAAGTGTGGGTGTAGATTTTTGGATGACTGAAGGTTGGACGTATTTAGCACTTCCATTGTTAGTGGGGAGTACCGGGTCCTTTATCACCTTGAGTCCATCATGAGCTTTACCACTATGTGTAGTGACAGCTTTGAGTTCACCCCTTGGGTTGACAACAGTGTTACTTGGAAGACCTCCCGAAGTAGAAGGTGGATTAAGATGGTCCATGAGACTGGCAAACATATTTTTAACTTCGCTTTGAGAATGATCGATTTTATTTGAAAGCTCAGTTCCTTGCTTGTTTATTGAGGACTGAAATTCATTCTTCAAATTAGAAATTTGATTTTGCATTGCCTTCATATTGGTCTCATTAACCTTGATGTAGCTATCAAGCTCACTTGAGAGAGGTCTTTGGGAATTAGGAGCTGAATACCCTTGATTACCCCTTTGGGGTGGGTATTGATTGTTCGGGGCATGATATTGATTCTGCGTGTTTTGCCCTCTTTGCTGATTAGGATTATTCCTATTTGGATTATTAGGAGAAGGAAAACCGGTGGTCCATGCTGATTGCTAGCACGGTAATTAGTTTCCACTTGAGGATGGTATTGACCACCTCCTTGATTGGAAGATCCGGCTAAAGCTTTGACTTCAAATGCATTGCCATCGGTGGCAGTACAATTGTAGTAAGCGTGAGGGCCACCACAAGTAACACAAACTTCTATTTTTTTGACTTCAGCAGTGTGAGAAGTTTGCGGAGCGGACTCTTTCTTTTGTGTGGAGAAAACCAAAGCTTGAATAACCTTCGTGAGTTCAGCAAGCTGAGTATCAGTACTGGACTGACTCACGGGAGATGAAGTGGAAGGACCAGCACCAGCCTGAGAATTATATGGTCTGGCTCGTGCAGTGCGGACCTTTGACTTATTTTCAATGAGAGCAATGGCTTCCTTAGTGGATTTGCTCAGAAAATTACCTCCAGCTGAGGCATTAAGAGAATCTTGGTCAGATGGGTTTAACCCATTGTAGAAAGTGTCCATTTGCATCAAATCGGTGAAACCGTGATGAGGACATTTGCGGAGCAATTCTTTAAAACGTTCCCATGCCTCTCCAAATGGTTCATCAAACCTTTGAGAGAATTTCATGATTTCATTTTTGAGATACGTGGTTTTAGACGGAGGAAAGAATTCATTCACGAATTTCTGAACCAAATCTTCCCATGTTGTTATCGATCGAGGGGGTTGTTTGTCAAGCCAAATTCGGGCTGCCCCTTCGATGGAAAACGGGAAAAGAAGAAGTTTTATTGATTCCTCAGGGACACTTTTGCATTTGATGGTAGATGTGATTTTATTGAACCATCTAATGTGATCTTGAGGATCGTCCCTTTCAAAACCATAGAATTGTCGCTGGGTTACCAGGTTTATCAACCCAGTCTTAAGCTCAAAATTCTCAGTCACGATGGCTGGAACAACAATGGCATCTCCGTACCCAGTGGTGGGAGCTTGGAGCAGCTCATTCATAGGACGGTCTTCAGCCATGATGTCAGGGGTTTTGGGATCAGTACGTAACTCGGGTACGACTGACGGAGCAGAACGTCTACGACGTCTTCGAGGTATATTTCCAAGCTCACGAAAAGGGCTTGATGACCTAGAAGAACGAGTGCGCATGCACTTAGCAAAAATTTTCAATTAAAATCAAGATCGAGAAAAAAAAAACACAAGTGAACTTAAACCAATAATCAACAAGCGTACGGTAGCTCTCTAAAAGATAAACGCACAGAGTGGCGGAGAAGCAGAGGTGGGCAACTTAATGCTCCTTAAAAACCCGCTTCTTTCAGTCCGACAATTTAATGTCAGACTATCCTAGAACCTCCGTTAGAGTTTGTTTATCAATCAAAGGTGAGCCGATATTCGCAAGTGATACAAAGGCAAGTTTTTATCTTAGGTTTGGGAACTTATTATGGCCGTACCCCCAGTTAGGTAGTACTCAGTCTTGGTTCTCGATGGTTAATTTTTATTTGTTTATTATTAAAGAAAACGGAAAATGTTTTTGGGTTTTTAATTTTTTATGTGATAATAATAATAATATATATATAGAAAAGAAAAGAAAAATATTTTTGGTATTTTATATTGTTTTTGAGAAATAGGAACTTCTTGGAAGAAGGATCTCGAATCACTAATCGCTTGAACTTAACACAATAGTCGCAGCACACCTCCCCAGCAGCGGCGCCAAAATTTGATCCGTCTGAAAACGTATATATAAATATAAACAGTCTCAGAACGAATACTCGTGTGTAGTGTGAAACCAGGCAAGTGATCACCCGGATCGTTTCCCAACGAGATGTGAATGGAAAACTGTGAAAAGCTTTGGATTAAAGTGATTGATGATTTGGATTGCTTTTGATTTTGCTTTTAACAATTCTAAATAACAAATTAAAACAGATATGCACAATAAAATTAAACGCGAATAAATAAACTAAAACGTGTAACGAAAAAGCTAAAATGGGACAAAATCTGAAATTTCTAAAATTAAAACCTAAAAATGTAAAATGACTTAAAACTTATTTAAAAACTAAAATTATATTTTTTATACTTTTTATTTATTTATTATTAATTAATTATTATTTAATTACTTATTAAACTATTTAAATTTATAAAAAATACTAAATGAACAAAGAAAATTCTAAAACTTTTTCTAAAAATATTATAAGATGAGAAAAAGTTAAGAAAATTATAAAAATGAAAATTACTTAATTAAAATTTAAAAAGATAAATTCTATTAAATAGAAGCTATCACTATATTTCTATTTTTGGTTTTTCTTAAGGTCTAAAATTGATATTATATTTTTCCTGGATTAAAAATGAAAAAAGAAAATTATGAAAATTGGATTTATATTTTTCTGATTATTTTTCTATTTATTATGATTTTATTACTAATAGAAACTAATAAAAAAGATTAAAAATATTAAATGACTTAGTAAAAATCTGAAAAATTCAGGATAAGTCAAAAATAATATTTAAAAGATAAGAAAAATAAAAGCAGAAGTTCAATAAGCCTGGAGAGCTGATTTGGGCAGATAAGCAATAAGCAAATAAGCTAGAAATAAGCTAATAAGCACAAAACTCAACCAAATGATTAGGACAGATTTAATATACTTAAATAAGCTTAAAACAACTGAAAAACACAAATAAGAACAAGAGATTAACAAGATAAGCACCTATGCAGTTGTGAAACTCAAACAGAAAACTCAGAATTTGGCCAACTTTAAAGGCAATTTAAGCAGTCTAGATAAGCACTGAGATGCAATATTATGGGGGAAAACTTGAGCTAGCAGTATGAGCTATTGAAAGACACAAAGAACAGGGCTTGAGCTAATGTGGATAAGCCACAAAGTGGCTTAGATCAGCAGCCAATAAGCACTCAGTCTGCTGTTGTGCAGACTTTGTGCAGACAAGCACAACCCAAATGGCTTCAAACCAACTTTGGTCTTCTGGTTAAATGGACTAAACTTGACTCAGAGAAGCTAAGAACAATGGCCAAATAAGCTTGTGGCTAAATATGGCTTGTTTGAGCTTTTTAACTTCTAAATTTTTTACAAAGAACTCAAAACTACTAGAACAATGAAATAAACTTGTTAAACCTGAGAAATAGCTTATAATGGCTTAGATAAGCTTAATCAAAGTTGGCCTAATGACCAATCTACAGTAAAGCCTTTTTGTTTGACCTTTTGACTGCTAAACCAAACAACCCTTATTGGACTGTCTGTTTAGATTTTTCAAAGGAAATAGAAAATTTGACTAATAAGTACTGACTTTTATTGACTAATCAACTTATAAGAACTATAATAAGCAACTTTCAAAACAAAATTAAGCAATAGAATAAGCTAAGCTAGAGTTGACTGTTTTTGACTTTTTTAGAGTTTTTAAGTAAAACTAAGACAAGTACTATATTATACTGATTATATTGATGAAATTAACTTATAAACTAATAATAAGCATAAACTAATAACAATAATCTATAAATAAGCACTGTAATAGTAAAATGGGAAACTAAGCAAAACTTGAAATATGCCTACAACTTAAAAGAGCCTGTAGAACAAGAACCAAAGATCAGAAACTACTCCTAGCTTGTTGTCAACAAGCTAGAAACCAGAAAACCATCCAGCTTAGCTTCTAAACCCAGAATTGCTTATTTGACATCCCAGTTGACTTTCTTTGACTTTTCTTGATTTCTTGAAATAGAACAGGATTACACTAACATAAGCTTACAAGAAGCTATAATTAGCTCATATAAGCTTATGTAAACAGATAATAAGTATTTCCAAACAACATTTAATTTAAAACAAAATACAGTAAAGCTTGTGTTTGTAAAGTGACTGAAAATAAAGACAAGATATATTAAAAAGAGATCAAATTGACTGTAAAGTGACTATATTGATGACTGAAATGAAAATTACAATAAGGAAAGACAATAAAGTAAATGACGATTTAATAAAATTTAACTACACTTATTATTCCTATTACATTGATCTATTTATACAAAATTGAGATGGGAAAACCCTAGTCGACATCTCTGAGCTCTTCTGCACCCTTGAATTATCCTCAATTGATCTGAGCCTTTGATTACACTTTTGGCGCCAAAATTGATAGTAGTGGATTGAGCAGGTTTAAGCATTTAATGCTTTAGGAGGAGGTGGAGAAGAAGCTTTTAAAGCTTTTGGCATTGTTAGGTGTGTGGGATTGGATGGGGGGTGGTATAGCAGAGAAACAATGGGCAAGGTGGTTTTGGCGGGTTTGTGTGAGGAAGAAGAGTTTGACCAGAGTCAAACTCTGGTTTTTAAATACCAGGCTTGGGTTGGGTCGGGTTGTTTTAATAAAGGGATTGGGCTTTGGTTATTTGGGCTTGGGTAATAAAAGAGTGGATTGGGTTATTTATTAATTAAGGATCCGGATTTGGTTTATAGAATAAACACAAGGACCATTCTTGCTATTTGCTGAAAGTTGAGGGGCTGAGTTTGTAAACTTCCACACTATCTTCAAGGGATTAAACCTGCCACAAAATAATAACAAAAGGACCAAAGTTTATTTTTCTCAAAGTTTTTAAATCTCAGGAATCATTTTTGTCTATTTTGCAAAGTTAAGGGACTAAACTTGTAATTTTATGAAACTTCACACCAAAGGACAATATATGTAATTTTATGATTCTTAAAGGACCTTTGATGACTTTTCTTGTTTTTAGAATAGCCAGGGACTAGTTTTGACAACTTTTGAAAGTTGAGGGACTGAAACTGCCAATTATGCAAACTTTGTTTGTTTTCCAACTATTTTTAAACATTTTGCATCTGAAACATATAAAACACAATTTTGGGATAATTTCAGTATTATGATGCATTTCTGAGTGTTTTCGGATATTTTGGCAGCTCAGATTAGGTAAAAATGATGAGTATTTAGACACTCATCAGTCCCCTTACCACCATCACCCAGAGATGTTCCCGATACTTTGCTACCACCTCGCAAGAGGACTTTTACCATAGCACCTTCACCTTCTGATCCCTACGCTGAGGCTGCTGCTGAGGCCTCTGCTCGACCCGGGACACACAGGCGGGTTGACGCTCGCAGGTGGTCATTCATTCCACCTACTCTCAGTGCATGTAGATACGATGAGGGTACTCCGAGTACCTTTAAGTTAGGAGAGAGTTCTGCTATGGCTGCCGCACGAGTCCTACCAGTCACTGGTGAGCCGGTGCATCACACTATCCCACTCTTGATTGCTAGGATGGTCCGCCATGAGGACCGAATTGACCGAGCAGTTGATCATCTTGATGAGCTTCCCTTGGAGTGCATTGAGACTATAGAGACTCAGCTAGATCATCAGATCATTGCCCACTCCCGAATTGCCATACTTGAGCATTTCGTGGAGGATGAGCAGGCACGACGACATGACCAGGATGCATTGATTGCGAGTCTCACCAAGTAGATCAGGGAGCTCTAGTGCCGTCTCAATGGTGCATCAGGCAGTGCCTAGACCAGAGTAGTATCGTAGGTAGCTTTTGTATTTATATCCTAGCCACGGGGTGTGTGGCATTAGTAATGACGCTTGTGATCTTTTGTTAGTTGTACAACAATGTAGCAAGTTATTTTGGGATGTATTGTATGATTACGCTATGATATGATATCGGTCGATGTGAACCAAGACTTTTCATTTTATATTCATTTATGTTGTGATTGTATCTACTTATGTTGTAATTATATTATGGTTGTCGTGATTTATTCTTATATTAGTTGATTCTTATCACGCCATATTCTTATCATGATTTATCCTTGTCGTGATGTATATTTTTTTTTTATCTTATTGTGGTTGTATCTACTCATGATGAAAATATATTAAGGTTATTGTAATTTATTATGGTTGATTCTTATCACATCATATTCCTATCATGATTTATTTTTGTCATGATTTATTCCTATATTGTTGTGGTTGATCTTATTGTGATTTACACATGTCATGGTTGTATATATATATATGCTTGTGATGACCTTTGTTACTTATGGATCCTAATTACTGTTGTTTCTTGTGATTAGAAAGACAATGCCACCAAAGAAACAAAGCATGAGTGCAGCTGATATTGATCGACTCATTACCCAACAAGTCACGGCACAAGTTGCTGCTGCTATGGCTGAATACGAGACCCATCGCAACAGTGGTAACGGCGGGGAAGCCAGTGGAACGACAGCTAGAGTGGAACCCACGGCTCATGGGTGTACTTACAAGGAATTTTCGGGTTGCCAGCCGCAGACTTTCAGTGGCGCGAAAGGAGCTATCGGTTTGGTACGATGGTTCGAGAAGTTGAAATTGGTTTTCCGTATGTGCAGCTGCGCGGAGGACTGTAAGGTGAAATATGCTACGGGTACCTTGCTGGATGGTGCCTTATCATGGTGTAATGCTTATGCTCAATCAGTGGGGATTGATACTGCTTTTGAAACACCATGGGCTGAATTCAAGGAAATGGTAATAGCTGAGTATTGTCCGAGGAATGAGGTTCAAAAGATGGAGGTTGAATTTTGGAACTTAACAGTGAAAGGATATGATATTGCAGCTTATACTAAGCGATACCATGAATTGGCTACTCTTTGTCCTGAGATGGTTTCTTCTATATGGAAAAAGATTGAGAGGTACATATGGGGACTTCCATCTAGTATTCAAGGAAATGTCACATCTTCTAAGCCAAGTACTATCGATGAGACAATCCGAATGTCTCACAATTTAATGGATCAAATCGTTCAAGCAAGGGCTGCTCGAGATGGTAATACTGGTAACCGCAACAACAACAACAACAACCGCTACAATAACAGTAACAACAACAAGAGAAAGTGGGATACTACTCAGGGAGGAAATGCAGCACAACAACCCAACAAAAGACAAGAAGTCGTTAAGGCCTATGTAGTGGGCCCGGCTGAAAAGAAAGGTTATGAAGGAACCCTTCCAAAGTGTGACAAGTGCCAACATCACCACAATCTTGGACGTTGCCCTACTCCATGCGGAAATTGTAAGAAGATTAGACATTTAACCAAAGACTGCAGGTCTCCTACTTCTGCAACAAATCAAAGGGTTCTCGGGACATGTTTCGGATGTGGCGAAACAGGACATTACAAGAATCAGTGCCCAAAGGAGAAGAATCAGGGAATGGGAACTCAGAATAGCGGAGCTCGGGGAAGAGTCTACAATCTCAGAAAAAGGGAAGCTACAGAGGACCCGAATGTTGTCACGGGTACGTTTCTTCTCAATGGTCGTTATGCTTCAGTTTTATTTGATTCGGGTGCCGATAAAAGTTTTGTGTCTACTACTTTTGCTCCTTTACTTAACATCACACCGACCACCTTAGACACTGCCTACAACATTGAATTAGCTAATGGTAACTTAGTTGGCTCCGACACCATAATCCGCGGTTGTACCTTTAACTTCCTAAACCATCCATTTAACATCGACCTTATACCTATCAAACTCGGTAGCTTTGACGTTATAATTGGTATGGATTGGCTATCTAAACACCATGCCAAGATCATCTGCGATGAAAAGGTTGTTCATCTTCCTTTTATTGGTGAAACCTTGATTATCCGTGGTGAACGAAGCGGGACCCGATTAAACATCATATCATGTATCAAGACCGAAAAGTACATAAAGAAGGGATGTCATGCTTTTCTAGCACACATAACTGAAAGGAGGTTGGATGAGAAACGATTGGAAGATGTACCGATTGTTCGAGATTTTTCAGAAGTCTTTCCCGAAGACTTGTTTGGACTACCGCCTACCCGTCAAGTAGAGTTCCAGATAGATTTGGTGCCAGGAGTGGCACCAGTAGCAAGAGCACCCTACCGAATAACACCATCAGAGTTACAAGAATTGTCTAATCAGTTACAAGAACTACTAGACAAGGGATTCATTAGACCAAGTTCCTTGCCTTGGGGAGCTCCGGTCTTATTCGTAAAGAAGAAGGATGGATTGTTTCGGATGTACATAGATTATCGTGAATTAAACAAGTTAACGGTAAAGAACCGTTACCCACTCCCAAGAATCGATGATTTGTTCGATCAGTTGCAAGGTTCTAGTTTTTACTCGAAGATTGATTTGAGATCGGGTTATCATCAACTTAAAGTCCAGGAAGAAGATATCCTGAAGACGGCCTTTAGGACTCGTTATGATCATTACGAGTTTCAAGTGATGCCGTTTGGATTAACTAATGCACCGGCGGTATTTATGGATCTCATGAATCGGGTGTGCAAGCCGTACCTGGATAAATTTGTAATTGTGTTCATTGATGATATTCTAACCTATTCTAAAAGCAAAGAAGAGCACGAAGAACATCTCAAGACGATCTTAGAATTACTCAAAAACGAGAAGTTGTATGCTAAGTTTTCTAAGTGTGATTTTTGGATTCGAAAAGTACAATTTCTTGGGCATGTAATTGATAGCCAAGGATTGCATGTTGACCTTGCTAAGATCGAGACTATCAAAGATTGGGAAACCCCTAAGACTCCCACAGAGATTCATCAATTTCTAGGTCTTGCCGGGTACTATAGAAGATTCATCGAGGGTTTCTCTAAGATAGCGAAGCCTTTGACCAAGCTAACGCAGAAGAATAGGAATTACAAATGGGGAGAGAAACAAGAATCCGCCTTTCAGTTGTTGAAGCAAAAACTTTGCAGTGCGCTGATTTTGGCATTGCTCGAAGGAATGGAAAATTTTGTAGTTTATTGTGATGCTTCGAATAAAGGACTTGGGGCTGTGTTGATGCAGAAGGAAAAGGTCATAGCTTACGCTTCTCGACAACTCAAATTTCATGAGAAGAATTACACCACTCATGACTTGGAGTTAGGAGCGGTTGTCTTTGCGCTAAAGATTTGGAGACATTATCTCTATGGTACTAAGTGTACAGTGTACACGGACCACAAAAGTCTTCAACATATCCTAGATCAGAAAGAGCTTAATATGAGGCAACACCGTTGGCTAGAACTACTCAGTGATTATGATTGCGAGATTCGATATCATCCAGGCAAAGCAAACGTGGTAGCATATGCCCTTAGCAGGAAAGAGCAACTTAAACCCTTAAGAGTAAGATCATTGGGTATGAAAATTAGTTCACCTCCCCCATCCAAAATTCTTGAGGCTCAGGTCGAAGCACTTAAGGCAGAAAACCGACCTAAGGAGAATCTTCATGGTATGTCAGAAAGTAAGAATGGTTTTGCAAAAAGATCCGATGGAATGTTATGCTTCAAAGATAGGAGTTGGATACCGCATTTTGGTGGCCTACGAGAGTTGATCATGCACGAATCACACAAGTCTAAATATTCCATACACCCAGGTTCCGATAAGATGTACCAGGACCTCAAAAAGCTGTATTGGTGGCCGAATATGAAGGCCGAAATTGCTACTTATGTCAGCAAATGTCTTACTTGCTACAAAGTTAAGGCCGAATACCAGAAGCCGTCTGGATTACTACAGCAACCAGAGATTCCTCAATGGAAATGGGAGTGTATTACTATGAATTTCATCACCAAACTCCCTAAAACACCGAGCGGTCATGATGCGATTTGGGTGATTGTCCATCGCCTCACCAAATCAGCTCATTTCTTACCCATTAAGGAAACCTACAAGATGGATAAGTTAACTAGAATCAACATCCAGGAGATAGTCTCGAAACATGGTGTACCAGTTTCAATCATTTCGGATCGAGACAGTCGATTCACTTCAAGATTTTGGGAATTACTTAATGATGCCTTTGGAACCCGCCTTGATATGAGCACAACCTATCATCCACAAACCGATGGTCAAAGTGAGAGGACCATCCAAACACTAGAAGACATGCTCCGTGCCTGTGTGATTGATTTTGGTAATAGCTGGGATACTCATTTGCCGTTGATTGAGTTTTTCTACAACAATAGTTATCACACAAGTATAAAGGCTACACCATTTGAAGCACTCTACGGAAGGAAGTGCCAATCACCTATCTGTTGGGCCGAAGTCAGAGATGCTCAACTTACCGGTCCAGACATTGTTCACGAGACAACCGAGAAGATTTTTCAGATTTGGAACAGACTAAAAGCTGCCAGAGACCGTCAAAAGAGTTACGCCGATGTGAGGCGTAGGCCCTTGGAATTCAAAGTTGGAGACATGGTAATGTTGAAGGTATCGCCTTGGAAAGGTGTGATACGATTTGGGAAATGCGGGAAATTGAACCCTAGGTATATTGGACCATTTAAGATTATAGCTAGAATCGGTCCAGTGGCATACAGACTTGAGCTTCCGCCAGAGGTCAGCAGTGTGCACAATACCTTTCATGTTTCTAATCTTAAGAAGTGTTTATCCGACGAATCCCTTATCATTCCATTAGAAGAGATTCAACTCGATGACAAGCTTAATTTCATCAAAGAGCCGGTAGAAATTATGGATCGTGATGTCAAACAATTGAAACATAGTAGAATTCCTATCGTCAAGGTTCGCTGGAATTCTCAACGAGGTCCCGAGTTCACTTGGGAGCGAGAAGACCAGATCCGTCAAAAGTATCCGAACCTCTTCACTGACAACACTCCAACGACCAACACTGATTGAATCTCGCGAACGAGATTCATTTTATGGGTGGTAGATGATGTGTGGTTTTGCAACCTTACAACAGGTTTTACCTCTCGAGGGATCTCAAGAGGCTTACAACCCCACCAGGCAGTGTACTTGACCGATGTAGTATAGTGTAGTGGTAAGTACGGGGGATTGATCGTTCTCCACAGGGAATAGTGTTCGTTAGGTATGAAAAACTACTCTAATAGGTCTAAGGGTGAGAGAAGATTCTTTTTATGTTTTTATAATTTTATGAAAGCAAGTAAAATCTCGGGTTTGAAAGAGTGGGCGGAATTAGTTGCTAGTCAACTAACCCAAGTTACTACAAATGCAAATAAAATAAAATAACAGAAAATGAAAAGGTGGTAAAACTTTTGTGGAGAGAAATGTGTTTACTTAGATTTTCTTACTCCCTAACTATCTTTTACCGGTTGATTAGTGTGTATTAATTGCGTGGATGACGGGTGTATTCCTTAATACCAATCGTGGGGTGGCGTACGTACTTCCCCAACTCTACAAGCTCCTACTTCACTCCTATGTCGAGCCGGCTAGGAAGCTCCTAACATGGGATCACTAGAATTCGCTTGTGCATTAAATACAACCATAAAAACCTTAGTACGCATTGGTTCATGTTTCTTAAGACGTTCAAGCAAGTTACCGAATAGGAAGTTAGCCAGTTTTCTTAAGCCTAACATAGATGAACAATCATCCAATACAACTAATAACACACTAATAACCAATAATCAATAGCTAGGTTTCATTAGATCTAAGCAAACACAAGATAAATCTAGCCTAGCATGTTAAACAAAAGACAAGAACAAGATAGAATCAAACAACACATAGACATATTGAATGATTAATTGATAACTTATCTTCAATGTAACATGGAAGATCTCAAGGCAAAAAGCCTTGAGAAAGCTGCTAAAATCGTCTTAGGGTTTTCACACACAAAGTTCCCCACCAATGACAAAAAATTGCAAAACTATATATAGACTTTCAGATCTGACGGCGTCACGTTATGGAGTGTGACGCCGTCACCTCGCCGCTTTTAGGGTTCCCGGATGGCCTTCTTGACGCCGTCCCTCTTTAGCTCTCCAAAATCCGTTCTGGCTTATCAAGGCTTGACGCCGTCAGACTTAGGGGTGACGCCGTCCCTCTTTAAATTAAGCCGTGACGACCTTGATCACATTAAAGCGTGACGCCGTCAGAATTCCATGCAAATTTCTCTGGCTTATCATGAGTAATTTTCACATCCACCACTTTTGCCAAGCCATGACGCCGTCTAGAACAAATCCTGACGCCGTCAAAGGTAATTTCCAGCACAATTTTGAGACTTTGTCGTTTTCTTCACTTTTATGCTCCAAAAACGTCCAAAATGCCTCCTTTTCCAGATTTCTCCTCAAAAGTACCTAAAATGACAAAAGGAACGATTTAGGGCAATATTTGATCAAATAAATACGATTTAGGGCTTAAATGACCCCTTAAAAGCGGTACACTTTTCGCTTCATCAAATACCCTTACACTTGAGATTTGCTTGTCCTCAAGCAAATGCGCTTTAATTCTAATCAAAATACAAGTTAGGGGTCATTTAATGCTAACATAAAAGTAATTACAACAAATATTCGTTCCACTTTAATCATAATAAGCACGGAGATTACAAACTAGCACCTCACAAGTAGTGTTTAGATACTCACATCTCTCAAGTGTCATCAAAATAAATCTCATAAATGAAAACGGATAATATCTCTCACTACCTGTCATAGCAAATAGATTACCATAGGCTTGGGAAAGGATCGAAAACCTCCTCCACTAGGCGTAAGCACCTAAGATAAACTATCAAAGAGGGCTTTTAAATGGGTTATAACGTTAGGTGTAGGGAAAAGGAAAACACGGTTTTGTTGGATAAAGGATATTTTACTGGTGGCGAGTTAAAGATCTTGATTAATTACATGTACTATACAATGTTGCTAAGCCAAGACTCGACTCGATCTTAAGCTAATGAAAGAAAATAACAAAAACATAAAATAAACATAAAATGAAACGGGATGGTAGTCCGTATGTTTTTTTTTTCTACTTTTCTTTTTCTTATTTTTTTGTATTTTTCTTGATTTTTCGATTTTTTTTTTTTTTTTTTTTTTTTTTTTTTTTTTTTTTTTTTTTTTTTTTGCATACACTTTTGCCCTACCATCCAAAATAATACATCATAGGGGCGTTACATTCCCCTTACACTTGAACTTTTACATAACTTTACAAATTACTATTCTAATGACTCGAATTAAGATAATCAAAACACTTGGAGTACTTTTAAAATATTTAGCACATATGGGGGTAATAAATGATGTTCATCCCTATTACTCCATTACACTAGTACTTCACCCATGAGTCCCAATCGTCCCAAAACAATATGTACAAGGATATGACTCGACTTAGCAACCATGTAATCAACTAGATAATTAACTTGGGTTTAAACAAATGTTGTCACAATAATGCACTAAAAATGAGTGCATACAAGGTAGGCTAAGGCGATTTGGGTGTACATTTTAGTGGGGTGTAAACAAATTCTTCCTTTAAGTAAAATGCTTAAAGGTCGAAACGAAAAGATAGGCTCTGAGGGGTGTACTAGGGGTATCGTGCACTAAAAATGAGTACAACGCAAAGGGTGTGGGAGAATTACTTGACCAATGTAGCCAATGTAATTATAACAAAAACACAGGTGTAAAACAATGGGTTTATCCTAATGCCTCTTATCATGTAGTAAATCTAACTACACGAATGTAGTCTCACTTGTAGGCCTCGGAATGGTCCTAACGCAAGTTCTAGAATCTAAGTGCTACCAGTACACACATCATAGCATAAATGCTTTTCCTACCAATTCTAGGGGCGAACCTCACATATTTGGGGGTGGAAAATTTTTTAGTGGTACGGTTTTTGTGCTAGTCATATAATTCCTATCCATGAGACGCTTATTAGAACTAAAGTTTCACTCCTAAATGTTGTAAAAAAATTTAAATTTGGCACTAAAATTGCCCTAACAAGTATTTATCTCAGTTTTATTACACATCTACTATTAAACAAACAAAAATCAAGTGCAATATCATTCTCTAATCGTACTTTTACCCCCCCTTACACTTAATATGAACATTGTCCCCAATGTTCAAATAACAAATGTAAAAGTAAAAAAATAAAAGAATGAAATCAAATACTCCCCTGATTCGCTCGGTGGATAATGAAATAACATGGTTAGATCTTCTTCCAAGGTAATGTTGAAGCTCCATGACTAATGCATCGCCAAAAGCTTGATTCCACATACATTTCCTTGTCCAAAATAACCTGTTAAACCTGAGAAAACAAACACGAAAACCTGCATAACATCGGCGGGATAAATCTATATATAAGGATATAATGCTTGTGAAATGATTATTTTGCAGATTCCTGGAGATTATAAGTTATAGATTTAATAAAAACTTTTTATGAAAACAAAACTTTCAAAAATTTTCAGAAAATTAAACTGACGCCGTCAGGTTGTAAATCCTTACGCCGTCAGAAATGATCTGACAGAATTCTCATGTTACGTTTCTGGAAAATTTTTGGAAAAACCTATACCTTACTTCCTGGAAATCCTGCAAAACATCATTATGACTCGATACAAGCATTTGACTCAAACAAATACTAATATGTATGTTAATTTATTACTATTACGATTCATGTTCATTTGTGTTCTAATAAACCGATTTAGATTTCCCTTACACTTAACTTTTGCAAAATACCTTTATATGTAGTTAAGACGAAGTTAAAAACAAGATAAAGCATTTTCACAAATTAGTTTTTAACATGAATCAATAATAATAAAAATTAAACACACATACGGAAACAAATAAAATCAAACAAACAAATAAACACACAAAGCAAATAAAACTTGGGTTGCCTCCCAAGAAGCGCTTTTCTTTATTAACGAGTCTTGTAGCTAGACTCAAAGTCACGTACATTACGTGACTCCATCATTGGTCATGGTTCCTAGGCCATTCTCCTTTGATTCTCTATCAGAATCACTTTCATAGTAAAGGTATTTCGGGTCCTCGAGATCAAAAGGATTGTTTCGGTATTTAGAACTAAACTCCTTATCATGCTTAAAGAATCCACTTGACAGGTCAAAAGTGTCCTTACATCCCCTTCTCACATCATCATCACATAACACGAGTTGGGAACTTAACCCATCGAGCCCTTCATAATCAATCTCCTTGAATTCTCTCATCTTGTAAGGCGTTTGGTATGAGATTTCCCTAATCCCATCGGTGAAAGTCATGATCCCATTGAGCTCGTCCACAACCAAGCTTGTGGCCTTGCAAAAAGGTGCCCCAAAAACAACTTGTGATAACCTGGGATCGATGTACTTTTCGATATTATCGACGATTGCGAAGCTCATAGTGAATGTCATGTTCCCTACAAACACCTGTACATCATCATCTATGCCAATGTTGTCCTTCCCTTTATGAATCATTCCCCATCTGCAAATGTTGTTATAATGAAACAGGGACATCACATTTTTGGGTAAACATGTGTCGATGTAAACATTATAAAAATGCTTGTGACCAATCATGCAAGGTATTTTGAGATTATTCGGATCACATCGCTTAATTCGGCCAGGCCTTCTACCGCATAGTCCCCATGTGTTGCCACATGCTGATGGTTGATACTCATATACTTCTTCACAGCCATCCCGAAAAATCACTTTCCTGACACCATCGGTAAATAATGCACTACTATCATCCTCGTCGAGTATCACTCCCGTTGCGGTTATGAATGGTTTGCCTAGAACAAGGCCAGCTAAGGATTGGCTGATGATAGAGTCCATGTTATTAAATACAGTTAGCTCGATATGAAAGAGGAACTTTTCTATCACAATTGGTACCCTTCTTATTACCCCGATGATATTAGACCCTTCATAATTGACCTGTTCGGTGAAGGCTTCGTTATATAGAGAAAGGGATATTGCATTCATAGAAGAGTTGGGGTTTATGTAGGCATCTTTAATGAACTTTTTCCTAGTGGTGCAAGATATCTTAAAGACCCTGGGAGCGTCATCCTCTATTCTCTCTCCAAATCCCATAGGCAACTTTGTTGTGCCCCTCTCAAGTTCCTCCACCAGGGGGTGGTCTAGCAGTACTGGGAGCCCATGAGGCATTTCGGATTTCTCTTCCGAGCCCTCCTCATCACTTACCTCTCTTGTACTCGAGTTCTTTGGTGAGTCTAGATAGTCGTCGGGCGCCTCGGGGTTCTTTTCGGGAGCTTCACCCTCCATTTCATTGTCCACATTCGTGGTTGATTGTTGGTCCAGATTGGGTTTAGGAACAGGTATTGTTGTAATGGTGTTCATAAAGTGGAGAGGTTTCGAAGGGGTATGAGTATCTCCAGTTTCTTTTCTGTTTTGTGATATGTGTTTGAAGAGTTTACTAGGGTGCTTGATTTTTACAGGAGGGGGTGTTTGGTGAGTCACCGTGACAGATTTGATCTCATTAACTCGTGCCAACTCACAAGTTGACCTGCCAGCAAGGCGATCATTGATAACCTTTAACAGGTTATCAACCTTGTTGTTCATATCAACTTGCTGTTGTCTGAATTGATTCTCAAGTTTGGAGAGCTGTATTTCTTGAGAGAGAATGAATTTTTGCAGTGATTCCTCGCGATTTTGTTGTTTATGCGTATGCTGCTGAGGATAATGTTCAGACCAGGTGAGTGGGGTAGAGTCATTGAATGATACGCTTCGAGTTTGGTTCCAACTAAAATTTGGCTTACTCTTCCATGCCTCATACCTATCTTCGGAATTCTTGTGTCCATAATTAGTAGTGAGCCACTTATCTCCCGCCTTATCGATTCGCGAGGATGCGAATTCTTTGAAAGCCTGTTTGGGGAGTTCCATGCAATCATGAGTGTTGTGGGGCCCACTACATAATTTACACAAAGAAGTGATTTTGTTCACTTGGCTAGAAGGTTTAGGAGCCTCGTAGGATTTCATGAGAAACTTGACTTGGTCTTCAAGTTCTATGATCCTACGGTCGGAAGTGCTTGAATTGTTCGAAGGCAAAGATATTGCCTTGACCGTTTTATTCGAATCACGGGGATCACTCCAACTTTCGTTGTCATAAAGAGCAAGATCCTCTAGGAGAGCCCATGATTGTTCCGCACTTAGATCACGTAGCTTACCACCAGCCGCTTGGTCAATGGTTTGCCTCGTGGAGAGATTGACATGGTCATAGAAGATTTGGATTCGGAGCCAAAGTTCTATGCCATGGTGAGGGACTTTTTGGAGTAAGTCCTTGAATCGAGTCCATGCCTCGTAGAGGGTTTCGCCTTGACGTTGTTGGAACATCAAGATATCATTCCTTAGCTTGGTAGTTCTTCCTGGTGGGAAAAACTGAGCAAGGAAACGAGTGGTGAGATCATCCCAAGAGGTAATGGATCCTGCGGGTTGACGCTCTAGCCATTGACTAGCTTGGTCCCGCAGAGAGAATTGAAAGAGACGCAATCGGGTCGTCTCTCGAGTGGCAACATCAAGGTCTATAGAATCAACGATTTTGAGAAAGTCCTTGAGATGTTGATTAGGATCTTCAGAACGAAGTCCATGGAATGCGCATCCGCTTTGCACCAACCGGATGGTGTCGGATCGCAAGGGAGTGACATTGGCTCCTTGAGTGAGCTCAATGGTGTTTCGATAGCCATGGTGGCTAGGACGGGAGTACTCTCCTAAAGTACGGGCTCTAGGAGGTGGTGGTGGGTTGTTGGGATCAAGGATATTACCATCTTCCATGATGTCGAATGGTAATGGTTACGAACAAAGAAACGAAGAAAATAGATAGACTAAAGAAAACCTAGAAAAAGAAAATAAAAATCTCACTAGAAAGGAATCTAGTGAGTAGACCTATAAAATAAAAAATTCAACCTAAACAATAACTATTCCCCGGCAGCGGCGCCAAAAACTTGATGCGTGGTTTTGCAACCTTACAACAGGTTTTACCTCTCGAGGGATCTCAAGAGGCTTACAACCCCACCAGGTAGTGTACCTGACCGATGTAGTATAGTGTAGTGGTAAGTACGGGGGATTGATCGTTCTCCACAGGGAATAGTGTTCGTTAGGTATGAAAAACTACTCTAATAGGTCTAAGGGTGAGAGAAGATTCTTTTTATGTTTTTATAATTTTATGAAAGCAAGTAAAATCTCGGGTTTGAAAGAGTGGCGGAATTAGTTGCTAGTCAACTAACCCAAGTTACTACAAATGCAAATAAAATAAAATAACAGAAAATGAAAAGGTGGTAAAACTTATGTGGAGAGAAATGTGTTTACTTAGATTTCCTTACTCCCTAACTATCTTTTACCGGTTGATTAGTGTGTATTAATTGCGTGGATGACGGGTGTATTCCTTAATACCAATCGTGGGGTGGCGTACGTACTTCCCCAACTCTACAAGCTCCTACTTCACTCCTATGTCGAGCCGGCTAGGAAGCTCCTAACATGGGATCACTAGAATTCGCTTGTGCATTAAATACAACCATAAAAACCTTAGTACGCATTGGTTCATGTTTCTTAAGACGTTCAAGCAAGTTACCGAATAGGAAGTTAGCCAGTTTTCTTAAGCCTAACATAGATGAACAATCATCCAATACAACTAATAACACACTAATAACCAATAATCAATAGCTAGGTTTCATTAGATCTAAGCAAACACAAGATAAATCTAGCCTAGCATGTTAAACAAAAGACAAGAACAAGATAGAATCAAACAACACATAGACATATTGAATGATTAATTGATAACTTATCTTCAATGTAACATGGAAGATCTCAAGGCAAAAAGCCTTGAAAAAGCTGCTAAAATCGTCTTAGGGTTTTCACACACAAAGTTCCCCAATAAGTTCCACACTAATGACAAAAAATTGCAAAACTATATATAGACTTTCAGATCTGACGGCGTCACGTTATGGAGTGTGACGCCGTCACCTCGCCGCTTTTAGGGTTCCCGGATGACCTTCTTGACGCCGTCCCTCTTTAGCTCTCCAAAATCCGTTCTGGCTTATCAAGGCTTGACGCCGTCAGAATTAGGCGTGACGCCGTCCCTCTTTAAATTAAGCCGTGACGACCTTGATCACATTAAAGCGTGACGCCGTCAGAATTCCATGCAAATTTCTCTGGCTTATCATGAGTAATTTTCACATCCACCACTTTTGCCAAGCCATGACGCCGTCCAGAACAAATCCTGACGCCGTCAAAGGTAATTTCCAGCACAATTTTGAGACTTTGTCGTTTTCTTCACTTTTATGCTCCAAAAACGTCCAAAATGCCTCCTTTTCCAGATTTCTCCTCAAAAGTACCTAAAATGACAAAAGGAACGATTTAGGGCAATATTTGATCAAATAAATACGATTTATGGCTTAAATGACCCCTTAAAAGCGGTACACTTTTCGCTTCATCAGTAGACTATGACAACCCGCTATTTTACAGGTCAATACTATTCAATAAACTCAAATTACTTATCTTGACATTTACTTGAGAACAATTTACATATAACTTTTTACTTGAGTCAACGTAAAATTTAGAATACTTTTCAAGTGCACTAGGACTTTAGGCTATATTTAATCCACAACAACCCAATACCTTGCTCCTACTCCGGTTCGAAATTTTAATCCCTAAGACAATTCCATTTTTATTTATTTACGATTGTTAATTTAACAAACGCTATTCGCGATTTAAATAAACACCCGATATACCCAAAACTCCTAACAATTATTTCTAATACATTTTTACACTTCCTAAATTATTACCAAAGTTCCAAAAATATTTCCTTACGCCTAATGTAATTTCCTTATTCATTACGTTTAATTACGCGTAACTTACGTTAATTACCAAACCAATAACCAATACCTATTTTTAATACCCAATACATTCAATATATACATTTTTGGTACAAAATTTCTATAATTCTTCTACTTAGGGTCATATTGCCACCTCCTCCCCTAAAATATGGCAACCATTCAACTAGTTTTACCAAGAATAGAACCAAGGAACACATGCAATTAATATTGATATGATTGATTATACACTTAGGATGTTAATCCTGTTAATGTGTATGTGGTACTTTGAGTTGATATAACAAAGTATGCGGAATCTACTTTGCTATACTTAGAAGAATATTTGAGTGATTGATAGAAACAGCTTATGAACAAGAGACAATTGTATAACTTCGAACGATTCAATATTATTAATTTAATAATACGAGTGATCTTCTATCACTAGGGTTTACAACCTTGAATCTTAACAAAACGATACTTATAGATACGTACTCTATTCATAGATAAACTTTAACCTAGGCAATCCTTTTATAGACCAAGGATTCCTGTACAAGATAACTATAATCTATTCCAATAGGATATACACAAAATCCTTTCTATAATTATCTACTACACGTTTACAGAAATCATAAGCAGTACTAACTTTCTAATGCAACCGTACTAACTGACTTTGTACTGTCAGTGTTGTCTTCAATCTCTTCAGCAGTACTAACTTATATACTAACAGTTTCAACTGTTAACCTTAATTCCCAACAATCCTCCCCTAAACTTATGATTTTTCTCCAAATCACTAAGTTTCTTGGAATTAACCTTCATCTTCATGATGGGGGGATTCTTCCAAATATCTATCATATCAGTCTCTTGCTTCTGGCTTTTATTTTCTCTGCAAGGTTGAATATCTTTGTTACTAACATATCTGCCATTTCAGAATCTCCTTCAACCTTGAGTGTGACTGATAGCGTAGCTGTTAAAACAACTGATCTGAGTGGATATTATTTTTCCACCAACATATAAATTTCTATTCCATCCTTGGTAGAAACTCTATGCACTCCACATGTCTCAAATAATTTCCAAGTAACATTATTGACTTGTGCTTGAAACCTCCACATTGATTCTCCACCATCAGGTTCATAAATCCTCTTCAATTGAACCCATAGTTCTTTGTCTTTGTCTTCAAGTGGATCTTCAATTCTGAATTTTTCTTGTACTAATTTCCACATCTGATTAAGATCTTCCCTGTCAAAACCTCTGAGTAAATCTTCAAACAGCTTGTATCTTTCAGTAATTCCACCAAGTCTCCTAATCCTCCATCCTTTCATTCTACCTTCTGTGAATACTTCCCAGCCAATAATGGGATGTTTTACTTGCAAAGGCTTGATGTTTGTGGATTCAGGGACTATCACCATCATGCTCTTGAGTTGTTCATCAGTCAATCCTTCAGCTTCCTTCTTTTGTTTCTTTGCTGCATCAGATTCTAACAACTCTGCATCTCTTTTCCTTCCTTTTGTGGTATCCCTTTCAATTGGTGTGTTCAGTCTTGCATAAGCTTCATAATAAGCTTTTTCAATTTCAGCATCTAATCTTCCTTTAAAATAACTCATCTTCCAATTTGCTTGATTCTTCAAGTAACTCTTCATAAAACTGATATGTTCTTTCTTTGTAGGCATCTTTGTCTTGTAACCTTCTTTTTGCTTATCTCTAATCTTCTGCATAAGATCATTCCAAGCTACTTCTCTGTTCTTAAATACAATAAAACTTTTAAGCTTTTCTGACTTAATTCTCTTCTTCACTTAAGTCCTTATCTTTAAGAATAAGCACTGCTTGAGCTCTCACAATTAAGTCTGCTTCTAACAAATATTGTAGCTGTTCATCAAATTGTTCTTGATCAACTTCAGCATTGGAAGCTACCTTTTCTAATCTTGTTTTCTCCATAAACTCAATTACATCATCAAAATCATCTTAAGCCATCTTCTTAGCTAACTCTGCATCAAAATTTATCTGAGCTTGTTCATCTGCTTGATCCTTTTCTTGAAGTTTTCTTGCAACTTTTGCATCATATTCAATCTCTGCTTGAGTTTTTGGCTTCAGTTTCTTCTGTTTCTTAGCTTCTTGTTCAGCTTCTTCAGGAGTCATTTGTTTCTTTCCCTTTGCTTTTCTCCTTCTTTCATACTCTACCTCAGCAGTATCTGGATGTGAACTAGCAGTTTGTACGGTTTCTTTAATTGTCTCAGCCATTTTAACTGTTTCTTCATTCTCACCAGTGTCTTGTGCCCGATCTTCAACATCCATATCTGCAGCTTTACCATGACCTTCATCAAACAATCCACTAGTACTTTCATCATGCCTCCCCTGAGTTTCTGATCTCTTCCTCTTTTCTTCCTTGTCTTTATCTGATTTCCTCCCCTGTTTGGGAGAATCACCACCATCATCATCATCTGAACCATCTGAATAATCATCATCTGAGGAATCTTCATCCAGTATAGCTCTAGCCCTTTTCCTCTTGAGATGGTTTTCCAGCTTCTTCACCCTCAGAGTCAACTTTGTGTAGACTTTGGCAAAATTTTCTTTGTGACTTTTAAGCTCCTTTTCCAAAGATTCTACCTGGGCAGCTAACTTGGTACATAAAGCCATCAATTCATTTTGTCCAGAACTACCCTCATCACTTCTAGCTGTGTTACCTGCTAGGAGAGGTGAATCATGGGGCAAGGATCCAGTTGCCACTCTAGTTAGACTAGGTGTGGTCCTTCTCCTATATGTGGTGATAATTGGGGGTGTTTGGGTATTTTCAGGATTTTGATTGGGTGTGTGATGGGGATCAGTTGGGTTGACTGAACCTTCACCCAATTCAACTTGAAGCATTTCAGGAAACAAAGGTATGTCTACCCCTTTGAAAAGTCTACTAGCCATAGCCATGTTTTGAAAAACTTTAGATTGCAGGCTAGGAGTAGGAAAAGTTTCTTTGTGTGTCTTAAGCAAATTCTTTTTCTTATTCAGAAAGGTTTGAATAAATCTTGGGTACATAAGAAACTTTGTTTTGCTGTTTACATTTGCAACCATACTCTCAAATATGAACTTTGAAAAATTAAAAACCTTGTTTGTTGATAGACATATGAGAGCAATAGCAATATTGCTACTGAATTGCTCCCATGCTGTCTTTTTGGGGCTTAAACAATGTAAGAGAGTATGTATCAAAAATCTCCATTTTGGGGAGAAACATCCTTTTTGAAAAGTAAGTGTTCGAGAGGATGTATCATATCCCATTTTTGAAAGTTCTTCAAAAATTTCAGTGTTTAGCATTGTGTTAATACCATTTGAATCTTCCAACTTAAGATGTCTCCTAAGTGTAGATTCGGTAAGAACAAAAGATATGACATCCACTTTAGAATGGATTTCTAAGTCTCCATCTTCACTAGTCAAGACAGTTGAACTCTGCCAGAACTGTGTGATGTGAGAGACATATAGAGTAGGAGAGACAGTTAAAGCATACCTTATGTGAGAGTGGTTGAGAAAATCCACTATCTCATAAAATTTCGGTCCATCTCCTTCCTCTGTTTTCTCTAGAAAAGCCACCTGGTTGTGCGTCTTAACGAAATCCAAATTAGCCATAAGTTCTCAGTAATTATTGATTTGACTGTGGTGAATAGTGATAATTTTGGTTAGAAAGTAGAAGATGAAAGTTAAATTGAGATTTTATTGAGAGAGAATAAGGGTTTCAATTGACCGACTTAAAGAATAAATTAACTTTTATTTTAGGATAATATTATAATAGAATAAAAGTTAAAATATCTAGATGAGGATCCCTCGAAAACCGTAAATCAATCAGTAAAAATCGCAACAAACCTCCAACGGCTATTTTTTACTCCAAAATTAATTACTGATACAACAGTCACAACGGCTAGTTCTGCAGTAGAAACTTTGCACTAGCAGCACAAAGTTTACACTACCAGTACAAACCATTATCAATATTTTCAAAGAACTGTATTAACTTATATGGTTTTGAAAAATAGTTTTTATGCACATATAGTTTTTAGCAAACTATCAGCTATCAACGGATTTGATATGTCTTTACCAATAGCCGTTTGCTTTGGACTAGCCAACTCTTCACAGTTAGATATGGTGAGTTGATAACCATACAATTTTTGGTAAATTGTCAACCATTAACGGATTTGATTAGTCTTTACCAGAAACCGTTTTCTCTGGACTAGTTGGTTCTTATGTGGGTTAGACATGGTGAACCAATTACCATTTATGGTGTGGAAAAATCACACACTGAGCTCCAAATCACCATTCAGTCCAAAACATAAAGCACTTGTAATTCCTTGGTGCTTATCATCCATTCCTGCAATTGTTAGTCCACAAACAAGGAAACAAAGTGCAAAGCACTTGTCTCACAACATAACAAGCATATGACTAACAATGCACATAAAAAGAAAAATTAATTTCCTTGTGGCACCCAAGCCATAACAGACTTAGGCTTGCCCCTTGCATCAATATAATTAAATCTTTTTAGAACAGTTGGAGTACCATTAGATTGAAGTGGTCTCCAAACCCATGATGCAGATGCATTAATACCACTTCCCAAATTTCCCTTAGCAGTGTTTTTAAAACTGCCAATATTAACTGCTTTCCTAACAGTATTAACTGCTGAGTTTGCAGTTGCACCCTTAGGTTTCCAAACTTGTTTGTTTACAACTGCTATGTTGTTAAAGGGCCTTTTAACAGTTGTTGGTGCTGATTTAAAAAGAGTTTTTGCACCTTGAACTGTTGGTCTTGGGTAAAGAGTCTTATTAGGTCTGGTATTATGAATTTCTGGTCTAGCAGTATGAACTGCTCTTGGTCCAGACCTTAAAAGAACTGATCTAGGTATCATTCTAGTATTTGTTGGGTGAGTAGGAGGTTTTACTGAGTTCACCCTAGGACTTGAATACCTAGTTACCCTTTTGTTGCAATAAAATGCAAGATGATCAAAGCTACCACATGTGTAACAAGCTTTCCTAACACAGACAAAGTCATCACCTAGTTGGTGAGACTTGAGGTTGTTCCAATTTCGTTGGTTACCTCTGGACTTGTTTGTGGTTCTATACATTTCAGCATACCTAACTGTTGGTTTAAATGGTTTAGCATTTGATCTAAGCCTAACAGTCTCAGGTTTGACCACTTTGGGAACTTTTGGTTCCTCCACTTTAACACTAATAGGCTTAACCACAGCCTGATCATCCTCATCATCAGAAGTCCAGTCCTCTATGGTTGGAGCATCTGAGTCCTTAGCTGAGGACACCTTATCCTCAGAAAGTGTGGCATCACTTGCACTCTCATACACAGGTTTATCAACTACATTCTCTTTAGGTTGAGGACCATATTTAAGCTCAGGTAGTTGAAATTCAGGGAGTCCTGTGTGTTCTAGGTCTATGCCTGAGGGTGTTGGAATTCCCCTATAAGGAGGTGGAACAGACTTATACCCTAGGTCTGACTTAGCTTTGTTTAAGATTTGACATTCAATTATCTTTTGAACACCTTTTGATGTGTATTCTAGTGTGTCTACACTCATTTGAATGTTCTCCTTGGCTTTCTTAACCTGTTCCAGTTCATGTTTCAACACACTAATTTCATTTTCTCTAAACATTAAGTCTCTCTTAAGTATGATCATATCATCAGCAAACTTAGACTCATTACCTTTATAATGAACAATTTGTTCTTCTAACACAGCCAAAGCCCTTTTATGATTTGCTAAATTAAAACTGGTTTGAGTTAGCTCTATTCTTTGTTCATCATATATTTTCTTAAGAGTTTCTAGATCTTTTAATGCATCACAAGATTTAGAACACTTAGAAACTTATACCTCAGAGTCTGAAAATGCCATGAGAGCCATCTCTATAGATGCTTCTGCTTCCTCCTCTGCAATGTAGCTCCAGTCAAATCCTAAGCCATCAATGGCAACCATAGCCTTTGAGCTTGAGTTTGTAACCTCCACAACTCTTGATTTTTTTCCAAAGCCTCTGCTCTTGTCATCATGTTGTCTTGGCAATCTGCACTCCCTTGAATAATGACCCTTCTTATGGCAATTATAGCATTTAATCTTTGACTTGTCATAGCCAGCAACATCATTGCTGTTAATGATGATCTTCTTGCCAGTCTTCTTCAAGAATCTCTTAGCCCTCATGCTAAGAAGAGAGAGCTGCCACTTGATATCCATCTCTTCAATATCATCTTCATCAATCTCTTGAAGGTCTGCATGAGTCAGCATACTTCCATTGTGCTGAGTAGTCAGGAATGCATAATAAGTATTCTCATCCAAGAGTCCATTAGTACTGCTTGAGGTACTAGCAGTACCAATATTTGAACTAGCAGTACCAACTGCTCCAGAAAAATCCACTTCTTCCACTTGGCTTGATGTACTAGGAGTTGACACAAAAGCCAAATTTCCAGAGCTTGAGCTTGTTCCAGCAACTTTCTTAACATCTTGCTCCACTATCTTGAAATTGATATACAAGTCCATCAGACTCATAGAATCTATGTCTGGTTTGTTCTTTCAGACAACTACATGCATACCCCATTCTGATGGTAGACTTCTTAGGAATTTTGAGTTGAGATCTTCCTGAGGTATCTCAATTCCTAGAACAACAAGTTGACTCACTAGCTTTTGAAGCCTGTTAAACATATGATCTAGTGACTCATTGCTTGTAGCTGAGAAGTTCTCAAATTGTTGCTTGAGTAATGTCTTCTGAGTTTTCTTTGTGGCTTCATTCCCACCATACCTGGCAACAATGGCTTCAAACAGAGTCTTGGCACACTTGAATTTACTGAAGTTCAGTAATTGATCATTAGGAATAGTCAGTAGTAGCAAGCTTCTTGCTTTCAGATCATTCTTGTGCTGTGCCTTTTCTTCACTTGTAGTTGGCTTTGTCTGCACCGTAGTTTCAGTCTTACCTTCAACAACAGTCGTTGTGGTTGCGGGCTTAAAGGAGTTACCTTCTTCTATGATTTCCCAAAGTGCATAATCCTGCACTTGGAAAAATTGCTCAATTCTTAATCGCCACATATCGAACTCATTGGGTTTAAGCATTGGTAGCTTAGCAGCAATGTTTGTAGAAGATGTTGTCTCCATGTCCATCTTTTCTTCTAAATCAGAAGTATCAACTTGGCTCTGATACCACTTGATAGGATTGATTATACACTTAGGATGTTAATCCTGTAATGTGTATGTGATACTTTGAGTTGATATAACAAAGTATGCGGAATCTACTTTGCTATACTTAGAAGAATATTTGAGTGATTGATAGAAACAACTTATGAACAAGAGACAATTGTATAACTTCGAACGATTCAATATCATTAATTTAATAATACGAGTGATCTTCTATCACTAGGGTTTACAACCTTGAATCTTAACAAAATGATACTTCTAGATACGTACTCTATTCATACATAAACTTTAACCTAGGCAATCCTTTTATAGACCAAGGATTCCTGTACAAGATAACTATAATCTATTCCAATAGGATATACACAAAATCCTTTCTATAATTATCTACTACATGTTTACAAAAATTATAAGCAGTACTAACTTTCTAATGCAACCGTACTAATTGACTTTGTACTGTTAGTGTTGTCTTCAATCTTTTCAGCAGTACTAACTTATATACTAATAGTTTCAACTGTTAACCTTAATTCCCAACAAATATTGCATGCTTGACTAGAAATTTTGTTCCCCCTCCTAGCCCTCAATCGGCCAACACCATCAACACCAAGCCACCTTGTGTTTTTTTGACTAACTATTCTTACTTTGACACTTCTACTACATATAAATACATGTAACTCTAAGCACATTTACTTGCACTAGCAAGAAAAAAAAGAAGATATAATCACTCACCCTCACATACCATTCGAACCAAAAGGAGCAAGAAGGAAGAAGAAAAGTTGTTTGGCTAGTTCAAGTATCACTAGGACACATTTGTAAGGGTTTAGAAGCATTGGTCTTGGGTTAATCAAGTAAATCACCTTCTCATCACACTAATCACCTTAAGTAAGTAATACTTTACTTTCATAAATTTTACACTCTATATATCATGATAATTAGTCTCAAGTTACATACACTTGATTATCACTTTGTACATGTTAGTAAAACTTTATAACCACAATGATCTTTTAACTAATGACTATGTCTCAAATATATTTTCATGAACACACTAGTTAATTGTTAATCTTAACAAGAAAGTGAAAATTAAAACACTATATATAAACTAGTGAGCTTGTTATATTAACTAGTCTTGATAATCACTTAAATTTATGAGAAATTGAACTTTTTAATATTGCTAAAGTTTATTGTTATATCACTATAGACATGTTGAAAAATCGGTGAAAGAGCTAGGATTAGTTTGGGAGTTGTTGTTAAGCGGTTTTGGGATAATTAGAAGGCTAGGAAACACGTTTTGACACTTTTAGAAAAGAGGCTGTCCCATTCGACCTCACTTAGAAAAATCAGTAACTTGGTGGCAAGATTAGGCTAGAAATATAGAAAATAGACTCTATAACGAAAACGTAGCCGCTTGAATGGGTTAAAACGGACTTATAACGAAGAAGATATGTTAGTTTTAAGATTGGCGACGGAACTAATTTTCTGAAAATATAGTTGCTGTTAGAGGTTTTCAAGAGGTAAAACCGGACGTTAAAAGTTAACTAGGCTAGCCGAGGCACTAAAAACATGTTAGTATACTTAGACACGAACCCGGGGATATATAAAACTTAAGAATCGGAGCTAAGACGAAGGAGTTATGGCCTAATGAAGTTGCGACGAAATATAATTATTTGACAGCTTTTATTTCTAATAGAAAGCTGTTAGAAATTTTTAATGTGGATTTTGGACACTTTAGAGTCGGTTTTAGCTAAAATGACGTAAACAAAAATGGTAGAACGTTATCTATACTTGTTAGGCGCGTTTGAGGTTTCTGAAATACTTATTAACAAGACGACCGTAGTTTAATTACGTGATAAACTAGTTATGTTCTATAAAAAGGGTTACTTTGCTTAATAAATAGACACATTGACGCAACCATATTTTCGACGTTAAATATTGCAACAAACATGTACAAGTGATATAATAGTATATGAACTTGCATGTACGACCTTATTTTCAAACCTAAGATATTGTAAAACCCTAAATTCTGAATCCCTATTTTACGTATAATTTGAAACTTTAACCTAATGTTGTAATAATTAATTAGACAAACTTTGTTTAGTTTCTAATATACCCTCTTACGTCACATGCATATGTATCCACGTCCATAATTGTGAATGTCCCAAAGGAAAATAATATTTCATTGAAAACCTTTACAATATATATAAGAAATAAATCTCCTAAAGTAGGAAATAAAATATAGAAAGTAATGGCACAATAATAGGAGAATCAAGTAAATCATGTAGAATTGTCTCCCTGTCTCCCTTGATTTACGTTTGGCTTAATATAAATATAAATTAAACCATTTCCTTTTTTTCATCCATGAACCCCACACGTCTTTCCCTTAGGGACTCCATATCCTTCTATACGTAGTAAAGATTTCATTTTGGTCAACCCTTATCTCCATGCGCCCTTTTGCATGAGTATATCATCTAACATTCTTAAACAAATTCCTAGCACCTAAAACCCATATATGTATTGTCGTCCCTGTTCATGCTTCCCCAAAAGGACTCGTATAATCCAAACAATTAGTTAACACATACGTTTATGTGACTACCTATCTCATGCACTCACTTTATTCATCACCTTTGAAATAACTCTAAAACCTCAAATCGCATGGGTATGTGATTGCATGCGTCTGACATTAAACCCAAAAATACAAGTTTAGACCGGGTTGTGGTTCGTGCTTGGTTTCAATCTCGATTTGTTGTTGGAGGGTCCGTTAGCAGAAGGGTTGTATCGTGATTGGCTATCGAGTCTCATTCGAGTTTGGTTTTCGTGTTCGGTTAACGTTGGAATTGTGGGCTGTGATCTTTGGTGTTCGATTCCTCTTTGTGTACGTGAGTACTTCACATGATCTAGATCGCGTTTGGGGATAGGATGGTGGAGTTAGATCGCGATTGTGTTCACTACAAGAATAGGAAAGCTTTGTCTCGACAATGTAGTGCCAAATCACAAAGGAAAGTCGAGACAAACAGTTTGTCTCGACAAAGTCGACCTATTTTGGTCGAGACAAACCATTCGACCCAAGTTTTTTTGTCTCGACATTTTAATAAAGAAATGGGACGACATAAACGTGGGACCCACAATCCAGTCAAATACTGGAAATGCAATTTGTCTCGACATTTATTTCAATTTTGTCTCGACAATGTCGAGACAAACATTTTTTTATTTTTGTTAAATAAGTTATTTAATAAAGAAAAATAATTTAGAAATTAAACTTTGTCTCGACATTGTCGAGACAAATTGTAATTTTATTAAAAAATATTAAAATTTGTCTCGACATTGTCGAGACAAATTGTAATTTACACGCACTGTTCCTTTGCACTTTTGACAAAATGGGTCGAGCTTTTCTTTGTACTTTGGGTCGACAATGTCGACCCAAAGTGTCAAATATGCAAAAAAAAAAAATGCAGCAGCAGCCTGCATTTCCAGGTTTTTTCCAGAATTTTTTCCGGAAAAAACCTACCGTTACACCTGTAAGCCAACCGATATCCGCAATACCAATTCGACAATATGATACAATGCCAAATACGATACTAATTAAACTAACAAATACGAACTTTATACAAAAAACAACCAAGATTCGGCAATATATTCTTTCATTACATAACTAATAACAAATAGTCAAATACGATACAAATTAAACTACGCCTACTCCGACTCCTCTTCCTCCTCCCCCTCCTCCTCCCCCTCCTCCTCTCCCTCCTCCTCCTCCTCCTCCCCCTCCTCCTCTCCCTCCTCCTCCCCCTCCTCCTTATCACCACCACTAGCATTAGCATTAGCATTATCGGGAATTTTGCTCAAATGAGGATTCATTTGTCTCACGTAATGGTTAAGGACCTCATTATTAAAACTAGGACCCGGGTTAGAACTAGGACCCGGGTTAGAACTAGAAGGCCCGGGGCATGAAGTAGATCCGGGAAAGACAGGCCGATAACAATTGTCAAGGAAATTAGGGCCGGGATTAAGGTTGGGAAATGGGGGAATTGGGGGAATTGGGGGCATTTCAGAATATGTGGGAACGTTAATGGGACACGGAGTACCTGGGTTAATGCTGTTGTAGTGGCTCAGAAACTGCCCTAAGGTCGATTCGAGGCCCACTTGTCTGGAGTGCTGTTGTCGGAACTGCTGATCGTACTGAAATTGCTGCTGTTGGAACTGCTGTTGGAACTGAAGTTGCTGCTGTTGCATCTGAAGTTGGATCGTTTCATTTTGCTTCTTCAACAACTCAAGCTCGACTTCCTTTTGCCTTATCACCGATGAAACAACCTCCTCAGTAGCATAGTTTGGTGCAAAAGGCCGATGTGCCGACCTCGATGAAGCTTTTCCGCAGCCTGGCATTTTCCTGCCAACGCCCCTAAAATTTTGCCGGTTGTCACTATGGGCTGCCGCATCGAGTACTTGCTTCTCAGTCATCGGCGGGGCCGTACCGGCTTTAACTTTACCCCACATATCCTTCATCTTCAACTGTGTAAGTAAAAAAAAAAAAAAAAAAAAAAAAAAAGAAAAAAAACAATTATGTTAAAAAGAGGTAAGTTAAAAAACAACAAGTAACTAAATATTAATGACGCATGTTAAGAGATAAATTACTTACATAAGCCTCCTCGTCCTCTTTATTTTTGAAGACGCCCGATTTTGATGCATTGTTTCTCCTAAACGTCTCCACGAGTTCTTCATTCTGCCCGCTTCTAACCCGCTATACATACAACATAAAATAAATTAATTAACGAGTTATATATAAACATTATATACACATTTGAAAATCAAAAAATTATAATGAGTCTTACGTGCTCGGTTCGTCCTTGCACGAACGACTTCCTCCCTTGGTAGGTTGTATGCTTGTTCTTTGCCCTATTTTCTGCATTTTTGGCAGATCTCTCCATTCGTTCAGGAGTCAACCACCAGTCGATCAATGACTCCCACTCCTCTCGGCTTCTGCTACCCCAATCTTTACATTTCGACGGCGGCGGATTTTGCCTTGCCGTCTCGGTTATCGGCTGTGAGTCAAAGTAATTTTTCTTCAACCTATATTTATGTTTGCGCCATATGTTCCGGAGCTGAAGTTGAAGACCAAGAGATACCCGTTCCCCCACCGTGTACTCATTCTCCCCATCCGTCACTCGCTCCTGGCTGTTTAACCATTCCGCGATCTGGAAATAATTCTGCAAATAAATATACGCATTTAAATAAACAAACAATTTAAATATAACACGCATATCTAAACGGTCGATAACGATAAGAATACAAATAAAATAAACAATTAATACCTCGAGAACGGGTAGTATGTGAGCCTTAAGAGGCGCAGGAATCTCGTGCCACTCGCAGTCATAGGGAAGTACACTAACTACTTCCCCCAAAAGACTACTGAACTGCGTGGCATACGTGCCCACAGGCGTAAAGGTCAATAGATCATTATTGTCAAAGCCGATCGGCAAAGGACGACTACCGTTCGCTTTATACGCCTTCCTTAAGGACCGATTCGAAGTATTAATCGACATCGAACCTGCAAACATAAGTTATTGAGTCGTGAAAATACAAGTAAAAAAATTTAGTTTTATCAATAAAAAACTTAAAATAAACATCACAATTTCTTACTTGCACAGTAGCCCGGCGTAGTAAAACAGGGGACTTTCAAAATGAGACAAAACATTCAAAAAGCAGTCCCAAACAGGGGACTTTCCGAAATTAATTTCTAATAAATTAATTTCGGACGGGTTTTCTATAGGATGATTAATTCCAGATGGGGGTTGTCCGAAATTAATCACTAAAATCCTAAAAAAAGTCAGATAAGTCTAACAATCACAATAGCATACTAACTAAACGACATATTCACAATATCATACTATGTCAATCGATGAATGACATAAACATATATAATAACAACGAAATTATTTTGACAATCACAATAGCATACTAACTAAACGACATATTCACAGTGTTCATTACTTCATATATAACCACACACACTCCAATTATTAACTGATAGAAACAAGAACGTGGAAAAAAGCATGTATCTCACATTCACATATTACCAAACACACTCCAATTACTAACCAAACGCATTTTACTAAAAAAACGCAGCCATCAAAGGAATTAAATTATATACCTAGTTCACGGCTGAAGTAAACGAAGAGAAGAAAAGAGAAAAAGAAGAAAGGCTACTGTCCCGACCCGGCTTTCCCGACCCGGCTGTCCGACCCGGCTGTCCGACCCGGCTGTCCCGACCCGGCTGTCCCGCGACAATCTCGTAAAATAAACAACCTAAATTAAATAACCAAACTTAAATTAACCAAAATAATTAATAAAAAAACTTTAACGACGACATTGTCGTCCCAAAATACATTAACACAGTAAAAAAAAAACCTTTAAACTACCTGTACGTGGGGCGGCTGTGGTGGAGCTCGTGTGATAGATGGTTCACGGCGGCTGTGGTGCCATCTACACCAAAAAAAATTTCGGCTCGTCCTACACCAAAACAAATTTACTTGACAAACCAAAATAAAAATAAAACATAACTTTTAAAACAAACAAAAATTAAAAAAAAAAATACATATACGAAAGAAAAAAAAAATATACGGTTAACAAAAAAGAAAAAGAAAAAGAACATACCTTTTAATCAATAAGAAGAAGAATGTGGTATTGAAGGTGGTTGTGGTGGTGTCCAATGTGGTGTTGAAGGTGGTTGCTATGGAGTAGATGGCACCGATCTAACTTTTTTTCTTTTTTTCTTTGTTAAAGGTGGTTGCTATGGTGATAAAGGTGGTTGTGGTGGTGTTGAAGGTGGTCAATTAATCAAGGATTGAAGGTGGTGATGAAGGTGGTGATGATATGCTGCGTTTTTTTTTTTTTTGGGTAGATAAGGTTTGGTAAAGATTGAGAGAGAAGAAGGGAAGCAGCAGAATATGGTCAATAGTTTGCAATTTGGCACGACAATGTCGTGCCAAATCACCTCCTTTAACTTTTTTTTTTTTTTTTATTTTTTTCTGTTTGTCAAAATGGCACGACAATGTCGTGCCAAATGACTACCTCAATTATTATTAATTTTTTGGCGGGTGCGTTTAACTTTGGTGAAAATTTTTGGAGCCAACCTTTGGCACGACATTGTCGTGCCAAAATTATTAGTGTATATATATATATATATATATATTTTTTTTATTTTCTATTTAACTTATAAATTAAAAATAATTAATATTAAATAAATTAAAAATAATTTAAATTTGTTATAAATTATTTAAATAAATTAAAAATAATTTCAATTAATTATAAATGAACACATTAAAAATTATTTAAATTAGTTCATAAGAGTCGAGATCCCGGCTATCATTTGTTCCACGACATTAAACCGTACGAATTTGTTCCACGCAGAAAATGACAAAAAAAAGCTTGACCGAGGCCAAACGACATTAAAAACGTTTGGTTGTCGAGTTGTTTAGTTTGAGTTGTTTCAACATCAGTTTTCACAACAACAACAACATTTTATTAAACATAAAGCACGTTCAATATCAGTTTTCACAACAACAACAACGCACATCACATGCAATTCCTAACCATGGGCCAAGTGTTAAGCACAATGTCTCACCAGTCGTAAAGCAGTTTATTAACTCGCATGTTTCGTTTGAGTCTCTATGAAACGAGCCGAGATGTTTAACGAATGAGCCGAGATGATATGGTTCTACACGAGATGTCACACGATTGACCCGAGATGACCATAGAGCTCTATACAATGATAACGACATCAACAACGCACATCACATGCAATTCCTAACCATGGGCCAAGTGTTAACCACAATGTCTCACCAGTCGTAAAGCAGTTTATTAACTCGCATGTTTCGTTTGAGTCTCTATGAAACGAGCCGAGATGTTTAACGAATGAGCCGAGATGATATGGTTCTACACGAGATGTCACACGATTGACCCGAGATGACTATAGAGCTCTATACAATGATAACGACATCAACAACGCACATCACATGCAATTCCTAACCATGGGCCAAGTGTTAACCACAATGTCTCACCAGTCGTAAAGCAGTTTATTAACTCGCATGTTTTGTTTGAGTCTGTATGAAACGAGCCGAGATGTTTAACGAATGAGCCGAGATGATATGGTTCTACACGAGATGTCACACGATTGACCCGAGATGACCATAGAGCTCTATACAATGATAACGACATCAACAACGCACATCACATGCAATTCCTAACCATGGGCCAAGTGTTAACCACAATGTCTCACCAGTCGTAAAGCAGTTTATTAACTCGCATGTTTCGTTTGAGTCTCTATGAAACGAGCCGAGATGTTTAACGAATGAGCCGAGATGATATGGTTCTACCCGAGATGTCACACGATTGACCCGAGATGACTATAGAGCTCTATACAATGATAACGACATCAACAACGCACATCACATGCAATTCCTAACCATGGGCCAAGTGTTAACCACAATGTCTCACCAGTCGTAAAGCAGTTTATTAACTCGCATGTTTCGTTTGAGTCTGTATGAAACGAGCCGAGATGTTTAACGAATGAGCCGAGATGATATGGTTCTACACGAGATGTCACACGATTGACCCGAGATGACCATAGAGCTCTATACAATGATAACGACATCAACAACGCACATCACATGCAATTCCTAACCATGGGCCAAGTGTTAACCACAATGTCTCACCAGTCGTAAAGCAGTTTATTAACTCGCATGTTTCGTTTGAGTCTCTATGAAACGAGCCGAGATGTTTAACGAATGAGCCGAGATGATATGGTTCTACACGAGATGTCACACGATTGACCCGAGATGACCATAGAGCTCTATACAATGATAACGACATCAACAACGCACATCACATGCAATTCCTAACCATGGGCCAAGTGTTAACCACAATGTCTCACCAGTCGTAAAGCAGTTTATTAACTCGCATGTTTCGTTTGAGTCTCTATGAAACGAGCCGAGATGTTTAACGAATGAGCCGAGATGATATGGTTCTACACGAGATGTCACACGATTGACCCGAGATGACTATAGAGCTCTATACAATGATAACGACATCAACAACGCACATCACATGCAATTCCTAACCATGGGCCAAGTGTTAACCACAATGTCTCACCAGTCGTAAAGCAGTTTATTAACTCGCATGTTTCGTTTGAGTCTCTATGAAACGAGCCGAGATGTTTAACGAATGAGCCGAGATGATATGGTTCTACACGAGATGTCACACGATTGACCCGAGATGACTATAGAGCTCTATACAATGATAACGACATCAACAACGCACATCACATGCAATTCCTAACCATGGGCCAAGTGTTAACCACAATGTCTCACCAGTCGTAAAGCAGTTTATTAACTCGCATGTTTCGTTTGAGTCTCTATGAAACGAGCCGAGATGTTTAACGAATGAGCCGAGATGATATGGTTCTACACGAGATGTCACACGATTGACCCGAGATGACCATAGAGCTCTATACAATGATAACGACATCAACAACGCACATCACATGCAATTCCTAACCATGGGCCAAGTGTTAACCACAATGTCTCACCAGTCGTAAAGCAGTTTATTAACTCGCATGTTTCGTTTGAGTCTCTATGAAACGAGCCGAGATGTTTAACGAATGAGCCGAGATGATATGGTTCTACACGAGATGTCACACGATTGACCCGAGATGACTATAGAGCTCTATACAATGATAACGACATCAACAACGCACATCACATGCAATTCCTAACCATGGGCCAAGTGTTAACCACAATGTCTCACCAGTCGTAAAGCAGTTTATTAACTCGCATGTTTCGTTTGAGTCTGTATGAAACGAGCCGAGATGTTTAACGAATGAGCCGAGATGATATGGTTCTACACGAGATGTCACACGATTGACCCGAGATGACTATAGAGCTCTATACAATGATAACGACATCAACAACGCACATCACATGCAATTCCTAACCATGGGCCAAGTGTTAACCAAAATGTCTCACCAGTCGTAAAGCAGTTTATTAACTCGCACGACTTTGAATGTATATTTTTTTTAAATAAAAGTTCTTAAATTAAATATATTTTTTTAATTTTATAAAAGTATTTAATTATAAATATAAAGTTTTTAATTTTAATTATATATTAGAAAAGTTTTAATATTTCTTTTAAAATAAAAACTGAATTAAAAAGTTTTTAAATTAAAAAAAAAAAAAAAAAAAAAAAAAACGAATTTTGGGTCGACAATGTCGACCCATAATTTTTTAATAATTATTCTAAAATAAAAAAGCGATTTAAAAAGTTTTGAAATTAAAAATAAATATATGGCACGACATTGTCGTGCCATTTTGCATATTAAAAAAGTTTTAATCATTTTTTTTTTGGCGGGTTCTTTTAATCTTGGAAAATTATTTTGGTGGTAAATTATGGCACGACATTGTCGTGCCATATTTTTTCCCTATTTTTTTTAAATAAAAACTAAAATTTTAAATTAAAAAAAAAAGTTTATGAAATTTGGCACGACATTGTCGTGCCAAACTTAACCGATGTTTGACTATTTTTTTGTTGAAAGTTTTGTGGGCCATTGTCAAAATATGGGTCGACAATGTCGACCCAAAGTAGTTCCCCGTGCCAAACCTTTCATTTTGGTGTAGTTAGATCGGGATTGTGTTCGTGTATCGTTTTCCTCTTCTCTTCGATCATTCTTGGTGCAGCTTTAAGGTAAACCTTTATACACCATCGGCATACACATGATCATGCATCATTCTAACATGTTACACGATAAAACGAGTTGTTATAATTAAGAACTATAATCTTGAATCACTGTTAACAAGGGACGAATAAGTTGTGGTTTTAAAACGGGTTATATAAAAAGTATATCGTATGAAACTTGGTTAACAACAGATGTCGAATCATGTTTTTCACTCTCTTTGATCGATCCTTGAATTCAGCCTAAGTGTCTTTGATAATACCATCGTTGTTAAGAAGGGACGTATGAGTTGCGAGTTAAACACATTAATGATTTATGAAACTTGGAAACTATAAAGATATGATCATATAATGGTGTTCATGGAATGTCGAATGGTACTGGTACTTCTCGTGCACCTGTTACATCGTCTACTGCATGTTTGAGTCAAACGGATATGACCACTTTACAAACACTTTTGGCTAAGTTGGGGTTGCATGGGCTGCATGACACTGCTAGTAATACTAAATCGTTACCAAATAATTCTCATAAGCCTTTAGCACTTCACGCTGGTCCACCAGGTTTTAATGAACACCTTTTAGCCCAATCTTTTGTTCCACAACATAAACGTATACTAACTAAATCAAGGTTAAGGTTTTTGGCTTGTGATTTTATGTGTGATAGAAGCATGTTATGATGAATATGATGTCGAGTCCTGTTTCTGTTCTTTTCATTTGATCGACTTTACTTTCAGCCTAAGAAGTTATACGTTAATATGATAAATTATACTAAAACCATAATCAAATCATTATAAATGAGGGTCGAACAAGTTGCGGGTTAAAAGAAAACATATTAAAGATTAATGAAGCTTGTACATAACTGATGTCAAGTTTTATTCATGTACATACTATTAAATCGGGGTTAGAGGTTTGATTCGTTGGTACGTGATGGGGCTGAATTTTGTGTTCATTTATTCATATACGAATAGATAAGTTTCGATAGTGACATGTTCGAATTGGTGTTGTACTTGTACTCATGTTCGCGTGTGTTTTCGAGATAGTTTCGATAACATGGTAAAATAAGACTAGCGTGTGGTTTTAAAAAAATGTGCATGCATGGCATGAATTGTCTAACATAAATGGGTGAGGTAATGGTTGTTCACGTGTAAACGTTTAATATTTTGATTTGCATTTGTCTATAATGAGTTAGCCACACATTTAAATATTGGCCTAATATAGTTAGCAATATTCATTTGTGTTGTAAAAGTTATTATTTAGAATATCAAGTAAATTTATAATAGGCCTCTAGCCATTTTTCTATATTGAATTAACATGCTAAGTTTCTAAATACACATGTTTAATCAGTAAGCTTAAAAATGGTCATATGCATGAAAATTTCCTAAAGAAAAATACCTATCATATTTTTGTGACGCAAGTAAACAACTAATAAAAAGTATATGATAAAACTATGAATTGAAGGCTAAAATAAAGTAGTATTTGGACTCCTAAATAATAAATGGTTATTAATTCGTGTAGATTCTTTGAAGAAGGAGTAACCCTAATTTTCCGAATAAGCGTTGAGTTTAAGGTACGGATATTCTGACCTTATCTTTAAGGTTTCTTTTGTAACTTACAACCTTTGATATGAACCATAGTTATGAACCTTCATTATGAACCTTTGATATGAACCTTTGATATGAACCTCGCTATGAACTTTTGGACATGAACCTTTGCTATAAACCCTTGATGTGATTATGATGGCTCTTATTATGTATTCTGTATCTGTATCACTAGTCATGGGGGTTCCATGACCATGTCATTGATGCACCAATGACATGACTCTAGGGTGGGGGAGTGATGACCCATCACGTCCCTTTTATTTTATATTATGTATGGCCACGATGATTATGATTTTCTGCAGGGGCGTATGGATGCATCCTAAATTTGGATCTGTATCTATTATATATATTGTATCTGGTGTATGGTGATTGTGTGCAAAACACGCCATACACACATGGGAGTTCACTACTCCATTTATGTTACTTAAGAGGTCTCCCCTCTTTTTTAATTTATGAGAAGTGAAGACTATGTTATGTTTCGAGCCAATGGTATTATGATTCTGTTTATGCAGGCGACTGCATAGATTCCTATTACTTAACCTATACACTATGTTTTCCCTTACATTACATTATGCCTACTTATGTTTCCCCATTGTACTTCATTTGAACTTCACATTTATATTTCTGTTTTCTATTATAATATATCCGTTCACTGGGCTTTTTAAGCTCAGCCGCATTTCTTTTCACCGCGGCAGGTTTTAGAGGGAAGCTGGGATATGAGTGAAGAGTGCATAAGAGCTCTTAGAGGACTACACCTTTGATAGCTACCTTGGATTAGAGTTGACTTAGATTTTCATTTCTAGACTTATTGTAATCCTTGTATTTCATTTACCTTAGATTTCATTTGTAACATTTGAATTTAATTGTATTATTAAAGTCTTCCGCTTGTGTATGTTCTGTTTGACACCATGAATGTGATATCTTAACCCTCTTCGGGTTGGGGATTTACAGACATGGAACTTATTTAGGTTGCGGTTAGAGTTACCGGGCCGTTATTCACAGTTTACCAAATTACCAATCGAGATTTGCTTTACTGAGGTGAGTTTCATAGCCCCGGTTTTTACATTATTTGTACATGATTTCTAAACCCTCAGGGTGGGAATACATTGCTTATTTTCCGGACACAAGTACTAAAAACCGTTACTTTGCCTAAGTTACCGCATTGCCATTAAAGTCCCCTTGAATCATGAACCGTTAATTACTTGTAAGCGCGGATGTTATGAATAGATCTATTTGGGTTAACACCCCCGTCCGAGTTGGTCGCGCCAACCTGTCAAACGAACGCATATCATTCGGATTATTTTTGAGTGTCTGACAAACACTTATTTGGGGCATTTATTATTATGCTTGATTGCATACCATTACGTTGAGCTTCGGGGTCATGAGCTTAGGGCACTGTATATTATTTTTGGCTATGACGTTATATTTGTTGTGATTGTCATGCTATTGAAATCTTGTGGTCCGCACTTTACTTGTTTACTTAAACCTATGATCTCACAACAATTATGTTGACCTTTTTAGCGTGTATTCTCAGGTAACTAGACAATAATAATCACCTATGTATGGAGCATACTTAAGTCACATTTTGGAACACACATCATGATGAAGATTTTCTCGCATTACTTAGCGTTTGGTTATGTATTAAAATCTTACATTTGATGGTGAACTCTGATATTAATGTTTTGTAAAACGTTTATGTTTAAATCAAATGCTTGTTTTAAAATGACTCACTTAGAGGTCATTCTTTATTTCCTTGTACTTTGTTATCCAAGAACGTTACGCCCCCGGAATTCCATTCCGCTGCAATCCAAATTTTGGGGGTGTGACATCACTGGTTTTCCTTCGAGAAGCAAGGTGGTATGTGTGACAACCCGTAATTTTTTGGACGTATTCCAATACGAGATTATCCCTGTTTTTTATTTACGAATCTTTCGGAGCTTATTTGACTCTAAAACATGAAGTTATCTCGTGAAACGTGGAATTTGTACACAACGCATACTGGCACAACCAACGATTTGATTTGATTATTTGATTATTTGTGAGAAACGAGGCGTATGAATAGTCATTTTTATTGGAAAAATTATTCTGAGCGCAATGGCATAAATCTCGAGTCTTGAATCGATCGTTTGCTAGTCTAAACGAGCCCCGAACTTGATTTCGTGAAAGATTACAAAAACTGCAACTATGGTCCCTGCAGTAAAAGATTCCCCACCACCCCTAGACTTTGGTTGTTGGCAATTTTGGTCCCTAAGGTTTACATAACCTAAACCTAGCCTATATAAACTTAAGTATAACTCATTCTAGGGGTATAATCTCTTTCCCCCTCCTTTGTTTCCTGCAGCCGCACCCCCTCCTCCTATTCTGCCACCATCAAAGCACCACCACCACAGCCTCCCCCGCCCCTCCAACGGTGAAACCTCAACAAACCCACCCTTATATCCCCCTCTTGAACGCGAATACCACCCTCACGCACCGTCACACCCACCACAACGCGCCACCACCACCACGTATTGGTCAAGATTAGTATAGATCCGAGAGGTTTGAAGGTTTTTAGATCGAGTGGCCTGTTTGTTTTGGTTCGAGGATGCCACCACGGCCGCCAAGGCTGTCACCACGCCACCACCGCCATCTTGCTCTCATCTCTTTTCTCGACTTGGTAAACCGAGAAAAAGCCATTTGTTATTTATTATTTTTGATGAAACCGATTGTTGTGTCACTGTTTTCGTGGATTTAAAAACAAATATAAATTGAGGTTACTAGTTTTCGTGATTAAAAACGAGATTAACAAGTTTTGATAATGGTTTCGTGTGGTTAAAAACTGTTGATACGGCTGTTGTTTGTGAACGAGTCAACTCACCGAGTCGACTCAGTGAGTTGAGTCGATTGGTGTTGATTTTGGTTTGAACCGAGTTCGATTTAGTCCGTTTGGTCGTTGCTGGTTTGCTTGCGTTTTGGGTGTGTTTAAAGTAGGTTAGATACACTCTGTTTGCAAGATAAAGATTTGAGTGTTGTTTGTGCTTATTCGGTTTGAGTCTCGGTCGAGAAGAAGGACCCAAGTAGGGTCTTGAGCCATAGCCGTTGGTTAATGGTAGTCGTATTAATTGTGTTGATTTATGTGTTTAGAATTGCTTGCGTGAGTCTTTGTCTCGGTTCGCCAAGAAAACAACCACAAGGGTGGTATTAGTACTTGGTCTCGACATAGCAGTGAACACCAAGGGTGTTATATTTTGCATTCCTGTGTTTAGTTTGTGTTAGTGTTGGATGGGGTTGATGTTGGGCTTAACAGCCCATGCCATAAGAGTTGCGTTTGGGTTTAAAGAGGCTCACAAGCCCATAAGTATAAAATAATATATATATATATAGTGTGTTTGGTTATAAATTGTGATGTCAAAAATATAATTGACTAACATGTATTTACTTGTTCACTTGGTACGTTTCGGGTAACTTGGAATTGTGATTTGAATTTGGATGATACATATGCATAACGGAATAAATATTTGGAAGTGACTATTATATTTTGACATTGGACAATTATGGATCGTTTTCGAATTTACGATATTAGATATGGGATTCATTGGACATTTTGAGACTTGAGACGGTATAATATATTAAACTCGAAAAGACTTTAATATATTAGACTCGGACCGGACACAAAATATTCAATAAACCTGTAGGATCGAGTACTTCGAGCTTGATTGAGCTTGGTATAAACAAGAACCTCTGTATGCTATACAAGCGTTTATGCGGAAACTAAACAGCAAGTATAATAAAGAAGAAAACTCTAAACGACAATGATCCTCTATGGATCAAACTATGAACTAAGAATTGTGATCTTGAATATTGAAAACGTTAAAGGTGTGTCATAAACTCATAGACGGGTTTATCTTTTATACTAACAAGATCACCTAACCCTAACCCGTTCTACAAGAAAACGTGTGAAGAGATAAACAACAATCTCTTCTAAAAATAAATCTTAACAAACATTCTAAATATACGGATAACAAATAATACTATCCGCAGCAACAACACTATCGGCAGGAACAAGATAACACTGTCGGCAGCAATGAGCTTTCAGCAGGAACCAAAGCTATCGGCAGGAACCAGCTTAACACTATCGGCAACAACAATGAAACTCTTATTTCCCAGAGATCCTAACAATCCTCCCCTAATCTTGAGGTTGACTAGGTTAACCTGCAAGATTCCACTGTGATAGAACTTTGAACTTCTCAGGCTTGAGGACTGCGACTTAGCAGCAGCAATTAGGAGTAACCAGCAGCAAAATCCTTAACTTGCAAGATTTCAACCTCTATAGCATCCAACAGCAACTTCAATAGTTCAGCAGGAATAAGAAATCTTCTTCAAAACATGCATACTGGTCACCATGACTTGCACTAGAACTTAGCTGCTACTAATGACAATATGTACATCAAATCACTTAAGTTTCATACTATTCTCATCACATCCAGGTGTGTTAACTCCTGTGAGAGGTGAATCATTGAAAATTAATGGATTTGATGTCTCTTTACCAATAGCCATCACTACTGGAGTAGCCAATGTTTAGGTGTGTTAGACCATGGTACATTGATAACCATCTGATTTATTAGCAAATCAGCAACTATAAACGGATTTGACTTGTCTTTACCTGTAGCCGTTTGCTCAGGACTAGTCAATTCTTTGGTTTCAACTGAACCTTGGTGAATTGAATACCAAATATGGATACCAAGTGTCTTTACCACAAACCATACTTTTGTGGACTAGCCAATCCTTTGGATCCCATAAAGGGTTACATCAATGGTGAATTGAGAACCATTTTCAACTCTCAGGAATTAACCATGGGTGAGTTGAATACCCTATAGCTTTGAGCAAGCTATTACAGCTATCAACGGATTTGATTTTCACACCAGAGCCGTACCCTCATGGTGAGCCAACTCTTTCTTGTCTGCAAGACATGGTGAGTTGAGCACCATTTATTGTGCAAGTGTAAACACCAACACTGTACCTGCAAGGTGTTGCTCAAAACCAACTTATTAGCACACAAAATATACACAATTTTTTTTTTTTTTTTTTTTTTTTTTTTTTTTTTTTTTTTTTTTTTTTTTAACTAAGAAACACACCAAAATAAAAGAAAATAAGAAAAGAAACAAAAGAAAGAAAGAAAGATAGAAAATATACAACAACAACAAGAACAATCCTCCCCTTGAACTTTATCCTCCCCTTAAGCTGCAAGCCTGTAACACCCTAGGCAAATCCCACATCGGCTGTGGCCTAGAGAGATGCTGGGTTCATAAGATAACATTCGCCTTACAATGACACAACGCGTTTTGTGGTCTACTGCGAGTGGGGTTCTTAGGAACTGGCAGTTAAGCGTGCTCATGTGAGAGTAGCACTGGTACGGGTGATCTGCCGGGAAGTCTTACATGAGGGCCACAAAAGCAAAGCCGTGAGCCTGCGGGCAAAGCGGACAATATTGTGGTCTGAGTAGGCGGGATGTTACAAGTGGTATCAAAGCCACTCCTGAGCCGTTCGGGATGGTGGGGCAAACCTCATCGAGGACGATGAGTCCCTAAGGGGGGGTGATTGTAACACCCTAGGCAAATCCCACATCGGCTGTGGCCTGGAGAGATGCTGGGTTCATAAGATAACATTCGCCTTACAATGACACAACGCGTTTTGTGGTCTACTGCGAGTGGGGTTCTTAGGAACTGGCAGTTAAGCGTGCTCATGTGAGAGTAGCACTGGTATGGGTGACCTGCCGGGAAGTCTTACATGAGGGCCACAAAAGCAAAGCCGTGAGCCTGCGGGCAAAGCGGACAATATTGTGGTCTGAGTAGGCGGGATGTTACAAAGCCTCCCCTTAAGCTGATGATCCCTTAGCTGCAATTTGATCCTTGATGAATTTAACCAATTGTTCAGCTGTGGTTAGATCATTTCCTATAGAATGCTTAGGAACTCTGACCTTCTGAGTTAGCATTCTCTTTAACACTCCTTCAGTTAAAGGATAAGCAATATCCACAAACATAGTGAGGAACTTGCCAGAGATGAGTTCCACAACATGAACATTGGAATAAGGATATAATCTCCAAGAGAAGACTCTCCATGATGATTGATTACCCCACACCAGTTTAGCCTTGTCTCCATCCAATTTATTCATCAAGACTTGTAAATCTCCCCAAAGCAGCAGACCAATTCCAGTTGGAGTATTAGATTGATAATGATTATCCACTATCCTATAAAGATGCTCCAAATCTTTCCTCTCAACTTTATTCAAGATCTCCCTCAGAAAAGTAAAACATTTGACTGTCCCATTAAGAGAAAACCAAACATTAACTTCACCATCAGAGGTAGACCTAAGCTCCCAATGAGCAATATTACCCCAAGAGTGAACAGAATCCCCCTCTGAATCACTATCTGAGTCAACTCTGATTAAATCATGATCAGCCACTTCAGCAATATCCAAAGAAGAAGAATAGTGAGAGAGACTCTTATTCCTTGTTTTTAAACCATACTGCAGGATAGAGGGAGATGGTTCGGCAGAAACAGAGACAGGATCAGCAGGAATATCAGCAAAAACAGGAACTTCTTTTGATGCCTCAGATATATCCACATTAGAATTTGATGCACCACACACTGTCTCTCCAGTCTTCATTATCTTTGCACTATCAGATTCTAAAGGTGAAGATGCTCTTTTTCTGCTTTGTGTAATATCAGTCTCTACTAAAGAGTTGAGTGTTGCATAAGTATCAAGAAACAACTTTTGAATGGCTGCATCAGTCCAACCCTTGAAGTAACTGATCTTGTAATTAGCTTCATTCTTCAGATACACCTTCATAAAATTGATATTTTCTCTGTTTGTGGGCAGCTTATATCCAGACCTTTGTCTTTCCCTTATCCTGTGCATCAATTCATTCCAAGTGGATGCTCTTTGTTTCTTTAAGATGAAATCCTTGAGCTTATCTGACTGTTCATTTAAATCCAACTTTGAATCTTGAAGAACCATAAATCCATGAGCTCTAATAATCATGTCAGTATTCAATAAGTATTCAACTTGCTCACTGAATTCTTCTGGAGAAGGATCTTCTGAACTTGGGTTATTCATAATCCCAGCAACATTCTGCTCATCAGCATACAATTTCTTTGCAAGCTCCTCATCTTGAGCAAGCTGAGCTAGTCTGGCTTCTTCAGCAGCAACTTCCTGTTCATGCACCTTCTCAGCTAACTCTTCATCATTTTCAGTTGCTTCGGGAGGAATGATGTCAATATCAGCAGCAACAGATGAACTACCAACAGTAGGAACAGGAACCTTAGACTCAGAAGAACCATCAACAACTTCAGTAGGAACACCAGAGACATCAGCAGCAATGGTTCTTGTTCCAGAAAAGACCTGAGGTTGTGTAGTATGCTCAGAGGAGGTAGGCACTTCAGTATGAGCACTATCAAGAGAGACAGATGCCAGCACATTAAGTCCATCAAAGGACATATCATCCTGATCTTCCTCAGACTCAGAAATAACAATCCTTCTTTTCTTCTGAGGATGTTGAGCTTCCAAAGAACTGATTCTATCATTTAGCTTTTGAATAATGTCACCAAAAGAATCTTTAGTGTCCTTGAGCTCCTTTTCCAAATTATCTACTTTCTCATTAAAAACCCTTTTTGTCTCTTGAAGTTCTGACTCTAATGCCTCAATTTTCTTCACAGATCTGTCAAGCAACTGGGTGAGGTCAGTAGCATCCTCAGCTCCACTAGTAGGAATATCTGATGTGTTAGGAGCTTCATTGGATCTAGGAGGAGATGTATGAAATTCTTCCCTTGTATGTGTGTCTTCACTGAATATCTGCCTAGTAGGACTAGGAGATAAAAGCCTTGAGGAAGAAGGTAAATCCACAGAAGGAGTTGGCTGAACAACAGGTGTATCATCTGAAATAGGCTGATCATTGGGCTCAACAGGGTCATTAGTGTCAGGTGAGGGTGACACTGGTCTTGGTGATGGTGGTAAAGGATCATCAGCAGCAACAAATGCAGATGCATCAGCAGCAACCGAATTCCCTTCATTAGCTGCATTAGGTGATGGTGGGATACCGGCAATATCAGCAGGATCAGGGTTATCAGCAGGATCAGGGTTGTGCAACATAGGGGGCAACAAAGGCAAATGTTGGCCAGTAAAGTTCATCTTCATCAGGGCAAACATTTTGGCAGTCAACCTATTGATAATCTTAGGGGATGCATTAATGGTCTGAATACCTAAGATGATTTGAAGAAATCTAGGGTACATCAAAAAGCTGTTTTTACCATTACTGATATTCTCAATCATTCCCTCAAAGATATATTTTGCCCAATTAAAGATCCTACCCTGAGATAAGCAAACTAGACCAGATGCAATAGGACTTGGACATTGATCCCAACCACCTGTCTTAACACTCAGACACTGGAGTAAAGTATGAATTAGAAATCTCCATTGAGGAGACAACTTACTTTTTAAGAAAGTACAACTCCCAGTAACAGGATAACCTATAGCTGCCATTCCATCAGCAATATCTTGCCTTGAAAGATCATATTCTCCTTGCTCCTCAGGAAATTGAAGCTGTACCCGAATCAACTCCTCAGTAACAATCACTTCTTGGTCATCAATGGTAGCAACAATATCAACTTCCCTTCCCACGATGTGTCTTGCCTTAGCTGTCCTCCAAAACTGTTTGACCAATGAATCATATACCGTCACTGGACAATAAGTGAGGGCATAACGAATAGATGACCCACGAAGAAATGCTAGAACTTCATCATAACCAACACTTCTTGAAGAAGACTCCAAATAAGCCACCTTGTTATGATCATCCTTGTAACGAAGAGTTGTTGTCATTGCGTTGTAGAAATGATTTAGGGTTTGAAATGGGAAAATTAGGGTTCGATAGGTTTTAGAGAATTTGAGATGAGAGAAGTGCAATTATGCGTTGTGTTGCCAAAAATATCACTTTAAATTGCTGCAATTCTTTGCACGTAACATTGACCAATTAAATTGAGAAGGTTTGACCAATCGGCAGTAACACTTGGTCAATCGGCAGCAATAAGATCTTTGACCATTCGGCAGCAATGAGTTGGTTTGACCGTAGTCAACCTTCCAACTTAGTCATTAAGAACAACTTACCCGAATTAAATCACAATACCAACCACCAATAAATTCGCACTAATCTCCATATTATATAACCCTCAAATCACATAACTTTATCATCACAAATCAAACCAAAAATCTTCAAAATCATGAGTTCATCCAAACAGCCAGTCATCGAAATCTCATCAGATTCTTCCTCCTCGAGTGACTCAGGATGGAACAACTACTTTCCCAAAACAGCATCATCCTCTAAAAACAAAGGTAAGTCCAAGGTTGAGGATGACTCATCTGATCCTATTCCATCTACCCCTTCTTCATTAGAGTACTTTAGCTCTGATGATGAAGATTCATTAGAGTTGAAGTCTTTGGTTTATTGTCAGGGTGAATGGGAGACTTTCCCTCCCAATTTTCCCATTACAGATGAGCTTAGGAAACAGATGAAGGAAACTGAAGCTCTGCTAGCTGAAGAGATGGAAAGGACAACATCAGCTTTCTATAAAGTACCGGTTTCAAAAGGCAAGGCAAAACATCAAGAAGGCTCTAGCCGAGAAAAACCAAAACCTCGAAGTCGAGACAATCGACAACGTGAAGGCCAAGATCCAAGACAAAGGAAGAATCCCACCAGACCCACTCCTAAGCCAGCCCATCCAGCTCCACAATCAAGCAAGTCTATTCCACACCCAAGCCATCCAACTGCAAGGACACGCTCAAGAACTCATCAAAGGCCAACTACTTCAAGCTCTTCAAAGCCACCCCCTGAACCAAGACAACCATTGCCAGTGATATTGGCACTTCCAGTCCCCCATATTTATGAAGAGATCTGTCGCCAGAGAGGAAGGAGGTTCATGCCTGATAATATGGGTAAGGGTAAAGGGAAAATGGAATAGGTGGTAGGGTTTAGATAGATTGATGTATGAAGGTTGGTATGATGTTTTGAATGATGTTAATAGGTAGCTTTTGTAACCCTGTAACCCGTAATCTTTTGTAACCAGCAATTGAATGTGCTTAACTTTCTTAAGATGAATGAAAATTTCTGTGATTAGCTTTAAGCCCAAGCATCACTAAGCTGCAAAACAAAGTTAACTAAAAAAAAAACATTGAAAAACCTGCAAAACAAAATTAGAGAAATACAAACAAAACATAAATAAATAAAAAAGCAAGACAAAAATACAAGCATTAGCCTCCCCTTAGGCTAACACCACCTTTCAAACACAACAACATAATAGATCAAACAGAACGATTACCAAGGAAACCATGGAGAATAAGCCATTCCCCCTCCAAAGATGTGATTATTATAGACAGGTCTGAAATCCCTTTGAATATATGAAGAAGTACCAGCAGGAATGGTTCCTTGAAAATCAGCAGGAACAGAGGAACCAGCAGGAACAAGTCTATCAGCAGGAAAAGGACTCTTATAAAAATTCATTCCTGCTGCTTGTGGAACATATGGTGGGATTTGTTTAACATTTTTCCACAATGATCTGTTCTGATGTTTCCCACCATTCAACCTTTTCTCATGATAATCACAATCTTTAATAAGATGATATTGACTACCACACACAAAACATGTCTTCTTCCTAACAGCCTTGTTTTTACTATAACTTTTCTTAATATGGACACCATTATCACTAGTGGAACTAGAGACACAGTTGTTTTTAAAAGAATTCATTGAGCTGTTATCTGAAAAGACTGATTTAGGAGTAGATTTACCACTAGTTGAACTTGAGGACTTGTGATATTTGGGTGTGGTTGACTTTTCACTTGAGTCACATGAAACAAAGTCTTTAGACTCTGCTTCTGAGGATTTGTCACTTGTGTGACAAGGGACACAATCATTAGATTCAGGTAAGTCTTTGGACTTTTTACCATAAACCATTTGTGACTCATCTGAGTCAATATCAGAGAGAGAGTGGACAGGAGTAGGCATAAAAACTCCTCTTATAGGTGGAGAAACAGCATTCATTCCACCTTCTTTCACATACTTAACAGGTTTTTGGTAGTCTACAGGTTCAGGGTCAAAAAACACTATACTCATTAGGGTCATAAAATTGATTTGGCCCTATCAGGTTACCATACCCTAAACCTCTTTTCGTTTTCGTAGACATAGAACTATCAACTAACTTGTTTAGGTTTTTAGAGGAATCTTTCCATTTATTAAACCTAGCCAAGGTATTGTCTAGTTTAGTCTGCACATCCTATTTTTCTAACACCATCTCAGCCTTTTGAGACTCAGAATGTTTAAGCTCATTAGTGGTGTTTTTCAAGTCCCTCTCTAAAACCTTTATCTTTTCCTCATAAGCTAACTGATTCTTTTGAAACCAAACCTTTTGCTTTTCTAATGTTTTAACTGCCTTATCATAAGCTTGAACCTTAACAAAGTATTCATTATACTTAGATTTCATGTCATCATATTCTTTATTAAGAGTTGAGTATAATTCTTGACAAGCAGGATTACATCTTTGTACCTGAGATGGGAATCCTAACAGAGCATATTCTTTCAGATTTTCTTTTGCTTCAAAAGATTCATTATTATCAGTCAGCCTTTCCATGGACTTGTTATGAAACAAGCTCCTAATCTTCCTTGCACACATTTCAAATTTATCATCTGATAGCGACATTGTGAAGAGATTCAAGAGAGACACTTCAACACTGTTTCCTTCTTTATCAGAGATCCTTACCAGGCTCTGATACCACTTGTAGGATCGAGTACTTCGAGCTTGATTGAGCTTGGTATAAACAAGAACCTCTGTATGCTATACAAGCGTTTATGCGGAAACTAAACAGCAAGTATAATAAAGAAGAAAACTCTAAACGACAATGATCCTCTATGGATCAAACTATGAACTAAGAATTGTGATCTTGAATATTGAAAACGTTAAAGGTGTGTCATAAACTCATAGACGGGTTTATCTTTTATACTAACAAGATCACCTAACCCTAACCCGTTCTACAAGAAAACGTGTGAAGAGATAAACAACAATCTCTTCTAAAAATAAATCTTAACAAACATTCTAAATATACGGATAACAAATAATACTATCCGCAGCAACAACACTATCGGCAGGAACAAGATAACACTGTCGGCAGCAATGAGCTTTCAGCAGGAACCAAAGCTATCGGCAGGAACCAGCTTAACACTATCGGCAGCAACAATGAAACTCTTATTTCCCAGAGATCCTAACAAAACCCAAAAATAATAATTACGCGAATGATAACGAGACATAAAACTTATAATATATTGTGATGACAAACTTGGTTAACTAAAGTCACAACGACTTGAGAAAACTGATTTTTATTAGTGAAACTTATTTCTATTTATAAGACGTTTATGTTTTATACAAATTATTTGGGATATCGGGGTAAATTCCGAAACGTACAAACTATTTATTTGAGGTGTTTATTTGTCGTTAATCCGTGGCTTCTCTTTGTCACTTCTTTTGTAACGTGAGTTCTAGTCAGTATTTCTCGATTATGTCGATGTCTGTTTCTCTTTGGCGTGAGTTGTATGTCGAGTCTATGTTTTCTTATCACCACACGAAACGTTGATACTAAGCTTTTGATGAGTTTTGAAATTAAGTAACCCACGAAAACTACGACACGTTGTTTTTTATAGACTTTATTATTGTGCGAGACGTAGTTTGAGATAACCGTATAGGTATTAGGTTGTGCCGATCCTATACTGTTGTGTACCGTTGTGCTTGTACCTCCGTGTACCGTTGTGCCTGTATATCTTGGAATCGTCGTGCCGTATGTCTTGAGACTGTTGTGAATAGCTAGATGCCAGTTGTGTCAGTCATGATCCTTGCATTGCTGTGGCTAAGGTGAGTTCATGGCCCTTACTTTTACCGGTTTCATAACTATTTTGGGGGAGGATACATGCTCATTTTTAACTAAACTTAATGACTATTTATTTGGAATACGTGAACTGTTTGCTCAAGTTTTGACTGTTTGGCTGAAATATCTGACCTGGTTATTTGAATGTGTTGTGTGTTTACCGGTTACATACTTGATTTCTTACTCATGGACACAAAGAGCTTAAAACATTTATGCCTTCATAACCGAATGAACTGGCCCAACTGCTATGTGTGTACAAGACCGAATGAATTGGTCACCTAACTGAATGAACCGGTCAAACAAACTTTAACTCTTGTGGTCCACATTGCAAACTTTGTTTAGCGGTAAACATTCATTTTCATGACTTAGCCAGCGTAACAGATAACTTGCGTGACACTATTTGAGTGTAGTATCTGTATGATTGATTATGGTTCGTGATGTTTGATTATGTTATTAATTGCAGATTTGATTCAGGAACTGTGATTTAGGCAGTGTGAGACTACGTTGGACTTGACTTGTTTGTGAACGATGATTTGAACTCGAAAACCTTTTGGTTCAACCATACTGTTTTAAACTAAAACCTGTGAACTCGCCAGCGTAAGTTGACCCTTTTAGCATGTATATTCAAGTTTAAGGTGATAGCTTATTTCTGGAGGCCCTCGGCAAGGGCCACGGTCATAAATAACTCTGATATATATGTTGGGACCGCTTTACTTATTTTATGGGCCTATTTCCGCACTACTTTTGAATAATGTAAATTTAACACTTCTTGTTAATAAATTTTCTTCTAAACTGTTGAGGTAAAACCGTTCTTTGTACCTTGTGTTGTGATACCAATTAAGTAGCACTCCGGTGACTTGTATGCTTCCGCTAGACCCGATTTTGGGGGTGTTACAGATTGGTATCAGAGCCTAGGTTATAGAGAACTGGGTTTATTTTCAAAAACCTGGACTATAACCACTTTTATGAAAACTTAACCCTATGACCGCCACGTGCCTGCCTGCCAAGCTGATGCCTCGCGTATGATCTTGTTTGAGGATATAATGGATGTGACGAGATAATTGATGATATATTAGATGAGATGTTCATGATATATTTGATGAGTTGTTTGACGAGATATTTGATGATATATTTGTTGAGACGTGTGCCTGACTATTGGATATTTTATATCCGCCTATTTTAGTTGTTCACTATAAGCATTTCTATATGCTTATGCACGCATCGAACCTGTCGCGGAGTTACGCTATTTCCTTGCGTAATCTCATTATTTGATGTCGAGTTTGTACACTTGTCACGGTTTTGGGAATGATTTTGGATGTATCGGACATACTACTAGTATAACTAGGCTGAGTATTCCAAAATTTCATTGAACCTCGGGTGAATATAGACTGATCACCTATATTCAACTAGGGACAGTGGGACATAGCCTGATCACCTATGTCCAACTCAGAGGTGAATTTTGCAATACTGGGAGTAGTTATAATGGAATTATGTCCGGGTTGACTTTTGGATTTTGGAAATGGTACAGTTTTGCGTGTGTACACCGACATGGGATATTACTTCCACACACACAACACACTGGAATCACAATACTTCATGAACTGTAATACTTCTGGCACCGCTATACGTCTCCATTATATGGAAATCCTGTTTGTCGCCGTCTGGCCGTATTTTGCATCGGGTCGAGTTAGATCCGATTGGCACCGTTTGAATCTGAGTTGCTTACTTGTAACTCATCGAGATTGTAATAAGCCCATTTGAGCTTATTAGAACGTTTGGATTTGACATTGGCTATGTTTGGATTAGTTTTGATTCGGATTGAATTTGGATTGTTTGATTTTGTGACTTTGGACGTCATCCTGGATTTGGATTTGTGATTCGGCCTTGTTTTTGTTGTGGCCTTGTTACAGTCGCCTCTACCCTAAGCCTTGTGCTCAATCGATGTTGTTCAATCGAAGCTGTTCAATCAATGTTGTACCTCTTCGCTTTAAGTACTATGTACATTACTGATTCAACCGACTGATTGCTAGTAGCAATCAACATCTTTCCTCAGAGTTGTACTTTGAACTCGCTAAACTCTCCATTTGGCAGAGATTTCACGCCCAGCTGAAATTTTAGGACCTTAAGGAGTAACCTGAACCTCGTTCCTTGGGACAAACGCCTAATTCTCCTCTCGTCCCTCAGGAATACAGTTATCTTTGCTAACCTCTTATAGGATAATAAATCGTTTTACCATTAATTTACAAACTACCTTTGATTTTTCTACCGACCATTTGCGGTCATCCTACAAAATGTTTTACTGCTATTTCACAAAAATCAAAATTTTGATCTTACTACCATTTTATAAATGGCGAACTGCTTTCCTGTTACCCTGTAAACTGTTCTACAAATCGTTTAGCAAAACGATTTCATAAAACGTTTTGCTGCCTTACTACGATGTTATGAATCAAACTGAAAATCAAAATTTTGACTTTGCTACAATTTTATAAACCTGAATTGTTTTCCTATTATCCTATAAGCCGTTTCACAAATCCTTTTGTAAGTCGATTTGCCGTTTTTGCTAGTATATCATAAGCTAGACCTCATGAGCGAATCCCGCACCTCTGCATGTGAAATCGAGTTTGGCAATGGTAGGGATAGACACCTCCAGTGGCCAAATTCTCTTATAACGACACCTACGACTCCAGTATTTCAATGACACCGTGTAAGGTGCTTTCTGGCCGACCACCGACTTGATAGGTAGGAGTTGGAGATACCCAACTTACTAACCCTGAATTTATTCATGAGACTTCCGAGAAGATCGTTCAGATCAGAACCGAGTTACAAGCTGCTCACAAATCGTTAGAACAATTATGCTGACAAATGACGTAAACCTCTTGAATTCTCAGTTAAAACCTAGATTATGCATAAAGATTCACCATGAGAAGGTGTGATATGTTTAGTAACCGTGGAAAGCTTAATCCTCGCTATATTGATCATTTTGAAATCTTTTCTAGAGTTGGATCGGTAGTTCACAGACTCGAGCTACCGTTAGGACTCAGCAGTGTTCACAAAGTTATTATGTGCAAAGTGAAGAAATGACTTGCCGATGAGGCAACCGCTATTCCTCCGGGAGAAATCCAGATCGATGAATGTTTAAACCTTGTTGAGAAACCTATCAAAATCATGAACCGTGAAGTCAAACGACTTTAGTAAAGTCGCATCTTTATCGACAAAGTTCGTCGAAGCACGGGAAAAGGTCCTGAATCCACGTGGGAACGTGAAGATGAATTCTCATGTGTATGTACTCATCTCTTTTCATCCGTAACGAGTAACTTGAATTGAATCGCGAGGACGTGATTCCGTTTAAGGAGGTGAGACTGTGACAACCCGTAATTTTCCAGACGTATTCCTATACGAGATTATCCCTGTTTTTCATTTACGAATCTTTCTGAGCTTATTTGACTCTAAAACGTGAAGTTATCACGCGAAACGTGGAATTTGTATATAACACGTACGGGCACAACCAACGATTTGATTTGATTATTTTATTATTTGCGAGAAACGAGGCGTATGAATAGTCGTTTTTATTGGAAAAATTATTCTAAGCGCAATGGCGTAAATCTCGAGTCTTGAATCGATCGTTTGCTAGTCTAAACGAGCCCCGAACTTGATTTCGTGAAAGATTACAAAAACTGCAACTATGGTCCCTGCAGTAAAAGATTCCCCGCCATACCTAGACTTTGGTTGTTGGCAAATTTGGTCCCTAGGGTTTACATAACCTAAACCTAGCCTATATAAACTTAAGTATAACTTATTCTAGGGTTATAATCTCTTTCCCCTCCTTTGTTTCCTGCAGCCGCACCCCCTCCTCCTATTATGCCACCATTGAAGCACCACCGCCACAGCCTCCCCTGCCCCTCCAACGGTGAAACCTCAAACAAATCCACCCTTATATCCCCCTCTTGAACGCGAATACTGTAACTACCCGTAATTTTCCCAACATTATTTTAATGGTAAAAATTAACTTATTATTATTTGGCAATTTATTTGAGCATTTTTGAGGCCTACATGATTATTTTCGGAAAGTTATCTCGCACACTGTAGAATACAGTAACCCTCCAAGCTACTTAATTTTATCAAGAAAATTGAAGGAATCACTTCCTGACACTTACTGGCAATTTATTTACAAAACCGAGAAGTCATCTCGCATTTCGGAAAAACGCGACATCATACGCGTACCGAATCCACATTAGTGACGGCTAAAATTTAATTTCCAGAATCTATAACTTTGTTTTTATGCCATTTTTATAAAAACGTTCTAGAAATGTATTTTTCATATTTTTACCAAACCGAGGGATCACGTTTAAATTTTAGCTCAACGGGGCACGGAGTACACGGGGTAATAATAAAACAAAGCTTATCCTAATCTCAGCCACCCACTTTCTTCTCTTTTCCTTTCATGATAACGACACAACCATCAGTGTCTCTATTCTTGCATATTCTTTTCTCTTTTCCCCAAACATTTACAGCATCGATCTATCAATATCAATTTTTTTCTTTTTGACTATCACCTCTTCTTCCCAATGCAAGATCACGCGAGAGAGCTTTGGAAAGGGAAACTGATAACGACCTTTCCCAAACTCGTCCCTTCACGAGTGTCACACCCCAAAAATTGGGTCGCAGGGGAAGACAATGTCGCTGGGGTGCTACAAAATTGGTATCACAACACAAGTACAAAGAACGATTTTTCACCACAATCATTTAGAATAAAATTGATTAACAAAAGTATTAAATTTACATTATTGAGTTTTTGTGCGGAAATAGGCCCATTAAATAAGTAAAGCGGTCCCCAAATGAATATCAGAGTGTCTTGGTCCTATAACCATGCCTTGCCATGCCAAAAGCCGCCAAATGTGAGCTAACACATTAAGAACCTGAAAATACATGCTAAAACGGGTCAACACGAGGTTGGTGAGTTCATAGGTTTTAGTTTAAAACAATATGGTTGAACCACACGATTCTGAGTTCAAGAAAACTTTCACAAACAAGTCAAGTTCAACATAGGCTCACACTGCCTAAATCACAGTTCCAAATCCAATCTGTAAACAATATCATAATTCAAAACATTTAGAACCAAAATCAATCATACATATACCATACTCATATAGTGATGCGCCAACTGAACCACAGACTACAAACACACATAAATGATCCACACATAGATTGGGTGCCACTTCCCAAATGATTACTGGGTGCCACTTCCCAAAATGTATACTGGGTGCCACTTCCCAAATCCATACTGGGTGCCACTTCCCAAAATATATACTATCAATGCATCACTAAACAGTTTCACACATTCAAGCTAAGTCACACAAATTGAGTTCATACAATAAGGTACATATTGCAATCAAAACACACTTATTGTCCAAAATCATGAAAACAGTATATCACAGCATTAAAGCATTCAAAAGCATTGAGTTTAGTTAAAAATGAGCATGTATTCTCCCCCAAAACAGTTATAAAACAGGTAAAGTAGGGGCTATGAACTCACCTTAGCCACAGCAATGCAAAGATCAAAATTGACATGACTAGCATCGAGAAGCAGAACACAACAGTCTCAAGACATATGATTCCAAGATATACAGGCACAACGGACTCGAAAACTACTCGCAACCTAATGTGAATGATATGATTTAAGTGACGGAATGATGTCGTGCATGCAAGTTCATACTCTACTTTATCACTTGTACATGTTTGTTGTAATGTTTATCGCCAAAAATATAGTTGCGTCAATTTGATCGTTTATTCAGAAAATCACCCTTTTTAGAAAACGTAACTTGTTTATCTTGCGACTAATTTTAGTCGTCATGTTAACGGTTATCTCAAAAGTCTCTAACTCTTCTAATAAGTATATGTAATGCTCTACCATTTTCGTTTACCTCATTTTAGCCAAAACGTGCACTAAAAGGTCCAAAATCTATTTCTAAAAATCCTAACAGCTTTCTAATAGAGGAATAATAGGCTGTCAAAACTATATGTTGCCGCAAATCTTTATTAAGCCATAACTTTTGCGTCGTAGCTTCGTTTCTTAAGTTTGACCTATCCCCGTGAAGGTATTTAAGTATACTATTGGCTAAGGTCTCGTCTAGTCTAGATAACATTTATCATCAGTTTTGGTCTTTCCAAATTCTGGACAGATTCATAAATTTTCTGAAAATAATTGTTTTCGTCGTCTAAATTGAAAATAGCGTATCTTTTTCGTTACAAGCCTGTTTTAACTCATTCAAGCGGCCACGTTTTCGTTATTGAGTCTATTTTCTATATTTCTAGCCTAAACTTGTCACCACCCTACTGATTTTTCTGTAATAACCAAAACAGGACAGATTGCTTTCCAAATATGTCAAGACATTTTCCTAGCCTACTAGTTATTACAACCACTTAACAACAACTCCAAATCTAGTCCTAGTACATCCACCAACTTCTCAAAAGTGATCTAACAATATTCAAGAGTTCTTGTAAATGATCATCAAGGTTGGTATAAATTACAAGTTCACTAACATATATATATATATATATATATATATATATATATATATATATATATATATATATATATATGTATATATATATATATATATATATATATATATATATATAAAATGTTTATCATCACTTTCTTGTCGAGATCTATAACCATTTAGTTTGTTCATAACAAAATTTGTTTAAAACATAGCCATTGGTTACAAGATTATTGTGGTTACAAGGTTTTGATTAACATGCACCAAGTGATAAATAGGTATATGCAACTTGAAACTAGATCTCATGATATAAAGAGTGTGAAAATAGTTTTTGGGCTTACTTGAAGAGGATGAAAATGAGATTTCAGCAAGAACAATAGAACCCCAATGGTTACTCCAAATTGATTTATAGCTAATCGAAAACCGGATCTCCCTCTTCTTTTAAAATTTGGCCGAACCACATGAGTAGCAAAAGAGGTTTTCTAGGTGAAAATGTGCATAATAAAATGAGCTAGATCTCATCTCTATTTATAGTGCAAGGAGGGGCGATTTGGTAATTTACTTAAAAGGGTATTTTGGTAATTCAACACTTGGTCAAAAGTCTTGGTCAATGGTCCTTGGGGTAGGCCGGCTAGGAGGGGGGGGGGCTAGGGGGACAATACGGCTAGTCAAGCCCCCCAACATTATTCCATGTTTCATGGACTAGTGTTGGCTAATTAAGTGTGATGTAAACTTTGTCTAGTAATTAATTATGGAACCAAGGGGTGGGGGGGGGCACATGTAGCATTTTTGGAGTGGATGAGTTGTTTTGATACAAGAGTGTATATGTTGTATGTATTGGGTGTTAAAAATAGGTATCGGTTTTTGGTTTGGTGATTAACGAAAGTTATACGTAAGATATAAAGCATTTACCTTAGGTGCCAGGAAATATTTTTGGAACTTTGGTAATCTTTTTGGAAGTATAAAAATATATTGAAATAATTTTTGGGAGAATTAGATATATCGGGTGTTAAATTACGAATACGTTTGTTGAATTGAAAACCGTAAGTAATTGAAGAAAATGGAAATTGTTTTAGGGTTTTAAAAATTGTGAACCGGAGTCGGAGCAAGGTACTGGAGCGTTGTGGACTAAATATAGTCTAAATTTATAGTGTTCAAGAGGGTTGTTCCACGTTTAATATTTATTCAACCAAATAGTTATTCGTAAAAAGTGTTCTTGTAAAGTCTCAAAGTCATAAATTGGAGTTTGAAAATAAATGTTGACGTGGAAAATTTAAGGGTTGTCACAACGAGATTCCACAAGGAAATCCATGGTCAAAGCATTATGTTATCTTCTTTTATATACCACCGATCCACAGGGGAACCACACCAAACTCAACCTTATCACAAGAAAAGTTTTCTTAAGAGTGGTGATAAAGATTCAGCCGTAGTTCTCGCTTGGGTTTGGACTGGATCGATTGTACTTGGGTTTCATTGTTTTCTCTTGGTCTCCCTCAATCGACATCACACACCTTTGTCAAGGTTCTATTTGAATCTCCTTCGTGTTCCTTTCTACTGATTTTATTTATGTATTGGAACTTTGAGTTGGTTTTCATGTGGAAACCTGGTTGTTATTCAATATTTTTGATAAAACCGATTAGAGTGATATTAGTTTTCGTGGATCTGAATGTGTGATAACAAGTTAATAAATTTTAGTGGGTTAAAGATACAGATTAAAATGTTTTGAATAATGTTATCATTGTTTTCGTGTGGTAAAAAGACTTTAAGAGGGTGGTTGTTTGTTAATTAAACCGAGTCGACTCACTGAGTCAACTCAGTGAGTGAATTCGAGAATCGCCCTTGTTCTGTGTCTCGCCATTCTGCCGTTGTTATTATGGTTTAGTCTCGGGTGAGCTTGGTTTATTTTGATACGGCTACTAAACTTAGATTTCCTAGTAGCTTGTTTTGGGTTGTTTTTATGGTTAACAAGACAACCACAAGGGTGGTTGTGCTCGTGTGGGGTTTATTTGGTCTCGGCTTAACAACGAAAACACCAAGGGGTGCTATGTTACTTTTCTGCATGCGTATCCGTGTTTAAATTTATGCTCGCTTGCGCTTTACTTCTGGTCCGACAATAACCCCCACGTCGGGTGTGTACTCTTATTTATTTGGTCTCTAGGTGGTATTGATAATACTTATTAATTTTTAATAGATCGGTTGTTGTGTGCCCCGGATCAGAAAACATGTCTTGGGGCTCGGTGTAGCTAACAAATATTGAAATTGGTTTTGCATTTAATAAGGGCCTGTGCATTTGAGAAACCTACTAAATTGGTGTTGTTGGGCATCTTATAAGAAGCCCAGGGGAGCTTATTAATTCACATTTTGGGATGGACATTGATTCGTAGTTGCGTTGGTATATGTGTTTGAAATTTGCGGATAGTTTGTGTATGCATTAGGCTAGCATTGGACCGCTATCACATTTGTGTCGAACAAACAACCCATCTAATTCATTTGTCGTTCAAAATACTCGTGTTGGTTACAAGCTTTCCAAAGACCAAATACATATCAAATTATGGGTCCAGTTTCAAGTTGGTTTCTTTTAGGAATCTAAAAAAACAAAGTATTACCTTTCCAAACATTGTAAGCTCAAAATTGTTAAATGTCCAAAAGGCAAAATCAGACTTAAAAATGCGCTTGGCCATTTTGCTAGTGGGCTCAAAAGCCCAAAACAATTTAAGGGTGCGTTGGGTTTGAAAATTCGTCCTGGGCCCATAAGCCTAAAACACATTAGAAGGGCGTGTGAAATTATGAAATTTACTTATTAAGCGTTAAACGTAATACTAACGTGTTGATTCGTTTTGGTAACTTATTAGTACGTTTCGGAAACGGAGAACTTGGATCCCTTGAACTTATATCGTATTGAGATTACATTAGACATTGTGGACTAGAGACGAATTATATATATATTAAACCCGTAACGAACCTAAACATCCCATCAACGCATACTAAACTAATAACGAGTTGTTAGTCTTAAACTTGTCGGGAACATTATATTGAGAAATTTAGATTTATATTAAAGTCACTTGACTTGGAAACATAGTATAAATGGACGCAACATGATTTATAAAATTTCTAAACTCATACCTTATAATTCACAAACCTTTTATCTTATAAAACCCGACAATAATCGGAACTTGTAGTTTTGTTAACATTTACCATGTAATATACTAATTTAAGTTTGCTATTAAAACTTAAATTACCTTTCCAAAACTTTATTGATTATTTCCGAACTACTTGGGATTATTTGGCGAACACCGAAAACGTATTAATTGACTTAATTGTTGACACTTCCCTTGGTCACTATTTTTCCTTGACTTCGTTTGTCATCCTTTCTCGACTCAAGTTCTCGTCCGTACTTGTCTCGACTGTGTTGATTATCTTTTCCTATTTGGTGTGAGTATTCTTGAGTCTATGCTGTCTTACCACCACACGAAACGTTAACACTAAACTTTTTACAAACATTGATACGAGTAATCCACGAAAACTAAGACGCTTGTCTTTTGAAAGCTCTTTTACTTCTGAAGACGTATTCTGAGATAAATATATATATATATATATATATATATATATATATATATATATATATATATATATATTAGGTTGTGCCGATCCGGCACCGTTGTGCTTGTACCCTCGATATCGTTATGTATTGCTTTTGATGCCAGTTGTGACCATCATGATATTTTGCGTTGCTATAAGCTAAGGTGAGTTCATGGCCCCTACTTTTCCTGGTTTTTAAACTATTTCTAGGGGAGAATACATGCTTGTTTTTAATTAAACTCAATGACTGATTATTTGGAAAATGCGAACTGTTTACTCAATAATTGACTGTTTAACTGAAATACTAGATTGTTTACTCGAACGCATTATATGACACACACACATTGACCAGGGGTACTGGTCGAACGCATATAACAAGACCGGGTGTAATGGTCACATTACCGAGTGTAACGGACATACTACCAAGTGTAATGGTCATTACGAGTGTACCGATTAACCAAACAATATAAACTGGTGTTTCACATTTACAAATACTAAAACCTATGAACTCACCAACCTCGTGTTGACACTTTAGAATGTATTTTTAGGTATAAAGTGATAGCACACTAATGGAGGCTTTTGGCAGGGCATGGCATGGTCATAGAAGACTCTGATATATTTGGGAACACTTGAAATCTTTCATGGGCTTTATTTCCGCACGGTTTTTGAAATGCTGCAAACAGACCACTTTTGAATATGAAATCTATTTCAAACGGTTGAGCAAAAACCGTTCTTTGTACCTTGTGTTGAGATACCAATTTAGTAGCACCCAAACATGTATGCTCTCGCTAAATCAGATTTTGGGGTTGTTACAGATTTGGATCAGAGCTAAGGTTATCGAGAACTGGGTATTTTTAAAACCTAGACTATAACCACTTTTACGAAAACTTAACCCTATGACCGCCACGTGCCTGCCTACCAAGCTGATGCCTCATTTTATGATTTTTATTGCTAATGTAATTGATGAGATGTGCACACTGTTATTGGATAAGTATATCCATCTATTTTCGCTATCTACTATAAGTATCTTCGACATACTTATACACACGCATCATACTCATTGTAACATTACACCTTTTCTCTACGCAATCTCATCAATTGTCCTCGAGTGTGGACATCCGCCTTAATTATTTAAGCAGCTTTTAAAAGTAAGGGACATATTATTGGTATAACTGAGCTGAGTATTCCAAAATTTATTGAACCTCGGTGGAATATAGACTGATCCCCTATATTAGACCAGGGACAGTGGGACATAGCCTGATCACCTATGTCTGACTCAGAGGTAAATTTTGCAATACTGAGAGTAGCTATACTAGAATTATGTCCAGATTGATTTTCTACTTGATTTCGGAAAGTTTTAAAATTTTTGTGTATGTACATAATCACTGCCTAACATGAACATTCACATCTGCACACAACACCCTGGCATCACAACACCTTATGAACCGTAATACTCCTGGCACCACTATACTCTTCCATTTATATGGAATTGCGGATTGTCGCCATCTGACCGTAATTTGCATCGGGTCGGTTAGATCTGATTGGCACCATTTGAACCCGAGTTGCTTATTTATAACTCTTCGAGATTGCAATAAGCCAGTTGAGCTTATTGGAGCGTTCGGAATTGATTCTAGCTACATTTGAATTTGAATTCTGCTACGTTTGGAATTGGTTTTGAGCTATGTTTGAAATTTGGATCGCTGGATTTTGAGATTTTGGACCTCATTCTGAATTTGGATTTGTTATCCAGCTTTGTTGTGGTTTCATTACAGTCACCTCCACCTCAAACCATACACTCAAATGATGTTGTACTTTTCGCGTTAAACACTAAGTGCACTACTGAGACAACCAACCGATTGCTTGTAGCAATCAACATCCTCCTCCAGAGTCGTACTCTGAACTAGCTAAACTCCCCATTCGGCAGAGATTCTGCGCCTGAGAGAAACCTTAAAACCCTAAGGAATAACTTGAACCGCGTTCCTTGGGGCAATCACCTAATTTTTCTCTCGTCTCTCGGGAACACCAGTTATTTTTGCTACCCTCACATAAGATAATAAACCATGCCGCTGATACCACACAAACTGTTTTCGATTATTCTACAGACCATATCGCAGTCACTCTACAAATGTTTCACCGCTACCTTATGAAATCAAAATTCTGATCCTACAACTATTTTGTAAACAACGAATGGTTCTGATTCTATAAACTGTTATACAAGTCATTTCACAAGTTATTTTATAAACCGATTTGTTGCCTCGCTATTATATTACAAACTAAACTGCAGTTTGCAATTATTTGGCAAGTAATAAATTGTTCCCCCACTACTCTATAAACTGTTTTACAAATCATTTTATAAACTATTTTGCAATCACCCGGTGAGCTATCCACCCACCTGGAAAGCATTTATATTACTACCTCTTGGTACCGTTAAAGTAAATTGAATACTTATGTTTATGGAAATCCGTAGTGATATCCTTCTAAAACACTCATTTTGATGCGTAAAATTTTTCTGCTCAAACTTTATCAAACTCTTGTTAAGGAGTGCCAGACGACAATTTTTGTGAAAACTATCTTATCCACACCATAGTTAAGAACCCGTTTTATGAAATTTTGAATCTTTTGAAACCGAGTCACCCTATGTATCTATTGATCTCTAACAAAGGAATGCGTGTTAGCTGGAAATTTATTTTGGTCAAATTCGTATAAAGACCTACTCAAATAAAGTTTTTGAACAAGATTTCTATCCAACCTTATGAGAAGGAAAAACACACAACTCCGGATCAAACCTTGACAACCAGTCATCATGCTATCTTATCACTCTAAATCAGAACATGTATCTCACCAACTCACAAAAATGGGAAAACCAATGGTAGACAACCTGGGTACCCTCCCGCAAACAATGATAAACCCCTAAACAGCCTGGTGAGACTCAAATCTGTTATGAGTACCAACTTCTCTTTCCTGACACCAATTTATCGGATAACATAAAATGAAATCCGGGACGGATTTCGCGTTAAGGAGGGTAGACTGTAACCACCCGTAATTTTCCCAACATTATTTTAATGGTAAAAATTAACTTATTATTATTTGGCAATTTATTTGACCATTTTTGAGGCCTACATGATTATTTCGGGAAGTTATCTCGTACACTGTAGCATACAGTAACCCTCCAAGCTACTTAATTTTATCAAGAAAAGTGAAGTAATCACTTTCTGACACTTACTGGCAATTTATTTACAAAACCGAGAAGTCATCTCGCATTTCTGAAAAACGCGACATCATACGCGTACCGACTCCACGTTAATGACGGCTAAAATTTTAATTTCCAGAATCTATAACTTTGTTTTTATGCCATTTTTATAAAAATGTTCCAGAAATGTATTTTTCATATTTCAACCAAACCGAGGGATCACGTATAAAATTTAGCTCAACGGGCCACGGAGTACACGGGGTAATAATAAAACAAAGCTTATCCTAATCTCAGCCACCCACTTTCATCTTTTTTCTTTTCATGATAACGACACAACCATCAGTGTCTCTATCCTTGCATCTTCTTTTCTCTTTTCCCCAAACATTTACAACATCGAACAAACAACCCATCTAATTCATTTGTCATTCAGAATACTCGTATTGGTTACAAGCTTTCCAGAGACCAAATACATATCAAATTATGGGTCCAGTTTCAAGTTGGTTTCTTTTAGGAATCTGAAAAAACAAAGTATTACCTTTCCAAACATTGTAAGCTCAAAATTGTTAAATGTCCAAAAGGCAAAATCAGACTTAAAAATGCGCTTGGCCATTTTGCTAGTGGGCTCAAAAGCCCAAAACAATTTAAGGGTGCGTTGGGTTTGAAAATTCGTCCTGGGCCCATAAGCCTAAAACACATAAGAAGGGCGTGTGAAATTATGAAATTTACTTATTAAGCGTTAAACGTAATACTAACGTGTTGATTCGTTTTGGTAACTTATTAGTACGTTTCAGAAACGGAGAACTTGGATCCCTTGAACTTATATCGTATTGAGATTACATTAGACATTATGGACTAGAGATGAATTATATATATATTAAACTCGTAACGAACCTAAACATCCCATCAACGCATACTAAACTAATAACGAGTTGTTAGTCTTAAACTTGTCGGGAACATTATACTGAGAAATTTAGATTTATATTAAAGTCACTTGACTTGGAAACATAGTATAAATGGACGCAACATGATTTATAAAATTTCTAAACTCATACCTTATAATTCACAAACCTTTTATCTTATAAAACCTGACAATAATCGGAACTTGTAGTTTTGTTAACATTTACCATGTAATATACTAATTTAAGTTTGCTATTAAAACTTAAATTACCTTTCCAAAACTTTATTGATTATTTCCGAACTACTTGGGATTATTGGGCGAACACCGAAAACGTATTAATTGACTTAATTGTTGACACTTCCCTTGGTCACTATTTTTCCTTGACTTTGTTTGTCATCCTTTCTCGACTCAAGTTCTCGTCCGTACTTGTCTCGACTGTGTCGATTTTCTTTTCCTATTTGGTGTGAGTATTCTTGAGTCTATGCTGTCTTACCACCACACGAAACGTTAACACTAAACTTTTTACAAATATTGATACGAGTAAACCATGAAAACTAAGACGCTTGTCTTTTGAAAGCTCTTTTACTTCAGAAGACGTATTCTGAGATAAATATATATATAATATATCATACATACATACATATATATATATATATATATATATATATATATATATATATATATATATATATATATATATATATATATATATATATATATATATATATATATTATGTTGTGCCGATCCGGCACCGTTGTGCCTGTATCCTCGATATCTTTATGTATTGCTCTTGATGCCAGTTTTGACCATCATGATATTTTGCGTTGCTACAAGCTAATGTGAGTTCATGGCCCCTACTTTTACTGGTTTTTAAACTATTTATGGGGGAGAATACATCCTCGTTTTTAATTAAACTCAATGACTGATTATTTGGAAAATGCGAACTGTTTACTCAATAATTGACTGTTTAACTGAAATACTAGATTGTTTACTTGAATGCATTATATGACACACACACATTGACCAGGGGTACTGGTCGAACACATATAACAAGACCGGGTGTAACGGTCACATGACCGGGTGTAACGGTCACATTACCGAGTGTAACAGACATACTACCAAGTGTAATGGTCATTACGAGTGTACCGATTAACCAAACAATATAAACTGGTGTTTCACATTTACAAATACTAAAACCTATGAACTCACCAACCTCGTGTTGACACTTTAGCATGTATTTTCAGGTATAAAGCGATACCACACTAATGGAGGCTTTTAGCAGGGCATGGCATGGTCATAGAAGACTCTGATATATTTGGGACCACTTGAAATCTTTCATGGGCTTTATTTCCGCATGGTTTTTGAAATGATGCAAACAGACCACTTTTGAATATGAAATCTATTTCAAACGGTTGAGCAAAAACCGTTCTTTGTACCTTGTGTTGAGATACCATCACGCGCCGTCACACCCACCACAACGCGCCACCACCACCACGTATTGGTCAAGATTAGTATAGATCCGAGAGGTTTGAAGGTTTTTAGATCAAGTGGCCTGTTTGTTTTGGTTCGAGTACACCGCCATGGCCGCCAAGGCTATCACCACCCCACCACCGCCATCTTGCTCTCATCTCTTTTTTCGACTTGGTAAACCGAGAAAAAGCTGTTTGTTATTTATTATTTTTGATGAAACCGATTGTTGTGTCATTGTTTTCGTGGATTTAAAAACAAATATAAACTGAGGTTACTAGTTTTCGTGATTAAAAACGAGATTAAAAAGTTTTGATAATGGTTTCGTGTGGTTAAAAACTGTTGATACGGCTGTTGTTTGTGAACGAGTCAACTCACCGAGTTGACTCTGTGAGTTGAGTCGATTGGTGTTGATTTTGGTTTGAACCAAGTTTGATTTAGTCCATTTGGTCGTTGTTGGTTTGCTTGCGTTTTGGATGTGTTTAAAGTAGGTTAGATACACTCTGTTTGCAAGATAAAGATTTGAGTGTTGTTTGTGCTTATTTGGTTTGAGTCTCGGTCGAGAAGGAGGACCCAAGTAGGGTCTTGAGCCATAGCCGTTGGTTAATGGTAGTCGTATTGATTGTGTTGATTTATGTGTTTAGAATTGCTTGCGTGAGTCTTTGTCTCGGTTCGCCAAGAAAACAACCACAAGGGTGGTATTAGTACGCGGTATCGACATAGCAGTGAACACCAAGGGTGTTATACTTTGCATTCCTACGTTTAGTTTGTGTTAGTATTGGATGGGATTGATGTTGGGCTTAACAACCCATACCATAAGAGTTGCGTTTGGGTTTAAAGAGGCTCACAAGCCCATAAGTATATATACATATATATATATATATATATACATATATATATACATAATATATATATTACATACTATATAATATATATATATATATATATATATATATATAAATATATATGTATACATATATATATGTATATATATATATTATATATTATATATATATATTATGTATTATATATATATATATATATATATATATATATATATATATGTATATATACATATATGTATATATATATATATATGTATGTATATATATATATTATATATATACATATATATATATATATACATATATATATATATACATATATATATATATACATATATATATAGTGTGTTTGGTTATAAATTGTGGTGTCAAAAATATAATTGACTAACGTGTATTTACTTGTTCACTTGGTACGTTTCGGGTAACTTGGAATTGTGATTTGAATTTGGATGATACATATGCATAACGGAATAAATATTTGGAATTGACTATTATATTTTGACATTGGACAATTATGGATCGTTTTCGGATTTACGATATTAGGTATGGGATTCATTGGACATTTTGAGACTTGAGACGGTATAATATATTAAACTCGAAAAGACTTTAATATATTAGACTCGGACCGGACACAAAATATTCAATAAACCCAAAAATAATAATTACGCGAATGATAACGAGACATAAAACTTATAATATATTGTGATGACAAACTTGGTTAACTAAAGTCACAACGACTTGAGAAAACTGATTTTTATTAGTGAAACTTATTTCTATTTATAAGACGTTTATGTTTTATACAAATTATTTGGGATATCGGGGTAAATACCGAAACGTACAAACTGATTTATTTGAGGTGTTTATTTGTCGTTAATCCGTGGCTTCTCTTTGTCACTTCTTTTGTAACGTGAGTTCTAGTCAGTATTTCTCGATTATGTCGATGTCTGTTTCTCTTTGGCGTGAGTTGTATGTCGAGTCTATGTTTTCTTATCACCACACGAAACGTTGATACTAAGCTTTTGATGAGTTTTGAAATTAAGTAATCCACGAAAACTACAACACGTTGTCTTTTATAGAGTTTATTATTGTGCGAGACGTATTTTGAGATAACTGTATACGTATTAGGTTGTGCCGATCCTAGACCGTTGTGTACCGCTATGCTTGTACCTCCGAGTACCGTTGTGCCTGTATATCTTGGAACCATCGTGTCGTATGTCTTGAGACCGTTGTGATTAGCTAGATGCCAATTGTGTCAGACGTGATCCTTGTATTGCTGTGGCTAAGGTGAGTTCATGGCCCCTACTTTTACCGGTTTCATAACTATTTTGGGGGAGAATACATGCTCGTTTTTAACTAAACTCAATGACTATTTATTTGGAATACGTGAACTGTTTGCTCAAGTTTTGACTGTTTGGCTGAAATATCTGACTTGGTTATTTGAATGCGTTGTGTGTTTACTGGTTACATACTTGATTTCTTACTCATGGACACAAGAGCTTAAAACATTTATGCCTTCATAACCGAATGAACTGGCCCAACTGCTATGTGCGTACATGACCGAATGAATTGGTTACCTAACCGAATGAACTGGTCAAACAAACTTTAACTCTTGTGGTCCACATTGCAAACTTTGTTTAGCGGTAAACATTCATTTTCATGACTTAGCCAGCGTAACAGATAACTTGCGTGACACTATATGAGTGTAGTATCTGTATGATTGATTATGGTTCGTGATGTTTGATTATGTTATTAATTGCTGATTTGGTTCTGGAACTGTGATTTAGGCAGTGTGAGATTACGTTGGACTTGACTTGTTTGTGAACTATGATTTGAACTCTAAAACCTTTTGGTTCAACCATACTGTTTTAAACTAAAACCTGTGAACTCACCAACGTAAGCTGACCCTTTTAGCATGTATTTTCAGGTTTAAGGTGATAGCTTATTTATGGAGGCGCTTGGCAAGGGGCACGGTCATAAATGACTCTGATATATATGTTGGGACCACTTTACTTATTTTATCGGCCTATTTCCGCACTACTTTTGAATAATGTAAATTTAAAACTTCTTGTTAATAAATTTTCTTCCAAACGGTTGAGGTAAAACCGTTCTTTGTACCTTGTGTTGTGATACCAATTAAGTAGCACCCCAGTGACTTGTATGCTTCCGCTGGACCCGATTTTGGGGGTGTTAAAGTAAGGATAGGAAGGTTTTCTTTAATGAGATCTTGACTTGTTTGAAGGGTTGGAAGTATAATTTTTTTCTGATAGACAGACGGGCCATTCTTTTTGCTATGCCTTGCAGGCATCACGATTCTGACATCTCGTATCCTTTTCCGAAGAGAGAATTTAGCGTCGAAGATGCAGCGAGATTGTCAGAGAATGTAATCGATCTTACTCAAATTTCTCCGGGTTTCCTTTATGCCGTCGGACTAACTTTTCACTGGGAATATCCCGGTTATCGGGCAGCGCTTAGAGATGCCGAGGGAAAGGGTATAGCCTTTGCTTTGATTTTCTTGCGTGTTGATGTGTATATGTGTGTTTATTTCTGAATAATGTATATTTTTGACTTATTTGTTTGCAGCTTTGACAATGTCTGATTACTTGATTAAACCCAAATTCCAAAAGGGGGCGACTATGACCAAAGGCGACTAATACCGAGAGGTTCAGTCTCACGAGTTGCATTTGACCGAACCGGCCCAATCAAATGCTGACATTCCGAAGAAGACCGATGAGCTGAAGAGGGTCGAAGTGGCGGATGAAAAGGTGTTAGAGGCGAAGTAGAAGAAGCAGGAGTAAGCAGCCGCTCGACTAGCTCTTAAAGCGAAACAGGTGGGCGTGGGAGGTGGCAAACAAATCAAACTTCGCGAAAAACGTGTCGGTGGAGAAGGTGGTTCCGCCCATTCGTCCAAGAGGGGAAAGTCCACAAGTGCTTTCCCTGTGGTAGATTTGGATTCTGCAGAGCATGTCCCTGCCCCCATTCCCATCCGATCCTTGCATCCAAACGAGGCGGGGAAACAGCCGGAAGGTGAGGAGGGTGCGAGTAATCAGTTCGAGGTTGCTGATGCTGGTAAGTTATCGGGATGTATTTATATGTGTACTTCTCCTCTTCCCCTCTCCTTTTATTTTTATTATTATTATTATTATTATTATTATTATTATTATTTTATTATTATTATTATTATTATTATTATTTTATTATTATTATTATTATTATTATTATTATTTTATTATTATTATTATTATTATTATTATTATTATTATTATTATTATTATTATTATTATTATTATTATTATTATTATTTTTATATTGGCTGTGAGAGTCACTTTTGTTGTTTACCTTTTAGGGAGTCCTTTGGTTGCCTCTTCCGGTCGCGGCAAAGGGGATAGTCACTCGATGACCGATGCGACAGGGATGAGTCTGCTCTTTCGGAGGGTTGTTTGTGAACGGAAATGGTCATGAAAGGAATGCTAGTTGAAGAGCCTCCTCGGTTTGCCGCAGAGCTTGATGGTGTTCATTTCAACCTCTCGAGAAGGAACAATTATTAGAAAGCTTCGATGATAAGGATGCTTGCCACGTGCTTGGATGTTGCTAGGATGAGTGCAGATGGCTTAGTCGGTATGTTGTTCGCGTTGAGACTTCTTCAAGAGTACAACAACCTTCCCTTGGGGCTCACCAAGATTTTGACGTACTGCCATGAGAACTTTCAGCGCTTTATGAATGTTGGAAGATGAAGAAATTGAAGATGAGCATTTCGGTGTGCGCACGGGAACCGGAAGAGGCTAAAGAGGTTACGACTTGAACACTCCAGTTGTGTGGCTAAGGAGTCAAGTTTAAATGACCGCATCTCTGAGCTGGAAAAAGAGAAAGAGGAATGGAGGAAGGTTTCTGGTGATCAGGCCGAGAAAATCAGGTTATTGGAGGCTGAGCTGGAGAAAACCAAGCTTTTATTGAGTGATGAAGAGATGGAGAACCAAGAGCTCCGAAAGGAGAAGCAGGATCTGGCCATGAGGATGGGTCACACGGAAATGGATCGTTTTAAAATTGTCCAAGAATTTATTCCAGAAATGGTTCGTCATCTTCTCAATAGTCATGAATACAAACAGTCTCTAGCCATTCCATTTAGCCTATCTTCTATGGCTGGATTTTTTGATGGTGTTGCTCTGAAGCGTTCCGAGGAAGAAGTGGCTAGGGTCGTAGCGGATGTGGAGGATTTGGATTTGGAGGCTGAGGCAAAGTTTCCACCCTTGTATGACAAGCTTTTTGTGACTGAATATCCCTATGTGCAGAAGGTTAGCAATGCTTGTTATAAGCCTCTTGCGGAAATCATGGACATCTTTCCAGATCCTCCTCCACCCAAGCCCATAGAGACTGTTACGGACGATGCTTCTTCCGGGCCGACTGTTGTTACATCTGGGCCAGCTGATCATCCGACCGTTCAAGAATCCGTAGTTGAAGAAATTGTCTCTACTCCTTGAACTAATTGTTCTAGGATTCGAGTGTCTCCGTTTTGACTACAGGTAAAGGCTACTCCGGATTCTATGTGAAGCTTTCATTTATTACTGTTATGATGTTTTAGAAACAATTTGGTGGTTTGATGTAAGGCCTTTGGGGCCATTGGCATATCTTGTGAACAACTAACAAACTTGGATGAATGTAATGATTCTGTAACCAATGGAACCATGTTTTATTTGTATATTTTTGAGTCTTTATCTATAATGGTTGTTTTATTAGTTATTAAATGTGTTGCATCTGTATTTATTTCTGCCTTGTTTTTTACTTCGTATACTTTGTGTTCTGCAATGATTCGGTCCTTCCTGACATAATTACTTCATCTTGCATCATTCGGACAGTTTGAGACATTTAGGGCCGTTCGGCCTTTATGCCTTGGCTATTCGTGGCATCCCTTTTTGATTATGTAATAAGACAATTTGTGACGAAACAATATGTACCTCGTGGTGTAGATGTATTTGTAAGCTTGACATATGTGATGATGAACCTTGTGGGGTCCCGGCGTGCTTTGGCACCCTTTTTGATTATACATCCACTCCTTTTGCTTGATGTTTGTTTCTTGTATGTATTGATGACTTATGTATTTATATCGCCAGTTGGTAGATATACCTGAGGGCTCATCCCTGGTGTTTTTACACCTTCGGGGTAGTCATTCTCCGTTATGGCGGATACGCCTCGACTCATCCCTAACTCTTTTAGCATTTTTGGGGGTATTTGTGTTTGTCTGAGGGTATTGTCCCATGACCTTCCCTAGTGGCGTGGCACTTCCGGGGGTATAATGCCTTAACGGCAAGACATTGGCTACGTTAGTCGGTCAGAGGTAGCTAATCTCTGCCGGAGCCACCTTGGTATTATGTCTTAGTTTGCGCAAAATGTAGGAAAATTTTCCTCCTTCTAAATCGAAGGGGAATGTGTTGTCATTTCATAATTCTAAATGTTCTTGTCATGGCGGCTTACAGCCTTACAGAGATAATTTATAAAAAGCATTTCCTTAAATTGATTGCGTGCCACTTTCGGGGCACCTCTTCCTCATCCATCGTCTTAGCTTGTATGATCCGTTTTGGTATGCTTCCGTTATCCGATATGGTCCCTCCCACTTCGGACCTAGCTTTCCCTGGTCTTCAACTCTGCTTGCTTCATTCTTCCGGTAGACGAAATCTCCCGGTTTGAATGACACCGGACGGACTCTCTGATTGTAATACTTTTCCATCTTTGTTTTGTACCGAGCCTCCATTATGGCTGCCTCCTCCCTCCTTTCCTGCAGCAAATCCAAGTTCAAACGCAGTTCTTCCTCATTTAACTCTTCTATCCGGCGAGTATCATCTTCATCCACACCTTCTCTTACAACCATCGTTCGGTGGGTCGGCATGCCGATTTCGGTCGGTATGACCGCCTCACTTCCGTAGGTTAAACTGAAGTGTGTTTCCCCATTGCTCTGCTTGAGGGATGTTCGATGGGCCCATAAGACGTTTGGCAACTCGTCCACCCAGCAAGCTTTGGTTCGGCCCAACCTTGTCTTGATCCCTGCCAACAAACTTTTATTTTCTCTTTCTACCAGGCCATTGGCTTGCGGGTGAGCCACGACCGTGTTGATTTGCCTGATGTTTAACTTCTCACACCAGCTTTTGAATGGGTTTTCTATGAGCTGCTTTCCGTTATCCGTAACAATGACGCTAGGTAAGCCAAACCGACATACTATGTTATCCCATACGAACTTCTTCACATCCTTCCCAGTGACCCTTGCCAGAGGTTTTGCTTCGATCCACTTGGTTAAGTAGTCGATGGCCACTATGATAAATTTTATTTTCCCTGCGGCTTGCGGTAAAGGGCCGAAGATGTCCATTCCCCACTGGTAGAATGGCCAATGAGCCATGATTGGTGTTAGCTTTGTCTTTGGGAGCTTTGGTATTGGGGCATGTATCTGACATGAATTGCACTTCTGGATCTCCTTGCGGGCATCCCTGTGCATGGTGGGCCAGTAATACCCTTGCCGCATGGCTTTTGCTACTACCGACCTGGGTCCCGAATGTATAACACAGGCCCTCATGTGCAACTGCCGGATCACATAGTTTGCTTGTAGAGGACCAACACATCGTAACATGGGAACCAGGTAAGATTTCTTGTAAAGTATCCCCTCTTCCATCACATACTGGCTGATCTTCATCCTTAACACGCGGGCTTCATTTTTGTCTTCCGGCCATATTCCTTCTTCCAGGCATCGGATGATGGGTGTCATCCAGTTCTCCCCTTCCTCCGCAACTATGTCGCTAATCTCCTTCCCTTTGGTGGATCTTTCTCTCAACACTTCTACTAAAACTTCATTTTTCAGATGGTCGAAAGCTACCGTGGCTAGCTTACTCAATATATCGGCCTTCTGGTTTTGATTCCTAGGGATGTTCCGGATGGAGAAACTCTGAAACTTTGCTATGCATTCCTTTACCCTAGCTAAGTATTTGATCATGCTTTTATTGTTTGCCACGTAGTCTCCATTTATCTGATTCGATACTAGCTTGGAGTCTACTCGCACTTCAATATGTTGTACATGCATGCTTCTGGCCATCCGGAGCCCTGCTAGCAGGGCCTCGTATTCCGCCTCATTGTTGGTTCTCTCGAAGTCTAGACGAAGGGCATAGGTATGTTCTGTCCCCTCTGGGCTTATTAGCACGAGCCCTGCTCCGGAACCCTTCTTGTTGGATGCCCCGTTAGTGAATAGCAGCCACTTCCACCTTCGCGCTCTTCTTTCTTCACAACTGGCTGACTGAAATATCTACCGGTATTTTCCCCGATGGGGGTTTCCGAGAGAAAGTCTGCCAACACTTGTCCCTTTATAGCACTTCGCGGTTCATATGTGATGTTATATGCGCCTAACTCGACGGAGTACTTGGCCAATTTACAGGATGCTTCTGCCTTGCTGAGTATCTGCTTAATTGGTTGATCGGTAATGACCTTGATAGGGTGTGCCTCGAAGTATCTTCGTAATCTTCTTGACATATGTAGCAATGACAGTGCCAACTTTTCAATTGGTGCGTAGTTCCTTTCGGCCTTATTGAGTGTTCGAATCACGTAATGCACCGGGCACTGCTTACTTTTTCTTTCCGTCAGGAGGACGTCACTCACAGCTTCTTGAGAGGCGGCTAAGTACACATATAGTGTTTCTTTGGTTGTCGGAGTTGTTAAGGATGACAAGTCTGCTATGAGCTTCTTCGTTTCCTGGAAAGCCTTCTCCACTTCTTCTGTCCACTGGTATTCCTACTTGTTCTCCTTGGTTATTTTCTTCAGTGTATCGAAGAAGGATAGTGACCTTTTGGCCGACCGTGCCAGAAACCGGTTTAAAGCTACTAACTTGCCACTGAGGCTTTGCATTTCTTTCAAAGTCCTGGGGGACTGCATGTCTATCAGAGCTTTCGTCTTCTTTGGGTTTGCCCTGATCCCTTCTGAGGTTACCATGTATCCTAGGAACTTCCCTTCCTCCATGCCGAATGAACATTTTTTGGGGTTTAGCTTCATGTTAATCCTCCTCAGGTTATCAAACATTTCGGCAATATCCCCCAGCATTTCATTTTCTTCCTTGCTCTTAATAACCATGTCATCCAAATATGTTTCTAGATTTCTCCTTATCTGAGACTGGAAAGCCACATCCACCATGCACTGGTACATTGCTCCTGCGTTTTTTAAACCAATGGGCATCTTGGTGTAGCAGTACGTTCCTTGGTCTGTGTAGAAGGTTGTCTTCTCCTCATCTTCTTTCGACATCTGAACTTGGTGATACTCTTTGTAAGTGTCGAGGAAGCATTTATATTTGAATCCCATGACGGACTCAATCTTCCAGTCGATCTCTGGCAGAGGGTAGCAGTCCTTTGGGCATGCAGAGTTGATATGCTTGAAGTCGATACACATGCGCCATCTCCCGTCACACTTCTTGACGAGAACCGGGTTTGATATCCATGTCGGGTACTTAACCGGATGAACAATGCCTGCTTTCACCCACTCCTCGACCTCTTTAGTTACCGCTAGACTCCAGTCAGGAGCTAACGTCCTACGTTTCTGGCATACTAGCTCTACCGAGGGGTTGGCATTTAATGTACGCTCAATTATACGCCGTGGGACCCCGATCCTGTCTACCGGTGTCCAAGCGAAAACATCCAGATTTTTCTTAAGGAGTACCTTAAGCTTTGCCTTGCACTCCGACGACAAACTTCCTCCGATGATTACCAATTGTTTCGGGAAGGCCGGGTCTGTTGCTTCTTTGGCTTGTCTACTATCTTGTTCCGAGGGTACCATTTGTAATTTTTCCAACTTTCGGCACTCTGAGATGACGACCGGTCGGGCTACCAACGTAGCTATTCCCCTGGGGGTTGGGAACTTCATCATGGCATGTATGGTCGAAGGAATTGCCCTCAACATCTTCAACCCGGTTCTCCCCAGGATGACATTATACGGGGACGGAGCCCGAATGACAGTGAATTTCATGGTGACCCTCCTATAAAGTCCTCCATCTCCGAATGACACATCCAACTCTATCTTTCCTAAGGGCTTCGTCACCTATCCCGCGAACCCTAGCAGATCCGTCTGGGTTTGTTTCAGTCGAGACTTTATTTCTGGGCTTAAGTTGTCAAAATAGTGCTCAAACATAACCTCCACCGATTCTCCTTCATCCACAAACACTCTTCTCACCAGATATCCTTCCATTCTGGCCTCTATGATGAGGGGTTCATCCGATACGTCCTCGGCAGGTATCGGAGGAAAGGTGATGGGAACATTCATCCACCCCTCTTCCTGCTCGCGGGATTTACGCTTCCTTCGCTCTGGCCATGTAATAATCATGTTAATTACTTTATCTCTGGCTGGAGGATCCTTCTTCTACGCACCTCTTCCCTTCTGGCACACGTCTTTAACTAGATGATTCAGCTTACCGGATTCCAGAGCCAATTCTAACTGCCTTTTCAATTGATAGCAATCATTTGTGTAATGCCCCTTCTCTCCATGATAGTCGCAGTATTTATCCTGGTTCTCCTTCCTTAGTGGGTCGCGCATTGGCCTGGGAGGCGGCAAGCGTAACTGGTGTTTCGTGGCTCGGATTTCCTTCAGAGGCTTTACGAGTGAATCCAGTGTCAGCCGAGGGGCATTACGTACTTCAGGGGGGAGGATACTTCAGGGGGAAGATCTCTGCTAGAATATCCTGATCGTCCTTCGTTCCTCCTTTCATTCCCATATTGCCCCCTGTAGGCTCTGTCATCTTTCCGGAAAGATCCAGTTGACATCCTCCTAGATTGGTCGTAGCTCTCTCCCCGAGGCAGCTCCGTGCTGGCGAACGCTTCCTCTGATCGTACAAAATCATCAACCCTGATCATCATCTCGTCCACCGTCCTGGGGACCTATCGGCGAATCGCTTGGCCAGCTCCGGACATTTGCACCCGTTCATAATTGAAGAGATTCTCATGATTTCAGGAGCTCCCTGTATGAACCCCGTCTCCATGGTCCATCTTTCTTTGAACTCTGGTAATGTTTCGTTGGCCTTTCTCACAATCTTGGTTATCTCCGTGGGGTCTTTGATGCAGGCTTTATGCAAGGAAAAAGGGGTTTCGAACTGTGCCCTGAGGTCCGCCCATTCGTCTATGCTACCCAGAGGGAGACCATCGAACCATCCTCGAGCTCTCCCATCCAGAGTTTGTTGAAACATTCGGCACCACACGGGCATGGGCCACTTCCTTTGACCTGCAGCTCCGGTGAACCGGTTGAGATGATCATGAGGGTCTATCGACCCATCGTATAATTTGATATGAGAAGGCATCCGGAGCTCCGGTGCTGAGAATTCGATCAACTGCCGAGTAAATGGTGACTTCTTGACTTCCTTAAAGGTTTTTCCCAGATCTGCGTCCTGCACCTTATTCCCCATGGCAATCCCTTTCTTCTTACCCACTACCTCATTCTTTTCAGGACTCTCATCATCACAGAAGTCTAGCTGTATCGGCTGTATAGTGCCCCGTCGGTTGTGTTCCTTGATCATGGATTTGAGAGCAGAAACATACCCTTCTATCTACTCCCGGGTGGCCGGAGGGGATTCAGCACCCCCTCCACCGGAGCCTTCCGGATGTTCGGAACTCGACATTCTGTAGCCTTAGTAGATTGAATGTCGCGTCCCACGGATGGCGCCTATGTTTAAGTATTTATTTGTGAGGCGGTTGAATTCTTTGAGTTTCCTCCGGTCTTGGTATCGTCAAGCCCTTCAGATGCCTGCTAAGATGCAATAAACGCGTTAGCCTCTGTAAAACCCTAAATTCTGACTACCAAATTTTACGTCTAATTTGAAAATTTCCTAAGTTATGGATACGATTTGTTAGAAAACCGAAAGCAACTGAACGAATTCACCGTTAATCAAAATAATTAGAAAAAAACATCGTTATGAAACTTTTGAACATATTTGAAATCCAAAAATATTTCGTAAACATAAATAAATACGAGACACCAATTTTATTACATGAATTATTATTTCGGGCTATATATAAATTTTATTAGGCTACAACAACCCAACCCAAGCCCATGTAACTTAAGCCCATAATCACAATTGATCTTTACCTATTATAACCCAATCAAAAATCACGGTTCATTCACAAATCCACAAACCGAAAATTACAAAAACCCTAACTCTCTCTCTCTAAAAAATTCGACACTCTCTCCTCTCCCTCTCATCTTGTCGATCCAAAGAAATTCCAAGGAAGAAGTTTTGGTGATCCTGGTGTGTTCTTGTTCTAATTGTATCCAAGGTAATCTCTTTTCCTTCATGTTTGACCCATTCGAATTGTAGAGCAAAAACCCTAAAAGATTACATGAAATTATGAAACAGTTTCTGATCAGAAAGTTTAGTCCGACATTAACCAATTGGATCTTGATGATAACGAGGGGTATTTGGGTGTTTCTTGAGTCTAAGATTAAATTCAAAGAATGAGCTTTCTGTAAAAATTAACCTTTTAAGTTTTAGAGGCCTGGAAGACCACTTTTTGATTTTTAGAAAATTAAGTGTCAAATCGAATTCTTATGTCTGGAAAAACAGTCCGTGTTTTTCATTTATCATTTTCAAACCATGTCGAATTAGAAGGTGTCCTTTGAACTGGGTAATACTTGATATTTCTACTAGTTACCGGAATATTTGTAGATTTTATAAATTTTCTAGATGGATTAGTGAATTAATTACTTTTCGGGTGTTTCATCAGATCCAATTATGGAACATGTTAGGGAAATGGATTTTTCAGTCATACCTATACTAGTTAATAAAATCTGAAAATATTAGGTAAATTACTAGGGACATATAGGGTTCTCTGGGAATTTTTGGGAATTTTATTTCGGAGTTCTAATATGATTCATAAATTATTTAAAACAGGTCCAGTGCATACCAAAAATCTGTTAAAGTGTAAAGATATTAAAAAGGCGTTATTTGTTTATTTTCCAAAACTAAAGGGTTTAAATTGTTATTTTCTAATACTAAAGGACTTAACTTGTAAAAAACCTGTAACTTTATAATAATTACATCTTATACCCTAATTTTATGATAATTGCATAATAGTCCTTAAATTTATCATAATTACATAATAAACCCTAAAAATTTGTAAACCTACCATAATAACCTTAACTTTATATAAATACTATTATGAACCCTAAGCTATTAATATTGTCACTTTAAACTTATTAAATGATATCTTTGAATGCTTCTTAAAAATGGAAACTTACTAATTGAGGAAACCTGCTATAAATGGAAAGTTACTAAAAATGGAAAGCCGACTAAAATGAGAAATCTGATTTAAATAAGGTATTAATAATAAGACGACCATGTATTCGTGTAGATTCGCTGAAGATGGAGTTTGTTTCCGATCTTTATATTTCTAGATGTGTTTTCACTTGCGATATAAGGTACAGATATTCTACCCTTTCTTAGTAAGGGTGTCCTTCTCATGACTTTTGATCCTGATTTACTATAGGGTTCCCTAAGCCATTGCTATGTTCCCTTATACTTTGATTCGTTCTTCATGTTTCACTTACATCTGTCTATATTGGTTTGATTATGATCTGAGACTTTTATTTGGGGCTTTCTTACTTGATCTATGCCCTTGCTATGCTTCCCTTGGTTTGTGAACCTTGATAATTGAGCCTTGCCATGTTCCTTTGATACTTGATGTGACTCGTTCGTCACCCTGTAACATGAATATTTGAACTACTTGATACTTTGAAGAATTATTTGATTTTGGTAACTAGATGTGAAAACCTTTCTGAATTATATATGAAAATGTGTGAGAAAAGCTATTTTTAAAGATGCGATACTACTTTTAAATGAAAGTTACTAAAAGTTTTTAAGAAAACTATTTTTGAGACCATCTTTATGAAAACCGTTTTGAAAGACCATTTTTATGAAAACTATTTTGTAAGATCATTTATTATGAAAACCATTTTTGAAAGATTGCTTTAAATGGACTTTTAAATAGAAACCTTTTTAAATGAACTGTTGCTATGAAACTTTGATTATGAACCTTCTGATATTGACCTTTTTGATATTGAACCATCTGATATTGAACCATCTGATACCGAACTATTGATATGAACCCTCTGATATGAACCCCTGATATGGACTTTCTGATATACCTGAAATGGAAATTGGACTCGAACCACTTAATATGAAACTGAACTGGATACTTGGACATTTGATACTTGACCCTTGACCCACAGTTGAGACTACGAGCCACTATCTGCTTTCACTAGGCATGAGGGTTTCATGTCCATGTCATTGATGCACCGATGGCATGACTCTAGGGTAGGAGAGTGATGTCCTATCCCGTCCCTGATTTGATTTGACTTGTGGTGTGTAGAGGAGGTATTTGGCCACCTGGGGCGTATGGATGCATCCTAGATCTGTTATCTGTTATCTGTTATCAGTATCTGTTATATTATCTGGTGACTGATGGTGTGTGCGATACACGTCTTTCACATCCTGGGAGCTAGCTACTCCACCCCTTGGAGGTATCCCCTCACCCTGTACTTGGTACCGAGGTCTCCCCTCCGTACACCCTGATTACTTGATTTGATATTTGATCTGTTCTGGGCTCGTAGTGGATTACTGTTTCTGTTACCTTTTAACCTTGTACTTAGTATTCCGAGGTCACCCCTCCGAATACATACTTGACTTGATACATGACTTGACTTGATATGACTTGGGCTCGGGTTTGGGATTACTGTTCCCTTTACTCTTATCTATTGTAACTGTTTCTTAATTCCTGATATATCTGCATAACCTTTATTTTTCTTTCCTGACTCTTGTTATACCTTGCATTGTTTCACTTACTTCACTATCCCATCATTACTGCCTTGTTATCGTTATATCTGTTCACTGAGCTTTCGTAGCTTAGCCGCATTTCTTTTGCTGCGGCAGGTTTTAGTTTTGGAAGCTGGGTATGAGTGGAGAGTACCTTGGACTTAGAAGACCTTACTAGCTATTGAGGATGACTAGAAGAATTTATATTTACAGTTAGAAATTATTGTATTATAACTTTGTAGTTTCGAATTTTCCATTGTAAGCATTGAAATTCATTTTGTATTAATTAGTCATATGCTTGTGTTTGCTTTGATATTTCACCATAATGTAATACTTCTACCCTTATCGGGTTGGGGTGTTACAGCCTCGTCCCGGGTGTGACCCCCGGACCAAGCTCCGGCGTGAGGATAAGAAATGGTACGTACAATAATATGGTTGAGAGTGTGTGACAAATGGTAATTTTCACATTTTAATTAATAATAAATGGTTATTTATTATTTTTAAGCTAAGCATTTCTATGCGCGATTGCATGTTTCTGAGTATTTTTGAGCATTTTTGGGAGCTGTCCCGCATACTGTAGCTTACAGTCACTGCAGAAAAAGTTTATTTTTGTCAGTAAGCATAAATTATTCCATTTCTGATAGTTACTGACAAGTTTCATAATTTACTGAGAGCTTTCTCGTAATTACTGAAAAGCAACCCCACACGCGTACCGACAGCACAGTATATATGATAGCAGTCAAATAAATGCATTTTTGAGCAAATAATAACATTTTATTATTTTTCTGACAGAAACGTCAATAAAAATTTTATTTTGCGTATACGTGTCCAAAAAGGTCAAACCGGGACTTTACGGTAACTTTTAAGCTTAAACCGACACACAATACACCAACGAGGATGAAAAACCCACTAATTCCCCCTCCCCTTTTGTCGTGTACAGCCAACATATGAGAACAAGACATATTATATGATAAGATATTGATTAGTCAGATTATGCATGTATATTTTGGTATTTATACTCTAAGTGTATCACACACCACTTCACACACACATTCTTATCCCATAAACTTACCTAGATCATTTTCACCCTCCCCCTTGTTCATAACTCACGGCCACATATATAGAACCAAGATTCACAAAAATTTGTTGAAGTTATAAGTAATCGGGGTGTAATTTCAAGTGTTTCGGGCTATTTAGAACGTGTCTTAGGTAAATTTGGTGCAATTTGGTGTGTTCTTTGTCACAATCGTGATTTTAGCAGGTTAGTCTAACTATTAGTTTCGATCTATTTAAGTTTTTGCTTGGTGTGACTTAAGTGTTTTGTGTGGCATATGTGTGATAAACGTGTACTTTGGCACTAAATCCCTTTGTGTGACTCTATTGGTGTGTCTGGAGTAGTGTTATTTTGGAACAAGTTCATTTTGTTCACTTTGGTGACGTGGAAATGACTTGTATGGTTTTGTGTTTGGGGTTTTTGCGTAATGAAGTTGTGTTCAAGTTTGTGAGTGTTGGTAAATTAAGTGGTGTTTGGTTTTATGGGTTATACTAATAATAAGTGTGAAATTCTATTTTTGGAAACTTTGTTTTGAAAATGATAATTTTTCCGAGTTGTCGTAAAAATGAAAGTTTATCGCGTAATGTTAGGAATATGAATATTCAGTTGAAGACTCGGTCACCCCGAGTACTTATTAGCACATCATAGCTCTTAGGATAACTAGTAATATTAGTAGTAGCATAGTTATTATTATTAGTATTGTGGAGTGGGTCGGGTCTTTACCCTCTGTCAGCTCTCTCCACAGCCTACTAGGGGCATATTAAGTAGTATGTATAAATACCCCTTCCCTTACAAGGGAAGGGTTGGAACTTCCCATTATCTCAAGCTAATATACACATAGTATTTCTCTTTCTAGAAGTTCCCACTTTCTCTCTCTAGTTCTTGTCTATTCGATTCATATAAAGGCCTCAAACAAGTGTTTCTTGCATTGTGAATACCCTACAATTGGTATCAAGAGCCATGGTTAGGTCCATGAGAGTTGGTATTCACGGATTTGTCTAGTTTTTGAGGCTTTTTTAGTTCGAATTGATAAGTTACATAAATTTCATTTTGTGCCTTGTTTAGTGATTAGAAGTTGTTATACCTTGTACTTTCTAGCTTAGGAACAGTATAAGAGTAGTATTTGGTGCTTGAATTCACAGATTTAAGATTTGTGTGGTGTTTTTGGGTGATTCTTGAGTGTTTATCCAAGTGTTCTTGGCTGCGGTTTGTGTGCTCTGGACAAGTTCTTGAACGCGGTTTGTGTCACTTCGAGAACGCGGTTTGTCTTATTACTAGTTTAGGAAAAAGGACAAAAAGCATTGAAAGCGACGTGTTTGGCAGTTTGTGTCTACGCGGTTTGTCTCTGCAGCGTGAACTCGGTTTGTGTCTACGCATTTTGTCTCTGCAGCGTGTATTCGGTTTGTGTCTACGCGGTTTGTCTCTGCAGTGTGTACTCGGTTTGTGTCTATGCGGTTTGTCTCTAAGGAGTGCACTCGGTTTGTGTCTACGCGGTTTGTCTCTGCAGCGTGTACTCAGTTTCTGTCTACGCGGCTTGTCTCTGAGGAGTGTATTTGGTTTGTGTCTACGCGGTTTGTCTCTGAGGAGTGTATGCGGTTTGCCTAGGCGGTTTGTATCCTCAAGGGTGCTATTTGTCTATGCGGTTTGTGTCTTGGTGATTTTAGAAATTCCCGCGAAAGATTCAATTTCTCGGTTAAATCACAAGATCAGTAAAATCCCGTATTCACTATGACAACTAACTCAGACTCCCTCATATCGGAGGTTCTCAAACTGTACGATGCTAATGAGGATCATGGGAACTATAATTACACATCTCTAACAGAAACAAATGATACTGATTCTGCTGGAACTGATGAGTCACACTCGCAGTCACACATGGATGAATGCCGTCAGGTTATGCAGTTGGCTAATGCAAAGGAAAGTCAAGTAGCATGCTTCCGTTCACTTCTATCACACATTAAGGCTCTGTTTGGTAAATCTGAATACGTGATGGGGTACACACGGGCTTTCGCTTCACTCTTTGGTCAGGAAATTTGTGATTTCACAGTCATTATGACATTATATCTGGATCAACTAGAACAGGAGCTGGTCAAGGAAGAATATTCTGAAGATAAATCCAGAGCCGCTCTCAATGTGATCAACAATCAACTCCAAGTGTTCATCAACTCTCAATACACTCTGGACTATAATTATGACTGCCAAGTGACTAAAGAGTGTTTCGCTAAATATACTGGGTCAGAAATTGAAATGTACAAAACGACACTGCTACTTCTGATAAGGGATGTCCATGGGTTCGTTGAGGAAAAAGGTGAACAGGGTAGGAATGGAACAAAATCAGACAAGACTGATGATGGTGTCAGCACAGGAAGTGACTTCACAAGATGTGAGAAGGAATCCTACGAACCTGAAAATCACCAAGCACAGTCTACTGTGGTACATCTGTCTTATCTAGATAATACTGTTTCTAATGAACTTGTACATGATAATTCGTCGAGTTCTTTGCCTACGACTGAGTCTTTCAAATCACATGATATGATTGAAAAGAGGGTTTACAATGAACTTTTAAAAGGATTTTCAAAACTGGAAAAACATTGTGTTGATCTTGAAATTTCAATGCAACAAATAAAAGAAAAGTTCCAAATTAACCTTTCCAACAAAAAATCCGGAATTACCTGACATTCGGGAATTTTTTATGATAAATGAGTTGAAAGATCAGCTAGTGGCCAAAAAGCGCGACTATTAACATGTTAAGAACCAAACTAAGTGAATTGCAAGAAAAGGTCAATGATGATAAAACCACACATGACGCTAAAACTGTTGAGTTACAGGCTGAGAATGAAACACTTAAATTACAATTTAAACAACTGTATGGTTCAGTCAAGGATATCAAATCCAAGAGGAAAAACCCAACACAATCCTTGATAGCTGAAAATGATCACTTCCAAGCACAAAATCTAAGGAAAAGTTTCTCATTAGCTTCTCATAGGGATGACTTTAAGAAGTCGGCCAAGAACAGGGTGAATCCTAAGTTTGTCAAACCATCAGTCTTGGAAACACCTGCCCCTTATCCAAGGTGTGCTCCCCAAGTTGGTGAGACTAAATGTTTGCCAAAATCAGTCACTTCACAACATAGACATAAGGGAAAATTAGCTAAGAATCACTTTCAGGATAAGTCTCACATGACACTAACTAAGGAAGTTAATGCTCATGTCACTGCATTCTCTACTACGACCAACAATCACCATAGGCCTATAGAACTGATGAAGCACCCTAGGAAGCCTAATAGATCTAGTGCTGAAAGACAAGAAATTTTCTCTTGTAAAAACACTAAGGTGCCTCAGAAACATCGCATATTTAGAATGTGCCTAAGATGGTTGCCAACTGGTAGAATCTTTAAGAAAGTTGGTCTTCAGTGGGTACCTACTGACACAGAAAATGCTTCTAAGAATGTTTGCAAGAAACCACAGAGGCAGGACCCCATAGTCACTAACCAATATATATGCGAACAAAATACTTATGATAGTGCAGGGAGACGGTTTCTGTGTGCAGCTACTCTCACAGAATGCTTCAAGAAGAAGCTCAAGGTGTGGCTACCAAAGGGGTTATCAACTCCCAAAGAGGAGGTTCAGAAAACCCACCTGTGATGTACGGGGACAATGACTTTTGAACAATTCAGTTCAAAACTCGTACTGATTTTATGAAGAGAATCTCAAGTATCCTTTTTCTTGTTGTGTATAGTTTCTCTTATTTTATAGGTACATGTTTCTTGTGTATATAGTAATATGTGTTCTTGGATAGGGAGAGGCATGTCTTCTGGATATCGATAACATTTACGATCCTAGAAATGTCATTCAATAATGACACGGGGTTTTAAATGAAGCTCGAACAGAAGTTGTTCCTAATAAGTAAATCATGTCTCTAAGGCTTGCTATTACTTTAGATAGCAACCCGCGTTCCCAGTTGAAGACAGATTGTCACCAAAATGACAACTATTCGTCAAGGTGATGTTCACCTGAGCATGGATACTTCATATTCATGTTCATTCATACTGGTGATTCTACGTTGTCCTAAAGGCTCTCACGGTTGATCTCACCAAGTGATAAATTGCTGTTCAATCAATGTCTAAATTTCTATACAGAAATGAAGCCATTGATTGAGGGGGAGAGTAATAGCAATTTAAACTTGCCTATGAGTATTCATTGTGTAATTTCTGAATCTATGGCATCTGACTGGGCTATCATTAAGTCTTTAGGGATTTAGTGTGTCGTATCTGAAAAAATTTGGATGCCTATGAGTGTTAGAAGTTCTATTGATAGGAAAGTCAGGGACCACATGTGTCATTTAGTAAAAAGAGGAGAGTTAGGAGTAAGTATTTAAACTTGTAACCTATGCGGTTTGTCAAGCCAACAAAGACAGGGACCAAAAGTGTCATTATGGTTAATTGGAATGTTAGGTGATGATATTTAAGGTTCTATATTCATGCGGTTTGTCTCATATCACTCTCTCTCCTCTAAATCAAACTGAACTCACCTCTTTCCCTATCTAAACCCACGATCACCCATTTAATCCATCCAACGAGCTTCTTCCTAGGTTGATTCGTACGATTCCTCTATCGATCCTAGGTTAGTTTGTTGTTACTTGCTTTTGATTGATGGGATTCTCATCTATGTGTGTAATGATACTTGTTATATGCCTTTATTGCCTCATCTTTCAAGTTATGATTTGGACTGTTATAATTTTTCGAATGATGTTTGACTCCAAAAAGTCAAAATCGTTCATGAGTCTAGGAGTTGTTCGTTTGGTTAACGATTGGTATGTCTCTAGGGTTGAGTGAATTATTTCTCACTAACAAGATGAGGAATCTGATCTGATAAATAGTTAGATCTTGCATGTTTGGATGCGTTAAGTCGATTGATGGCAGGTTTAGTTTAGAGTGAATCTGGACAAAGATAGGTTAGACTCCAATAAGCTCTCGTCTCGTTCTTTGTATGTATATACATTCTTCAAGGAATGAGTGCTTAAACGATTTCGTGGGGTTATATTCTACGATGCGGTTTGTCTGTTCTAGGTCAAGAATTTGCAATATTTGGTATGGAATTAATTGATTCTTTTGATAAATGATTAGGCATGTCAAGAGTTGTTAGCAAAATGTCTGATCTGAAATTATTGCTCTCAATATGATCTAGGGTGTAGGTTTTGATGGTATGTTCATCGATGCTGTTTGTGTGTATATTCATGGATGAAGTTTGTGTGAATGTTCTTGAATGCTGTTTGTCTATTTATCATGAATGCGGTTTGTCTGTGCTATTATGGATGATGTTTGTATGTATGATCATGAACGCGGTTTGTCTGTTCAATCACGAATGCGGTTTGTCTAAATGCTCACGAATGCGGTTTGTCTGATTGATCATGAATGCGGTTTGTCTGTATGATTATGGATGCTGTTTGTATGAATGTTCACGAACGCGGTTTGTCTGATTAATCACGAACGCGGTTTGTCTGAATAATCATGAACGCGGTTTGTCTGAATTATCATGAATGCGGTTTGTCTGTATGATTATGGATGCTGTTTGTCTACTTAGTCATGGATGCGGTTTGTCTGTATAGTCATGAATTGTCTATTTGCTCACGAACTCGGTTTGTCTATATGCTCACATATGCGGTTTGTCTACATGCTTACAGTTGCAGCTTGTCCTTATCTAAAGTTGTAGTTTGTATACAGTTGAGCTGTGCAGTTAGTACTTTATAATGTGCGTTATGTTTGCTGCATATTTGGTCTCTCACAATTGAGTGTTACTTGATTTACTGTAGTCTTTTGTAATGTACACATAGTCTATGTGCTAACCTCGAGGATTGACTCCCATCTAACTTGCATTGGCATACTGTCTTTCTGTGAATGTGTGTGTGTAGATACAATGACAGATACAGAGATCACTACTTCCTCTGAACCAAACCCCGCAGTCTCAACGCCTGTTCGCACAGATGAACAAATCCTTTCTAAGAACAAATGGATCCCTATTGGAAGGAGCAACTGTTATATCGATGTGATAAGACCTCAACCCAATCCTATTTACAAGATATCTGTTGATATCTTAAAGGAAACCACTTTCTTCAGAGCATTCACAGCATGTGCAACCGTTCCGTCTATATACATTCAACAGTTCTGGAATACGATTGAACTCAACAAAGAAAACTGGAAATTACCATTGTCAGTTAGATGAACAATGGTATGAGCTGACCAAAGACACCATCAGAGAGGCTCTTCAGATCTCACCTGTTGTCATTGATAAACCCTTTACTCAACCTCCTACATCCGAGGCTCTCGTCCACTTCGTAAATGATCTGGGTTATCCATCAACCATCCTCAAGGTGTCAGCGGTAGTCACCAGTGAAATGTATCAACCATGGAGAACTATCGCCACCATCCTCAACTTATGTCTTACTGGGAAGACTTCTGCTTTTGAAAGACCTAGGGCTCCAGTGCTTCAAATTCTATGGGAATCATAAAACGTTCCAACATAGATTTCACTGAAAGGATCTGGGAAGAATTCATTCACTCCATTCACACCTTCCTAGAAGACAAAGCAAAACTGGAATCTAATCTGGCCAGCAGAAGACAGTGAGAAAGATGTTAATTCCTAGCATCAGATTCACTAAAATGATAATCCACCACCTCTACTCTCTTCACAAGTTCCATCCTAGAACTGATTCTCCTCTCCTATTTGTCCTCTGAAGAATTTGTTCTGGGAAATCTCAAGTGGGCTGCTAAAGGGACCAAACAAGAAGTCTTTGGAAGGCTTATTCCTGAGCTCCTTATTTCAGATAATATTCGTCAAGCCTCCTATTATAAGGATTATCTGAGCAAAATAGAGGAATATCAAAAGTCTCTCTCTGATAAGGTAAGAAGTGAAGCCGAAACCCCTGAACCAGAAACCCAGAAATCCATCAAACAAACCCAATAAAATCGAAATCAAGGAAAAGAAAGGATGCACCCACTGAAGTTGAGGACCCTAAGAAAAATAAGAAAATCAAAAGGAAGGCATCAATCAAGAAGTTGAAATCTAAGAAAATCAAGACAAAAGGTCGAGTTGATGATGAAGAGATGGTGGTACCTGAACTAGGTCTAAGAGATGAAGAAGATCCGGTTTTACAACAAGCCTTGGAACTCAGTGCTAAAGAACATGCTGAATCAACAAGGAGTGCTACGAAAGGAGTTGTCCTTAGAGAACCTGTTGTTGAGAGCAGTAAACCATTACCTGAAGTAGAGGGCAAAGGAAAAGGAGTAGCTACCGCAGTGCAAGCTGCTAAGACTCTTCTTACCATATCATCTCCGGCATCCAAGACAACAACACAATTTGTACTAAGGAAACGTGATCAGGGATCATCCAGAGTACTTGATCTTTCTGAAGGACCGCAAGAAGAATCACCAAGCTTAGAAGGTTCTGTAAAAAGAAAGGCATCACAAATCTCACTCCTCAAGATTTAGAAGGTCCTGCGTATGAAATAGTCAAAGTGTTTCATCCTGATGTGCATCATCTTCAATATCAAATGGAAGAATGTCATAGACTATTTACTGATCAAGTTGATGACCGAATTCTTTCCTACAACGTCAACCGACCTCTTCCCTTTGATGGTCCACCAGGTCAAGTTAACATTCAAGCTGATCTCTTCTTCAACAATGATCTGAATTATCTCCGGTTCGGAAATAATGGTGACAGGCAGGCATTATCCATTAACAAGATGGAAGCGGCTCACTACCCTAACATTGGGCTAGAACAAATGGTACCTGATCAGTTATGGTCAAATGAAGAATACAAGTTTGATTTAACTGCATCTTATGGGGTCACACATTGGTGGTTCCACAAGAAACGATTCTATATTGAACGGCACGCAGGAGAGGGTAGTCGTAGGGTATACGCTCGCATCTAAGAATCTTAAGTGTTATCAAAGTTGAAATTCACCCAATGTATGGGTATGAGTATCTTAAAAGGATAGTGCTTCGTCGTGCTGATCAGAAGGAGTATATTATTGCTGAAAGCGACTTTAAATATCTATCTCCAAGTGACTTCGAAGATCTCTTCCTTCTGAATCTTCAAGGGCACCTGAATCATCTTCCTCCTCGTGACAAGAAGGCGCTTGCTGCTGCTGTCAATTTATGGATCCGGGGTCTTGTTATCAGGCAAAGGGTAAGTGATTTTCAACTAGGGATTGAGAGCTACCAGACCAAACTCAATCTCACCAAGCCGAATTGGGAACATAAGGGTCTCGAGTACATTCACGACTTTAAAGTAATCGAATCTCCAAGAGCCGTCAAGTTCACTGACCTGCATGGAACTCCTATGATGATGCAACTCAGTGAGATTCATAAATTTAGCGATGGTACTCTGAGAATGATCGATGAAGCACTGGATTTCAGGGTTAAGGACTTCAAGATAAATCCTCACAACCCACAATTGAAGACTCATTTCTGGACTGATCTGGATGTACAAAGGAGTAAAGAGTTTATGAGAGCCATAGAGCGAAGGCTGAAAACAAGAAGGATCTTTCGCAACCTGGAAAGCTTCGTTGGGGGTAGAGTTCGTGAAGGAGATTACAGATTGATGGAAAGAACGACATTAGCTGATTCTCTCCATAAGTGGTCTTTGTAGTGCTGTTATTCTTTTGTTGGACACTTGTAATTATATGATGTACTTTCCACTAATCTTGTAATACTCTATGTGTGATCTGTGTATATTGACAAGTGAACCTCTCTCGTGGTTAAACGGGGAGCATTGTATGCTCCTAAATCAGAATACATTTAAACCTGACCACATTTTCTCCCAAATTTTCTAAACATATTTAAATCAATTGGGATCATAAATCTCAAATGGATTGAAATTTTTGATCGGGGGAGAGAATGTGACTTAAATATGAAATTCTGATAAAATGTGATGATTTGGAAGTTAATGTAAGCTCTCCCGTATGTGCTAAACCATTTTGTATATCAAGGCACATATTGAGGGGGAGCAAAATGTTTTGGATGAGGAAGTAAACTCTCCCATAAGTGCTCAGTTGTACGTCAATGCACTTATTGAGGGGGAGCAAAGGATTTGGCATCTCATGTGACCATGACTCAGAATTAACCAATGAATTGACGAAACTTGAACTGTCATCAATCGAAAGGATACATCTTGGCCGGGTAATAATTTCAAGCTGGTCTAACCAGTGATGTAAGCGTGTCTCGAAAAAGATGTATCTGAGTAGAGTGTACCATTTCGAGAAACTTTCTGTGGACTTGACCAGGCCGGGTAATAATTTCAAGCTAGTCTATCTAGTGATGTAAGCGTGTCTCGAATCGGTCATGTTCACTGAAAGTGGATCAATTCAAAAAGTGCGAGCTCTACCTAACATGTGCAAATTTATAAAACTATCACTCGAGCACATGTTGAGGGGGAGCATTTGAAAAATATAAAACTCTCAAGTGTTTGCTAAAATGTGTTTCAGAATCATGAACACTTTGAGAGATTTTTCAAAGATTTGGTTTGGCTATCGTGGATGAATACTAAAGACCGGCCATTTTAATTAACGCATGGAGTTATAAGGATGGTTAGGTTAGGTTCAAGTTCCCACGATCCCGCCAGAGCCGGAGGGATCTACCCAGGGACAATCCACTAGTTAGTGTAGAAGTCCTTAGGTATGATTAAAAAGGAGAAAAGTGTATAAGGGAAGAGTGCCGACTGAGATGGAGCTAGCACTGGAACAAACCCAACAAGGTGTTAGTTATGAAATGGAAATAGCCTTTAAAACTAAGGTAAGATAACGGGTAAATACATAGCCCTCTTACAAATTCACTCAATAGCATTGCTGACATTGAAGACAAAGTATCATGGACCCAAGTATACCATGCTGCACAACCCTCCCTAGCCACTCAAGGTCCCTCAAAGGATTCTTGTTTCAATTGTCACGGAGTTCAATACATTTCTATCGTCTCTCTCACTCCGAGTTAGATGATATTGAAAAGGTGGCAGTCCTCTCCAGCCTCCGATCACCAAATCAAAACGCACAATAGAGTCTAGAGCCACGAGATTCATAATAAGATCTCATAGGAACACGGATTATTTCTACACTGGTTGTTCATCATTAAGGACACCAGTTGTAAACTTATGAGTCCTACGCAGATCTTAGCAATCTGCCAGAACATTCATGAGAGACTTTACAAATGTAATTCTCAATGATTGAATGGAAATTCCTGCCAGGGTCAACATCAAGCAGCCCTGAAAGCAGGTCACTTCGGTAATTCCTCGTGGATTACGCTTAGTGGTCACGACGGTTTCAACCGGTCTACAGTCGTGGAGTGATCTCCAGCGACTCACCTAATCGTTGATTTACTACGGTAAAATCTTAAAAAGCCCTCTGTGGGTTTTCGATTAGGAACGGTCTTGGTAAGGATTAGAGAGAGTTTTCACACTATGCTGTTGACTATCTCGAAGTCTAAACTTGTAAGTACCGGTCGAATTATTGCTAACTGTCTTATGCAGGAACTTTTGGCGGTTGTAGCTGTGGAATGCTGTAGCTGGTTGCTGTTGTAGCTGGTTGCAGAAAAGATGCCAATCCTCTACCACATGTTCACACTACATCATCATTGTTATTCAACAAAGTCATGATCACCCGAAAGACCTTCAACACAGCTTCTGCTAACTCTGATGCTGAAGATCATGACGCCATATAGTGTGAGCATGTCAGCTTTAAGTATATTTCATCACATGGATACATACCACTGAAAGATGACATGGAAAAACATGGTGGATGATTGCTCCAACGAATCTACAAAGATCATCCAAGACAGAAGAGGTCATCTGAAGTGTTGATGCTGCACAATGATCATGGATTGTGAAGAATCATTGTTTAACGAGCTATGAAGTCAAGAGACATGGATGAAGTGCAAAAAATTCTGAACGTTACTTCAGGGGTGACCTCCCTTAGGGGGAGATTGTTAGGAATATGAATATTCAGTTGAAGACTCGGTCACCCCGAGTACTTATTAGCACATCATAGCTCGTAGGATAACTAGTAATATTAGTAGTAGCATAGTTATTATTATTAGTATTGTGGAGTGGGTCGGGTCTTTACCCTCTGTCAACTCTCTCCACAGCCCACTAGGGCATATTAAGTAGTATGTATAAATACCCCTTCCCTTACAAGGGAAGGGTTGGAACTTCCCATTATCTCAAGCTAATATACACATAGTATTTCTCTCTCTAGAAGTTCCCACTTTCTCTCTCTAGTTCTTGTCTATTCGATTCATATAAAGGCCTCAAACAAGTGTTTCTTGCATTGTGAATACCCTACACGTAAGATATTAGGTTTCGGTATAGGCTTTTATAAAATAACGAAAACACAAGGTTTTAAGTGTAATAATTAATATTAGTAAAAAAAAATAATATATAAATAAAGGGGCGGCCGATTATAGGGTTTTAGGGGAAAAAGGAAACCAAATTTTAGTCCAAATACACTTACCAATTATAAGGGTGATCTAGAATATTCATTAGGGTATTATAAATACAAAACCAAAACACCCCAACCCTCCATTTTGAGAATTTTGGCCAAATCAAGGAGAAACAAGAAGGAAAAATTTAGGGTTTTCATTATTGTGAAGAAAATGAGCTTAAGGTATGCCTAGAAATCCCTAATTCCTTTAATTATTGATTTGATTCATGTAATACAAGTTATGATGGATCTAGGGTTTATGTTTAATTCTGTAAAGTAATAATATACAACATGTTAGGATCAATAATTAGTAATATTATGATGATTGGTGAAGAGATTAGGGTATAAAACATGTTAATTATTGAGTTAGGGTTTGGACTGATTTATAGTGCTGTAAAGATATGAAGATATTTAATAGATGGAAATGAGTTAATTGATGATTCTTGAGTCTAAATTGTATTTCAGAGAAAGAGCTTACCAAAAAGTCCGGCCAAGAGTGATTTCGAGGTCGGGAGGTCAGTCAAACGATTTTTGCAATTAAAGGTGTCAAAACAGTTAAACCGGGACAGATTTAGGTTAAAAGTATTGAGGTCAAAAGTGGTTTAAAAAGAGTAATTTGGGTTATCCCTTCTGGAGAAATTGAGTTCTATATTCTCTTTGACTTCCACGCGAAAATTAGCTGATAATAAGTTGTGCAAATATGGTTGTTGGGTCAAAACATTTTGGTGTGCGTTCAGATCCGAATCTGGATAGTTTTCTTGTTTGATTTTTCAAAGAGTACTTGTGTGTGTTTTTAGTGCATGGACTTCTGGGAGAAGCTTGTATGCTCATGAAGGACTATGGTGAATTTTTGGTGTGAGTTGTGGAGTTTATTTTGTCATGATTTTATGTGGGTAAAAGTACCCCAAAAATCTGCGTATTCTGGAAAAGTATATGCAAGGGATTTAGTGAGTGTAAGTGTTTGGTAGTGGTTAGTATGGAGTCTAGGTAATCCATGGTGGTCTGTTTTTGGGAAGGAGGGAAAGTAAAGATAGTGATGCATCATATACTTTTTTTAGTTTGACTTCGAAGGTATACAGAGATTGGGAATTGTGATGATAATGATGTATAATAAATAAATCAGAGGTTGGGGATATGTGGCAGTAGTGTTTATTTAAGTTAAGGGATAACTTGTATTTACTTTAGGACTCGTGTACTCCGTGTCCCGTTGAGCTAAATTTTAAACGTGATCCCTCAGTTTGGTAAAAATACGAGAAACACATTTCTGGAAGCGTTTTTATAAAAATGGTTTAAAAACAAGGTCATTGACTCCGATGATTAAGTATAAAATTTTAAGTCATTACCAACGTGGTGTCGGTACGCGTGTGGTGTCGCATTTTTAAGAAAAATGAGATAACTTTTTGGTTTTGTAAATAAATTGTCAGTAAGTGTCAGGAAGTGATAACTTCACTTTTCTTGAGAAAATTAAATAGTTGGGAGGGTTTCTGTATGCTACGGTGTGCGGAATAACCTTTCGAATTAATCATGTAGGCTCCAAAAATGCTCAAATAGATTGCCAAATAATAATAAGTTACTTTTTACCATTAGAAAAATGTTGGGAAAATTACGGGTGGTTACAGTCTACCCTCCTTAAAGTGAAATCCGTCCCGGATTTCAGTTTATGTTATCCGATAAAATGGTGTCTGAGAAGAGATGTTGGTACTCCCAAAAGATCTGAGTCTCACCAGGCTATCTAGGGGTTTCTCTTTGTTGGTGGGAGGGTACCCAAGTTGTCTACCATTAGTTTTCCCATTTTTGTGAGTTGGTGAGATACATGTTCTGATTTAGAGTGATAAGATAGCATGATGACTCGTTTTCAAGGTTTGATTCGGAGTGGTGTGTTTTTCCTCCTCATAGGGTTGGATAGAAATCTTGTTCAAAAACTTTATTTGAGTAAGTCTTTATACGAATTTGACCAAAATAACTTTCCAGCTAATACACATTCCTTTGTTAGAGATCAATAGATACGTAGGGTGACACGGTTTTAAAAGATTCAGAATTTCGTAAAACGGTTCTTAGTCATGGTGTGGATGGGATAATTTCCAAAAAAGTTGCCGTTTGACATTCCTTAACAATAGTTTGATAAAGTTTGAGCAGAAAATTTTTACATATACAAGTGAGTGTTTTAGAAAGATATCACTACAGATTTCATAAAAATAAGTATTCAATTTACTTTAACGGTACCAAGAGGTAGTAATATAAATTGTTTCCAGGTGGGTGGATAGTTCACCGGGTGATTGCGAAATAGTTTACAAAACGGGTTGTATGACAGTTTATAGAACGAGAGTCATTCGCTGTTTACAAAATAGTTGTAAGGTTGAAATTTTTGATTTCATAAAGTACCAGTAAAACATTTGTAGGGTGACCGTGATATGTTCCATAGGATAATTGAAACCAGTTTGTATGGTGTTAGCGACATGGTTTATTGCCTTATGAGAGGGTAGCAAAAATAGCTGATATTCCCGAGGGACGAGAGGAGAATTAGGTGATTGTCCCAAGGAACGCGGTTCAGGTTTTTCCTTAAATTCTTAAGGTTTTTGTTAGGCATAAAATCTCTGCCGAATGGGAAGTTTATCAAGTTCAGGGTACGACCCCGAAGGAGGGTGTTTGTTGCTACTAGCAATCAGTTGGCTATCTCAGGAAGGTACTTAGTACTTAACGCGGAAAGTACAACATCGGTTGAGTGTAGTGTTTGAGGTGTAGGTGATTGTAACAAAGCCACAACAAAAACAAAGTTGGATAAAGTCAAAATCCCGAATGAGGTCCAAAATCGCAAAATCCAGCGATCCAAATTTCAAACATAGTTCAAAATCAGTTCCAGACGTAGCCGAGTTCAAATTCAAATGTAGCTAGAATCATTTCCGAACGCTCCAATAAGCTCAACTGGCTTATTACAATCTCGATGAGTGGTAAATAAGCAACTTGAGTTCAAACGGTGCCAATCGGATCTAACCGACCCGATGCAAATTACGATGAGACGGTGACAAACAGAAATTCCATATCATGGAGGAATATAGCGGTGCCGGTGATGCCAGTGTATTGTGTGTAGATGTGAATGTTCATATTAGGCAGTGATTATTTACACACATAGAATTTTAAGTCTTTCAAAATCAAGTTGAAAATCCATCTGGACATAATTCTAGTATAACTACTCTAAATATTGCAAAATTTACCTCTGAGTCGGACATAGGTGATCAGGCTATGTCCCACTGTCCCTGGTCGAATATAGGTGATCAGTCTATATTCCACCGAGGTTCAATAAATTTTGGAATACTTAGCTTAGTTACACCAATAACATGTCCCTTACTTTTAAAAGCTGCTTAAATAATTAAGGCGGATGTCCACACTCGAGGACGATTGATGAGATTGCGTAGAGAAAAGGCGTAATGCTACGGCGAGTATGATGTGTATGTATAAGTATGTCGAATATACTTATAGTCTAGGTTTTTAAAATACCCAGTTCTCTATAACCTAGGCTCTGATACCAATCTGTAATACCCCCAAAATCTGGTTTAGCGGAAGCATACATGTTTGGGTGCTACTAAATTGGTATCACAACACAAAGTATAAAGAATGGTTTTATCTCAACCATTTACAATAGATTTCATATTCAAAAGTGATTTGTTTACAACATTTCAAAATGGTGCGGAAATGTAAGCCCATAAAATATTTCAAGTTGTCCCAAATATATCAGAGTCTTCTATGACCATGCCATGCCATGCCAAAAGCCTTCATCACTAGGTTATCGCCTTAACCTGAAAATACATGCTAAAGTGTCAACACGAGGTTGGTGAGTTCGTAGAGTTTAGTGTAAAATGTAAAGCATTTGAATAACGATTTTCCAGCAAAGGCATTGTAAATCCACTCGGTCCCAAGTCCCGCCCATACAAGACTTGCAACCTGTGTGTTTACAACCCGCTGCCAAATAAGATTTGTTCCTGGTAAACAGAAGTAATATATTTCTTGGTTAAGCGGTACACTCGTAATGACCATTACACTTGGTAGTATGTCCGTTACACTCGGTAATGTGACCGTTACACCCGTCATGTGACCGTTACACCTGGTCATGTGACCGTTACACCCGGTCCTGTTATATGTGTTCGTCCAGTACCCCTGGTCAAAGTGTGTGTCATGTATACATATAATGCGTTCGAGTGAAAAATCAAGTATTATAGCCAAACAGTCAAATATTGAGTAAATAGTTCAGTACACCTGGTTAATGTGTGTCATGTATTCATATAACGCATTCGAGTAAACAATCAAGTATTTCAGCCAAGTAGTATGTTTGAGAAAAACAAATCATGTTTCAAGTAAAAACAAGCATTGATTTTAAGTAAAAACGAGCATGTATTCTCCACCAGAAACAGTTTAAAACCAGTAAAAGTAGGGCCCATGAACTCACCTTGGCTTGCAGCAACGCAAAAATATCACAGTGGTCACAACTGGCATCAAGAGCTAAACACAACGAGATCTAGGGTACCGGCACAACAGTGCCGGCTCGGCACAACCTAATATATATGTAGTTATCTCAGAATACGTCTCTTAAAGTAACGAGTTTTAAAAAGACAAGCGTCTTAGTTTTTGTGGATTACTCGTATCAAAGTTTGTAAAAAGTTTAGTGTTAACGTTTCGTGTGTTGGTAAGACAGCACAGACTCAAGAATACTCACGCCAAATTGAATTAGAAAATCAACACAGTCAAGACGAGTACGGGCGAGAACTTGAGTCGAGAAAGGAATGACAACGATGTCAAGGAAAAATAGTAACAAAGGAAAATGTCAACAAAATAAGATTAATAATAGGGATAATTACTAATTTAGACCAAGCACCCAAGTGAATTTCTTGTTCTGCCCCAAGATCGGAAAATAATTAATTATCCAGGGCAACCTGCATTTTTTTGGGCAACTTACATGTACTAGTGACAAGTGTCACTTTTCAGCCCATTTTTTGGGCAACTTTTCCATTTTTTGGGCAACTGGGGACACGTGTCATCATATGGGGCGAGTTGCTCAGTTGCCCGGGGTACGGGCCAAAATGGAAATTACCTTGGGTGCTTGGTCTATATTAGTAATTATCCCTAATTAATATGTTTCGGTGTTTACCCAATAATCCCAAATAGTTTAGAAATAATCAATAAAGTTTTGGAAAAGTAATTTAAGTTTTAAAAGAAACTTAAATTAGTATATTATATTTTTCGACATCAACGTACAAGTCTAGTGAGTTTATGATACATTTCAAGTAATAAAATATGGTTTTTGTTCACCCTTTTTATTGAATCTTAAATTGAACCCGCTCGTTTATAAAATGTTCAAAGTCGAAAGATTTTATTATAAATCCGTTTTTTTTCCAAGTCGATTAAATAGATGACTACATAATACAAATCCGTTAACTGTCACAATTGTCCAAGTTCATAATCAATAGGCGTCCAACCAATCATAGTTTAGAAAAAAAGAAAAACTCCATTTAGGCTTTGACCACAAATCCATCAGCCAATCACTTACAATATAATTACTTGTTCATATAAATATTTCTTTGCAAGTCGAAAAGCCAACAATTTAGGCGATGAGTGAGTCGGTTATCTAACGTCAAATTGTCAATATAATACTTGATATCATTACACTACTAGGTGAACGACTATTCTAGTCTAAGTATTGATACCATAAATCACGACATAGAGTTTCTTCATATTAAGGTAAAAAGCTAGCTAGGAGCTTCAACATTTGTGGTTGGCTTCACGAAGAAGTTACCAATAGAGGAATTTGGATTAGTATAGATAGACTACAACTCCAAAATTATGAGGTAAAATAATCTGGATAAGAAAGACAAGGAAGTGTTGAGCAGCAAACCATGCCAACATTAGACCCAACACTCGGCTTACATAAATGAAATAAGCTAAACCCCAACACAACCAAGACCATAGGGTCTCGGCTCAATCCATCCGCGGCCCAAAACCAACACCTAAGCTAATCCAACAGAATCAGACCGAGACTAAAACAATACAAGCCAAACAAGCGCACCCTATGGGTGATGTTGACTGAGACATCAAAGGCCAACGACACACCCTTAACTGGGTTTTATTCTTTCAGCCGAGAAACAAACTGGCTTAGACACGACTGATGCAGCAAAAATGGATGAAATTAGTTGTCTCTATACCCAAATGAGCAAAGAACCTTAATAGCAAAAACTCAGATTCATACCGTATTTAAAGGATCATATGGGATAAAATCGACAATAATAACGGCAACAAGAACATTAAACAATCGTTCAAAACCACGTTATCCCATTACTAGTTACCATGGCGAGAAGCTAATGACACAAAACAGGGACGATACCGAGTTGACTCAGAGAGTCAACTCGGTTCGTTGAACACACAAACACCACATCCATTCAAGTTCACCACACGAAATCAGTTTCAAACCATGTCTTTAATCCGGGTTTTAACCACGAAAACATAATAATTCATTTTTATTAATTGGTTTTTAGATTAAGGAGAATAAATGAACTAGATAGATGAGTCGTCATACCCATTAAAAAGGAAGAGGGGGTGGGATGAAGACGGCTGTGGTAGAGTCCTTGGACCAAACAGATCCACACGCATCTCGAACCCAAACTAATCGCTTGATTACTTGTTGTAGGAGCATCGTACGGCCGAGTGGAGGAGGGTGGCTGTAGAGGTGGCTGACCATGGTGGTGGCATCAAAAGGGTGAAGTGGCGACTGGTTATAATAGAGAGGAGAAGGGAAGTGATGAGATTTGAATGTGTCATATCATCCTGCTTCGACCGGATTAAAAGAGAGAAAAGAAGGGGGGGTTTTTTACCATGGCTTTCGAGGTCAACTTCTATGAATAGATGTTTGCAGCTATGGTCGTTATCCATTGAAGAGCTCAAGGTGATCCCGTGATCTATTTTTGGGAAGGAAGGAAAGTTAAGATAGCGATGCATCATATACTTTTTTTTGTTTGACTTCGAAGGTATACAGAGACTGGGAATTGTGATGATAATGATTTATAATAAATAAATCAGAGGTTGGGGATATGTGGCAGTAGTGTTTATTTAAGTTAAGGGATAACTTGTATTTACTTTAGGACTCGTGTACTCTGTGTCTCGTTGAGCTAAGTTTTAAACGTGATCCCTCAGTTTGGTAAAAATACGAGAAACACATTTCTGGAAGCGTTTTTATAAAAATGGTTTAAAAACAAGGTCATTGACTCCGATGATTAACTATAAAATTTTAAGTCGTTACCAACGTGGTGTCGGTACGCGTGTGGTGTCGCGTTTTTAAGAAAAACGAGATAACTTTTCGGTTTTGTAAATAAATTGTTAGTAAGTGTCAGGGAGTGATAACTTCACTTTTCTTGAGAAAATTAAATAGGTGGGAGGGTTTCTGTATGCTACGGTGTGCGGAATAACCTTCCGAATTAATCATGTAGGCTCCAAAAATGCTCAAATAGATTGCCAAATAATAATAAGTTACTTTTTACCATTAGAAAAATGTTGGGAAACTTACGGGTGGTTACACATTCACTGTACAATTTCACCATGAGCCATCACCAAAGAGTTATATATGATAAACCGTTTTGAAATGTACTTTACCACACAGCAAGTAAGAAATACACGAGCACTGGTCACATGTAAACTTTTCAATTGAGCTAAGACATTTAAAATATGAATATTTTGCTAAGACTTACCATACCGATCTAGGTCGCGTGTCGGAGCGGTTGCACTGTATTGTTGATTGATTAGCAGATTGCTATTGTTTTAAGGTGAGTTTATAGCCCCATTTTTATACGTATTGCTTTTATAAACCTTGGGGTGAGAAACATGCAAAATTGTTTTCATGGACAAAAAATTTCTTTGTGTTTATACACACTTGTATGCAGAAACCTAAGTTAGCTAAATCCCATTGCGCCCACTATCATCAACCGTCAATTCCTGCTGGGAAACGCGTGTGATATAAATAGATCTATTGGGGGTGACTCCCCCGTTCGGTTGGCTCGGCATAGTCAATGCGAACGTATACCATATGGAAATTTGCCGAGTGTCTGGGGATTAACACTCGCGGGCACCATTTATTTGCTATGCCAGTTAGGCATATTGTTTGTCTAGTTCGGTTGGATGAGCTTAGCGTTTGCATACCGGGATAGTGTGTGATTTGCTGAATTGTTGCTGAATAATTGCTATGGTCCATATGTGCTTATTTACTCTAAACCTATGAACTCACTAGCGTTAGCTGACTTTTAGCATGTTTTTCTCAGGAAATTGAGAATGTGTTTACTGAAGGCAGGGCATGGCGATGGTCATAAAATTTGTTGGAAATGTTTTTATTGATGTGTTAAACTCTGAATTTGGGACCGCTTTGTTAAATGGGCTACATTTTTATTTGAACTAAATTTGATGTATGACAATATGACTTTGAATATGTAATGTATTTTAAAACGGATTTTTAATCCGTTCTCTATATCTTGTGTTGCGATTATCGATTTAGTAGCACCCAAAAGTGTATGCTTCCGCAAATCTTGATTTTGGGGGTGTTACAGAGTGTGTGTAAAGAGATGTTACCATGGAGTGAGAATTCCTCCTCCTTATATAGGAGACCTGTTTTTGTCTCTATCGGATGCCTCTAAACGAGACAGTGACACTTTTGAGCGACAACTGTGGTCTTACTCTTTTTAGGTCTTTGTTCAGTTCTGCCATTGCTTCTGAACGTTTGTCACTTACTCTTTGTATCAGGTTTGACTTTAGGTTCGGAATTTACCGTTAGTCCGAACGACCTGATGAGGTTCGTACGGAACTGAGGTCCGTTCAGAGCGGGTCATTCGGACATATACGCCAACATGTTGGAGTATGCTCGTGTCATAATCACTAATTATATGGCTAGACATATGTGAGCCTATGGGGTCACACACTTATACACAGAGACACCATTTTATAGATTGTATTCATCGTATTTACAATATATAAATGACTACGTAACTCGAGATCAATAACGGGCCATTAAATACTAAGTTAGACTTAATGTTTTTGGACTGGGCCAACAACGGGCAAGCCCATTGTGGGCCCTTAATGTGGCCGGCCATATGGGAGGTTCAAGAGGGAGTATGGAACTTGTTAAGGGGCCTTGATGTAAGATTGTAATTGATAAGATCAAAGGATTTGATCAAATCAATTACACATTGAATTATCATAAGACCATAACAAACTCTCCTCTCTCTCCCCCCTCTCCATCCTCACGGCACAAACATAACACCCTTTAGGGTTTTGTGGTTTTGATCTCCTCTTGATATTATCTATTGTAGGTTATACCAAGATTCATTGTTGCGGGGTTTAGACTAGCATCGGGTGGTGATCAAGGACGTGTAGTGTGGATACACATAGAAGAGATCAACCTTATTGATCTCTTGGGGTTTCATATACAAGTCGACACATACATATTGTAGGTGACTCCCGGATCACGCTTCAAAGGTATATCTCACTTGTTTATGTGTTTATTATATTTGATTGATCATATGGCACTATGGATCCGTTGTGTGGTGATGTTTATCCGCTGCGTTTATATATTTAATATGATTATTTATTTCATACATCACCTATAGTGGTATCACGAGCCATCATATGTTGTCATATGATCATCATATATGCGTAAAAATGGCTAAAAACGATGTTTTTTAATGAATTTAAAGGGTTTATTTTCAAACAGCCCCTAGGGCTTATAAATATGATATAAGTCGACCTTGAGAGGGTCTTAAGATCTGGACTTTTTGATCATATGGCCATTTGTTATGCATATGTTGTTTGTTTACTTGATCGGTACCCGTAAAAAGGCCTAAAAACGTGTTTTTTTGAGAGATTTTTAACCCAATTTTTAATCAGCCCGTGAGGCTTATTTTTCTGAGTTAAAATGGTCTTAAGGAGGTCCTAAAATCAGTGGGTTATGAGTCTATGGCCATTTGTCACGCGTACCATTCGGGGTTTTAATTCTTGTTAATTAATTTCTTCGATTGGTTGGCTAACAATTTAATTCTTGTTATTTATTTTGTTATCCATGGCAAATACATGCATGTTTGTCCATGGAGTTAGCCAACACCATGTAATAATCTTTATTTGAATGTATTATTATGTGTTCATATGCAAAGCCGATGAAAACCTAGACCACTTGTGCGTTGTGATTGTGATTGTTGGTTGTTTTTTCATGTTTTGGGGTTTGCCATTGTTTCGGCACTTTTGTAATGTATTTCAATTTTAGTTTTGCCAATGTTTGGGCATTTTACAGTAGATACAAAGTAGATTAGTTGTATTTTACTTTATATGTATTGTAAACAAGAGCTTGGAAGCAAAAGGCGAAAGATTGAAGAGTTGTAGACTGAAAGTTGCTGCTGGACACCTGTTGGGAAAACGTGATTACCTGCTGATTGGTAAGGTATTTTTTTCTAAAATTTTTGGTGCAGGTCCACAAGACATAGGGCTACAACTTTGTCAACTGGGCCGAATCATGAGGAGGTGATCTTCCTGGGCTTTTGGGCCTTGCAAAACAGGAAAACTGGGCTGACAGAAACTGAAGTTCAAGTGCATAATGGGCCTTTTACTTGCTCATGATTGTCTTGGAGCAAGTGGGAGCCCTCCATGTGGTTGTGATATAAGTCCCTAGTTGACTCTTGGTTCTTGTGATGGCTCACAAGACCAAGCATAGGATTTTCATCGGTTGAGGCTTTGCATATTGTGGTTGTATGTTTGGTTGGTTGTTTTTATGTATGTTGTGACTACATGTAAAACGGAAAAATGTTTTCTTAAAACTTGAAACTAAACATAAACCATTTTGAACTAAGTCTTATGATTTAGTTTAACTAAGTTTAAATATGATTTGAAACTTAAAAATCATTGTTTTCTAAATATCACTTAAACTAGTTAAGATTGTTTATTTATTGATTTATTGTATTGTCCAAACTTAATTAAAATCCACCTAGGATTTATATTAGTCTTGAAAATGGACAACTTGACACACATAAATTAAAACAATGATTAGACCTAAGTTAAGAAAAGTTTTTAACTTGTGCTACGAAGAATGAATGCATGCTTCTTTCGTACACGTTTTTGATTCACATCAAAACTATTTACCCGTCAAAATTTAAGTCACGCCGTCCAATTATGAGAACACTTGCAATTACCTTTTAGCATCTGGTCAGACCTAGGCTGAATTGTAACCCAAGGTGACTATTCTCCATGGTCAGACCTAGGATTATTCTCACAGTTTTCAAATTGGATGACTTAATCGAGTAGTGTGGTCAGACCCTTACCCGAGGCAAAGATGGGACTAAACATGCCTACATGACACTAGTTGTTTGACACTAGATGCCATGAGTCCCATAAGGATCTAAGAGTTGTACATGTAATACAATTGGTGATCGTCGCCTACCTATTGAATCCACCATTTCTAGTAGATCAACTGCATTAATGGTCGAACCTCAATGAGGATCTTAGCCTTTTCGTAAATTAATTGTTTTAAATTATAAACACGGGGTAGTTAATTTATAAAAGGATAATTATCGAAAATACTAAAATTGAACTTTGTAAATTCAATTAATGCAACGCATACCGTAAACAAGAGTTTGTTCTTTTCTTGTTAAAAGGACGAACTAAGTCTATCTTTCCTTGTAAGAAAGAGACTTATTCCTATCCTTTTTCTTTATGAGGAAAAGCCATAATAGGAATATTTGAATTTTCCTAATTCTAATCAAACTCAAGGAAAACCTACTCTAGAAATCGTGATGTCTTGTAAAAGTCAAAACGGTTAAGTATGGTTCCACATCTTATTCCTTCAACGTTGTTTAATAACCCTTGTTTCGGTTTTGAAACATTGAAGAAATATAAGATATTTGGACAACCAAGAACACGTGCACTTGGCTTGACCTCTTTGGTCAGACCTTAGGGCCATTTCAACCCATGGCAAATTTTGCTCATTGGTCAGACCTTTGGCGATATTTGCATGTTCTTGCTTGGTCAACCTATTTCGTACTAGCTACCAAACTAAAACGAGTTTAAATAATTAGAAGACGGAAGTATCAATAAACCGCAATGTGGTAAAGGCAATTACTAGCATGATTACCTAGCAGTTTGCCTTAACCCAATATGCCTACTAAGGTCCTACATACCCTTGTGGTAAAGTAGACCAATTATGGAGGAAATGCATGCCTATTTTCAAGTTAAAATAGCAATGATGGCTAGCCCATCATCTATATGTTAGAACTTGATGCACTTTCTTGAATACCTAAGTACATGTTTACTAGTCAAAGTGACTCACATTAGCAATAATGTGTAGATATTCAAAGAAAGATGGAAAGTATCAAATCGCTACTCACTCTCCACTGGTGACGTAACACATTGTAATGTTGTCTAATCCAGTGGGAGCTACGTGATTATATTACTGGTGACGTAACACATGTAATGTTGTCTAATCCAGTGGGAGCTGTAAGCTTTATTACTTGCAAGTTGCCCATCTTATTTCCAGATTGTCTTGAAATAATACATTATTTTCCACGTGTTAAGCATCATAGTTTATATAAGAACCATTACATAAGTTTTATATGATAACTTGTCGCGTTCCTGATGTTGCTTCCTGAAATGTTATCTATAAAATTGTTATGAATGATTCATTATTCAAACGATAAAGTTCTACATATTTATATTTTGATTTTTGACTAAAAATCATATGTTATCTTATACATTGTCATATTGCTCATACAAACAAACGAGCGTAGTGTTGTTTGCATGCTCTCACGATGTTGTGCCATGCACAAGTGGGAGAAATCTTAATTGTGTGCAAGGTACAACATATAACAATATGACTAATAGTTTTTCTTGATTGCAAGGTAAGAAACTAAAATTCTACTAGGACTTCTACACATAAAATGTATGTTGCCCTAATTAGAACAAATATCAAGATACCATGAAAAGCTACTTCAATATATTCACTGAATTGTTTAGTAAATATGATTATGTTTTCTTGTAAACTCATAATCATGAAGTACAAAATTAACTTGAATATACTATTGAGGCCAAGAGTCGGCGCTCGTAATTACTTTAGTTGAATATGTTTAGGTCTCTTGTAAAGACACAAACATCAATTCCGTTAATTCTTGAAAGACTTATAACGTAAAGTAAGACGTTGATTTGTTATGTCTTCTTGTTAGGACATGTACACTTACGACGTATAATATTAAATGTTTATGTTTTCTAGTCAAAACATACACATAAAGTAAAGTATGCAATAGGCTAAAATTACTATTGATACCATCTGGTTTGACTTGGTTGGTAGATATGTAAGCCCAAAAGTATAAGTTCATCTAATGAGTTGTGTGATAGTCTCACAACATCAGTCCTCATGGAATACCACAACTTTATGATATGTCCATCATGGAAAATCAAACACTATTGATATTGTTTGATCTTTGATAACTTAAACTGTTTTACCTCCAAAGCTATCAAGGTTAGCAATTGGATGTGCCATGTGTACACTCAATATGATTCCAACCCAGAAGGAATTTAAGACACCATTGTATTATGGCATGGGATGAATCTCATTATGTCTTAATTGAAGTTCTGAATTTGTTAACTACTTAAGAGTAAGTAATTAACAAACTAGAGTCAAGAACTAACAGTGTATTTTGGATGTCCCACTTGAAAACAATTTATTGTTGCTCAAGATGCTTAGTATCTAGAGACTAGTCTCTACATACAAAAGCAAGTGGGAGTACCTTTAGACCTTGAAGTTGTTCAAGAACTAAATACACAACCTTCTGAGTACACTTGCTAATGTCATACTAAGGTTGAACATGCATATGTTAAACCATAGATTGATATCTCTCATTCATAAATCCGCAAGGATACCTCTTGCACCTGAATGATATAGTTTTTATATCAATGCTGAGGGACATAAGTTAGAGGATCATGGTGAACCTGCTAACTACTGAGATGCATTATCAGATATTGTATCTGATGAGTAGCTCAAAACTATGAATGTTAAGATGCAGCCCTTAAAAGACAATCACTCATGGAGCTTGATTGATCACTTACAAATCAGTTAGACTGTGAGGTTAAGAATGAGTTTCTTGATAAGAAGACTCAAAAGGGAAAACTTGTACACAAGTTTAATGCACGACTAGTAAAAGGAGTTTACTCATACTCAAGTAATTGACTATGACTAAATCCTTCTGCCTAGAAACATTAAATGTATAAAGATGATTAATTGTCATACCTGTTTTCATATAAATGAAATATGACAATAGGATATCAAAACACTTTTCTTGTTGATTACCTTTGCGAGGACGATGAGTAATCAAAAGGGTTTATGAATCCATATAATCTTTATTATGTATACAAGATAAAATAATCCATGTGTGGATTAGATCATGCATCTAGGAGCAAAGATCTTGAGTTAATCATAAAATCATTAATTTGATTTTGATTAACAAGATTACTCCTAAGTACACTAAGAGCAAGTTGGAGCACTGTATTTATTTTCTTAAATCTCATATGTCGTTAACATATTAGAAACAATATTCCATCTAAGCTAGACTTTAATCCTTAGCTTGGAATGAAGTTTCTCTTGAGGGATTTATAAAATAAAACATATAACCTTGTTATATATATGTTTATTAGAATAAACATAAGCGGTTATTAAGTCAAAACACAATATGACACATTATTGAGGGGAGTCTCAATGATCAATCTTACTTGATGGGATTGAACACATGATTGGAAATCTTAAGTTTGACTGAAGGATTCATCAAGTAAGTCATATTAAGTATTGGACTATATATATTTATCATTTGCATGAATGCAAGATGAGTTGATAACAACCAATATCTAAGTGAAAGTCGTTAGATAATTGTTAAACGAACATTATATTGGACCTACATAGGACCAAAGAAATGTTCAAACGTTTACGGATATATGAGGAACTCTGTTTTGTTTGCATACGCTGATGCTTATTTAACTGAGATGATACTCAACCCTAGTCATGGTAGGATGTCATCATGAATGATGAAATTGCTGACTAGATGTGCTCGACTGAGAGCATTAATGCGTTATACATTAAAAGAATAAAAATACTTTATAGTTTGAGAAACTATTCAGATGACTATCTAAAGTAGGTGTTTTGCTGGCTTCAAACACCCTATGGAATGTATTGTTGCGATTCTCGTCTTGTACTTGAATGTGCACATACGAAGGACAATCATCATTCAAACCTTTCATGAGTTTTGAAACAAGTATTCTCAAAGTTTACTCAGATGACTACTTGTTGTCTTGTACAACATGATTCGATCATGGTGGGAACATCGGATCCCGACCTATGAGTAGTCTTATGCATATCTGTTTTAGTATTTGGATAATGGAACTGTAAGCAGTCGTATTATACAATGAATTGATATACCGGGTATGATCGTCTTCATTTATACTACTGTGTTCTATATTTGCATGTTTAATCCATGAATAATTTATTTATTCTAAAATTATCCATTGTCGGTTGACGATACGGGAGTATCATCAAATTAAGACAAATGTGAGCGTGTTGGTGATTTATTTGCCACACTCACATGTTGTTCATTGGGATGAACATTGGATTGACCCAACCTACGAGAATTCACTGCATGGATCGTCGTCAATAGTGAATCTCGCAAGAGGTTTTGTCTCTTATCCTTAGACTTGAGATGCAAGCAGGTCTTGCATGTGTGGAATTTCATTCCTTGATATGGTTAAACGCTGTCCTGAATAAGGTAGTTATAAAGGCCATTATCAGGAGTGATATGAAGCATGTGAATGACACGTGTAGTCAAAACAGGATTTGTTCCTCCACATGTTTTGGAGTTAGATACTATTGGGCCCCTCGATGAATTGAACAGATGTTTGTATGGCCGTACCCAACTGGGATTAAGATGAATCTTAAATCCACTTGGTAATCTAGTTCAATATCTATATCGAGAAACATGATAGTTGAACTACTAGAATGACTTTTGATCCATGTCTAATATTCAACACGGTATCTGTAACAAAAGGATAGATGACATATAAACCATCTGAAATGAGAAGTTTAAGAAACTACCCTCACATATTTCTAGGGGCTTTGGCGTGTTGCTAGACGCTAACCATTGCTAGTATAATTACTTGATTATTATGACGTCGCAAGTGGGAGCTGTTGGAGTATGCTCGTGTCATAATCACTAATTATATGGCTAGACATATGTGAGCCTATGGGGTCACACACTTATACACAGAGACACCATTTTATAGATTGTATTCATCGTATTTACAATATATAAATGACTACGTAACTCGAGATCAATAACGGGCCATTAAATACTAAGTTAGACTTAATGTTTTTGGACTGGGCCAACAACGGGCAAGCCCATTGTGGGCCCTTAATGTGGCCGGCCATATGGGAGGTTCAAGAGGGAGTATGGAACTTGTTAAGGGGCCTTGATGTAAGATTGTAATTGATAAGATCAAAGGATTTGATCAAATCAATTACACATTGAATTATCATAAGACCATAACAAACTCTCCTCTCTCTCCCCCCTCTCCATCCTCACGGCACAAACATAACACCCTTTAGGGTTTTGTGGTTTTGATCTCCTCTTGATATTATCTATTGTAGGTTATACCAAGATTCATTGTTGCGGGGTTTAGACTAGCATCGGGTGGTGATCAAGGACGTGTAGTGTGGATACACATAGAAGAGATCAACCTTATTGATCTCTTGGGGTTTCATATACAAGTCGACACATACATATTGTAGGTGACTCCCGGATCACGCTTCAAAGGTATATCTCACTTGTTTATGTGTTTATTATATTTGATTGATCATATGGCACTATGGATCCGTTGTGTGGTGATGTTTATCCGCTGCGTTTATATGTTTAATATGATTATTTATTTCATACATCACCTATAGCGGGTCATTCGGACATATACGCCAACATGTCCCCCCAATATCATAGTATTGGTTATATCGATAGTGTCATGTGATTGGTGGGTTGTGCTTCACACGGATCGTGAATATTGGCCGTTGGATTAGGAGGTTATTTTTGGACGGTGGAGATTGGGTTTGATGGGGATTGGAATTTTTCGTTTGGGTTTCGAATATTTTCACTTTTGGCAGGTTTGTAGAAGACACAAATACAAGACATTTTTTCTTGTTTCAAATTGTTCTACTAAAAATTTGATACTAGTATTATTCTATTTGCTCATACGAGTTTAGTAATAGTAATTACAATGGTAAAAATAAATAAGACTAGACTATATATGACTCTAAAGAGGGCCCAAAAAAATCCAAAAGTTCGAAAAACATCCACCGGAAAAACAATTACATATTCAGAACTAAAATATTTAGTTCCAAGTTCAACAACCTTTATGGCTGCTTGGCAAGGGATCCGTGGATCCTTCACCATTATCATTTCTCACCATTTTGTCCTTGCCGACCACCATTTCTCACGCGCAGCCCATGATTCCCAAAACACAATTAGGTGAATCCTTCACCATTAAACATTTCTGAAGTTGGTGCAATATTTTTTATTTTTTATTTTGAGTGTGAGTGTGTGTGGGGTATATTTGTATAAAGTGAGTATTTTAATGAAAGGTGAAGATGTGTTTGCCTTGACGAGTAAATGGTGAAGTTAGGTGAAGGGGAGTGAGAGGAGAGAGAAAGCTGACGTGGCGCTGATGTGTATGGTGAAGATGTATGCTCCTTGCCAACCAGTCTAAGGTTCTTAAAGACAGCAATTACATATGTTTTATATAATAAAAGAATTACATCATTTCGGAGTGATTTTTCCAAAACATTCCTATTGAATAAAAAGTGGACCAATAGGAGAGCTCGATTTTGCCACGTAGACAAAATCGAGCGATATGATTCGTTAAAAAAAAGTCAAAATTAAATCTAATTTGATCAATGTTTTCTAAATTTCGGTTTGTGAAAAAATGCTGAAAAAATAAACGTGTCAAATTTAATAGAAATCAAAACTTGATGAAAGCGAAGTTAAGATTTAGAAGCTTAGGGCGGGCGGTGGGAATATCTTGAAGGATCTGTCACAGTTTAATTGAAATTTCAAACAGACAGACGGCTCAATTAACGGAGAGCAAGCATATCACCAAAAACACTGCGTCTAAATTGGTGGAAACCAAAAGACGCTAATACTTAGCCGCTTAAAATCACTAATTATAATTTTGAAAGCAGTTAGTTTTGAGTGATGGGATAGAGTCCATAGATAAATAAGCGAAAAAGTAAATACAGAATACAAAACCGACCTATCTTAGTTGGTAGAGAGGCGTGGGTTTAACCCATGACCACATGGGTTCGAATCCCATGGACGGCGTGCTATGATGATCTCAAATGAATATTTCAACCAATATTTATTAATGTCATTATAGATTTTTTTCTTTCTTTTTTCCACTTTTTTAAAACCCAATTGAACCTAAAAAAAAACAAGCTAAAATTAACCGGTTTTTTGAGATTTGAGACTCCAGTTAGACCCACCGAGTTTCATGTGCCCCGAGCCAACTCATTGCACCAAAGTCGGTTATGCTAGATATATATATATATATATATATATAATATATATATATATATATATATATATATATATATATATTATATATATATATATATATATATTTTATATTTTAAAAAATCTTCTAACTACATAAAACAGGGTTTTGAAAATCAATCTCACTCTTAAAATTGCTTAAAACTTGCCATCTGGAAAATAAACCTGATCTAATGGCCCTTATTCATTTCACCCTTTAAACAATTTTGGGCGGAATTCCTTTGGCAGATCTCACTTGGTGTATCCCAACATAAAAAATAAAAAAAACACACACACAACATCCCCTTCTCAAAACCCTATCTCTCAAATCCTAATCGGAAATCGAAAAAACAATATCAGATCCATGGAACAGGTTTTGTTGCTCCCGCAATTGCTGCTGGATTTAGTGCTTTAGCGCCTACATTGGGGACCGTTACACCAGTGAACGGAGGTGGTGGATTTGTTGTTGTACTAACCGCTTCAGGAAGTGTTGCAGGTTATGCTGTTGTCGCTGCCTCATTTGTAGGTGAAGAAAATCACGTCCTTTTAGTTTATCTATAACAATTCAGGACCTTTAATTGAGTATTGTTCCTAATGGCTAACATTTAAATTGATGTAGTTGCTGGAGTGGTACTTACTTGGACAAAAATGGCTAGAAGGGCTGAATATTATCTATCAGCTTTTGCCTGGTCAAACAACTTTGCTTTGGTTAACGGATATTATTGACAACAAATGGACAATTGCTGCAAACAGGTTTGTTATTTTTACATTTTTTATCTGCCTGTTTTCCAAATTAAGTTTGTTCTTCGACTTTTTGGTTAAACAACACACAATTTTTAATTATTTTTACACAAATAATTTATCATTTGAATTATTTCAAGAAAATCCTCAATGGTGTTATACATGTGCGATTCAGTATAACAACTGGCCCATATGAACATCCAGTCACTCTATGAAAATAAAATACTTAATTTAAACATCTTGACTTGAGCACCTCACTTGAAAACCTTTGGCTTGAAAACTTGACTCGAAACACATCACATCACTTGAACAATCTGACTTTGATGAGTCCTATTGATTAAATGAGCTCTTATGTTATACGACTTGACTCAAATTTACGAAACACTTGACTCGATCAATATTAAGATTGTTCCACATGATTCTCATAATCAGCCATTGCTTGAATAAATTCAGTGTAGGTATTTTCATTGAATTTACTACGTTCACCAACTAATATTGCTTTTGTATTTACGACATGTAAATACTCACTATTGTATTTATGACAGTCTCACACAAAAGGAACAACATGTAAATACTCACTATTGTATTTACGACTTTTGATCATATATCTATTTATAGCTAACCAATATGGTAGCCCTAGAAGAACTATTGAAGTTTGATTTTTTGTTTGTTTGATTCAAGGGGGTGTTTGGGTTAACTTATTTATAAGAGGTTATAGTGGCTTCTTAAAACAAGTTACTGTGTGTTGATACTGCAATAAGCTGCTATTCTGTATTAATAAGCTCATGCAAACAACCAAAATCAGACAAAGATGAGATTGGTTCTGGTGTTCATCAACGTGAAGGTTATTTTTTAATAAAAACCTTGGTATAACTTTTATCCTACTCACTACGTTTGGATACCTTAAAGGGCTTCCTTAATCAACAAGCATAATCTATTTGTATCATGGGTGGGTCGGGCAATGGGTCAAAATAGGTTTGGTTGAAACATGTCTTTTTTAGATTCCACATAAATTTGTGACATTTTTTTACAAACAGTATTTTTTAAGATTGCAAAATAATATTACTGCAATGACAATTTAAATAATCGAACACAATAGCGAGTTTTAACCCGTATGACCCATTTGAATCATTCCCCTTAAACCTAATATTTATCATTTGACCTATTTGGGATAAAGCCATTCCAAATTGATTTCTATAAGTATTTGTGCACGACCACGATAGCTAACTAACTTAACGCGAGAATGGATCTCATGTGCTCATGTTTATCTTAGCTAACAGCATATATGGGAAGTCGTTAAGTGTGATGCCACACAGAGTAGGTATATACTCTAACAACACATAAGTGTATTGTTTTAGCTCCTAAGTTTATTTTACCAAATATATGTATCTCTGATATCAATTTTACTATTAATATAAACAAGGATAAAAAGATGACTAAAATCTGTAAATTTATGTATGGTCTTAACGGCAATAAAGAATTAATGTGTCTATATACTTTTGATCCTTTTTAACCAAATCTTTATTAGTTTTTGTTTTTTTTTAATTCAATTTTTTTTATAAGTCTTTATTATTTTGAGCTTAGATTTCTACTAATGTTTCCCTATTTGGTGATCCATAATCTGAAGTTTTTAATTATAGTAGAGATGAAGGCAATGTATATGACATTCATTTAAACATTACAGCCACCACATATAAAAATAAATAAAGGCAATTGATAAAGATTTATTTGATACTTTTTTAATGGGTCATTTAAGCCTTAAAGTCATATGTAATTGATCAGATATTGCCCTAAATCATTTCTTTTTGCATTTTAGGTACATGGGATGAGAATTATGAAAACCGGCATGTTTTGGACCAAACTTGACAAGAAAATGACCAAGTCAAGAATCTGTCAAGATGTAGACGGCGTCACGATCCACAACCTGACGCCGTCGCTTGTATTTGAAGACCAGAATTTAGTGCAAAGTTAACACGTGACGACTCAGAAGTTTTATAGAGTGACGTCGTCAAGATCTACCTAACGGCGTCAGAACCCAAACGAGACGGCATCATGACAGCGATTATCACAGACGAAACCCTAATTAGAGGCGAGCTGATGGCGTCACAGATTGCAAGTGATGCCGTCACAGTTGTAAATATATATATACTTTTCGAATATTTTTCATTCATAATAACATCTTGGAGGAACATAAACCCTAGACGATTTTCTTAGCTTTTGTAAGGCTTTTTCACCCTTGTTTTATTAAAGATAAGTTATTCTTTTAATCATTCAATATGTATATGTGTTGTTTGATTACTTGTTTTTATTCTCTTCGCTTTAACATGCTAGGCTAGACTTATTAGTGTTTGCTTAGATCTAATGAAACCTAGTTATTGATTATTGATTTGTCATCTCTTGTTTAATTGATTGTCTCGCGTTAGGAGTAGGAAAACTGGCTATTTTCTTATATGTGTTAGCTTGAATGTCTTACTAAACGCAACCATAGAGTGCACTATTGTTTTTTCTCGTTGTATTTATTGCGTGAATTGCGGCTTGTAAATCCTAGAAAACTTAATAGACTTAAAGGTTTTTAGGGGAGACTTATACGTTCAAAGAGTTGGGGCATTCGGCACCTCCCCACGACCAATAAAACGGAATAAAATGCTTCAATTAAAACTAGGACGTGATAATTCGACAAATCAATATGAGATAACTAGGGAGAAAGGAAATATAAGTAAACACGTTTTCCTCATTATAAGAGTTACCACTTTTGTTTTCTTGTTTATTAGTTTAATTTAGTTTAATTAGTAGTTTTGGTTTAATTAATTAGTAGTTAAACCGCCACTCTTCAAACCCCGAGATTTTAACTTGCTTTTCATAAAACATAAAAATACAAAAAGACTCATCCCTCAACTCGAGATTTTAACTTGCTTTTCAAACCCCGAGATTGTGTGTTTGTATGAGTCAAATGCTTGTATCGAGTCACAATGAATGTTTTACAGAATTTCCAGGTTTTAATCATTAGTTTTTTCCATAAATTTTACTGGAACAAAACGTAATAATCTGTCAGGTCTACCCTGACGGCGTCAGGAACTGTAGCAGAACAGTTTTACAGATTTTTGTTTTTCTGTCGAAACTTAATTTTTGAAAACTTCCATAATTTTTAAATTTTCAGGTTTCTGTAAATATTTACTTTGCAAGCATTATATCTAATTTGCTTTCTAGGATTTAATTTTATTATATATATTTTTTACCGCTGATTTTATGCGATGTTTCGTGTTCGTTTTCTTAGTGATTTACATGTTATATTGGACAAGAAGATCCAAGTGTATTACGGATGAGAAGCTACAAAGAACTTTATCTTCTTAGAGGAGGATTTAACCGTATTTCATTCCGTCTATGCCGAGCAAATCAGGGGAGTATTAGTTTCTTTCATCTCTTTTATTTTTCCCGTTATCATATCTTTGGTACTTTTTATGAACATTGGGGACAATGTTCAATTTAAGTGTAGGGAGGGTAAAAAGGGACACCTTAGAAACTATAACTCATTGAACCAAAGTCAGGCGTGCTTGATATTTTTATTTTCTTTATATTTTAGAAAATGTATATGATAGGTATGGAATAAACGTGATGATGGTTAATTTTCTTTTTTAATTGAAATTTCAACAAACCAGACGACTCAATTTACGGAGAGCAAGCATATCACAAAAAACACTGCGTCTAAATTGACGGAAACCAAAAGACGCTAATAATTAGCCGCTTAAAATCACTAATTATAATTTAAAAAGCAGTTAGTTTTGAGTGATGGGATAGAGTCCACAGATAAATAAGCAAAAAAGTAAATATAAAATACAAAACCGGCCTATCTCAGTTGGTAGAGCGGCGTGGGTTTAACCCATGTGGTCATGGGTTCGAATCCTATTGATGGCGTGCTATGATGATCTCAAATTAATATTTCAACCAATACTCATTGATGTCATTATAGATTTTTTTTCTTTCTTTCATTTTTTTCCACTTTTTTAAAACCCAATTGAACCTTTAAAAAAAGCCAAAATTAACCGGATTTTCGAGTATTGAGACTCTAGTTTGACCCACTAAGTTTCAGGTGACCCGAGCCAACTCATTACACCAAAGTCGGGTGTGCTTGATATTTTTCTTTTCTTTATATTATAGAAAATGTATATGATAAGTTTGGATTAAACGCGATGTTGGCTAATGTTTTTTTTTTTTTTTTTTTTTTTTTTTTTTTTTTTTTTTAATGAAATTTCAAACAGTCAGACGGTTCAATTAACGAAGAACAAGGATATCACCAAAAACACTGCGTCTAAATTCACGGAAACGAAAAGACGCTAATATTTAGCCGCTTAAAATCACTAATTATAATTTTGAATTTAGTTAGTTTTGAGTGATGGGATAGAGTCCATTGATAAATAAGCGAAAAAATAAATATGGAATAGAAAAACAGCCTAGCTGAGTTGGTAGAGCGGCGTGGGTTTAACCCATGTGGTCAAGGGTTCGAATTCCATGCATGGCGTGCTATGATGGTGGTGTTGCAGGTTTAGGTGTAGAAGAGTTTGTTGCAGATGATGGGGTTGGTGCACAAGAGTTTGTTGCAAATGATGGAGAGGGTGCAGAAGAGGCCAATGTGGATGCAGAGGTTATAGTAAGAAGGGCAGTTCATAAGGGTAAAGGAATTATGCTTCAAGAAGCTAACCCTAGGCGTAAAAGAAAATATCGACCAAGGGGTAATGGGATATTAATTGAAGAGAATGCTAACCCATCATTAACTGATGACAGTGACAGTGATAGTAATAGTGAAACTTAAATTCACTTTGGGACTCACAACACTAATCACACAGATGATGGTTGTGATTACAACATGTATTCTGATAGTGATAGCGAATATTCAGATAGGTCTGTTGATTACCTTAGTGTGGGGGAAGAAGAGGTTAGACAACTTAGGAAAAGAAAATCAGAAGCTAAAACACAACCAAAAAGAAAGAACACCCAGGTAAATGAACAAGTAGCTGGTAGTTCTAGATCGAAGCGGTTATATGAGATGGGTGATACTGAAACAATTTTGGATTAAACATGATGATGGTCAATGTTTTTTTAATTGAAATTTCAATTAGATAGACGACTCAATTAACGGAGAGCAAGCACATCAACAAAAACACGGCTTCTAAATTGACAGAAACGAAAAGACGCTAATGCTTAGCCGCTTAAAATCACTAATTATAATTTTGAAAGTAGTTAGTTTTGAGTGATGGGATAGAGTCCACAGATAAATAAGCGAAAAATTAAATATAGATTACAAAACCGGTCAAGCTTAGTTGGTAGAGCGGCGTGGGTTTAATCCATGTGGACATGGGTTCCAAACCCATGGACGCCGTGCTATGATGATCTTAAATGAATATTTCAACCAATATTCATTGATGTCATTATAGATTTTTTTTTATTTATATCTTTTTTTATCCCACTTTTTTAAAACCTAATTTAACCTAAAAAAAGAAACCAAAATTAACCGGTTTTTCGAGGTTTGAGACTCCAGTTTGATCCACCGAGTTTCATGTGACCCGAGCCAACTCATTGCACCAAAGTCAGGCATGCTTGATATTTTTCTTTTCTTTATATTTTAGAAAATGTATATGATAAGTTTGGATTAAATGTGATGATGGCTAATTTTTTTTAACTCAAATTTCAAACAGACCAGACGGCTCAATTAACGGAGAGCAAGCATATCACCAAAAACACTACATCTAAATTAAACAAAACCAAAAGAAGCTAATACTTAGCCGCTTAAAATCACTAATTATAATTTAAAAAGCAGTTAGTTTTGAGTGATGGGATAGAGTCCATAGATAAATAAGTGAAAAAGTAAATATAGAATACAAAACCGGCCTAACTCAGTTGTTAGAGCGGCATGTGTTTAACCCATTTGGTTATGGGTTCGAATCCCATGGACGGCGTGCTATGATGATCTTAAATGAATATTTCAACAAGTATTCATTTATGTCATTATAGATTTTTTTTTTCTTTATTTCTTTTTTTTTCCACTTTTTTAAAACCTAATTTAACCTAAAAAACAAACCAAATTGAACCTAAAATAACAAGGCAAAATTAACCGGTTTTTCGAGGTTTGAAACTCCAGTTTGACTCGCAGAGATTCATGTGACTCGAGCCAACTCATTACACCAAATTCGGGCGTGCTTGTTATTTTTCTTTTCTTTATATTTTAGAAAATGTATATGATAAGTTTGGATTAAACATGATGATGGCCAATGTTTTTTTAATTCAAATTTCAATTAGATAGACGGCTCAATTAACGGAGAGCAAGCACATCACCAAAAACGCGGCTTCTAAATTTCAGAAACAAAAAGACGTTAATGCTTAGCCGCTTAAAATCACTAATTATAATTTTGAAAGTAGTTAGTTTTGAGTGATGGGATAGAGTCCACAGATAAATAAGCAAAAAATTAAATATAGATTAAAAAACCGGTCAAGCTTAGTTGGTAGAGCGGCGTGGGTTTAATCCATGTGGACATGGGTTCGAATCCCATGGACGTCGTGCTATGATGATCTTAAATGAATATTTCAACCAATATTCATTGATGTCATTATATATATTTTTTTCTTCTCTTTATTTCTTTTTTTCCACATTTTTATAACCTAATTTAACCTTAAAAAAAAACCAAAATTAACCGGTTTTTCGAGGGTTGAGACTCCAGTTTGACCCACCTAGTTTCATGTGACCCGAGCCAACTCATTGCACCAAAGTCAGGCGTGCTTGATATTTTTCTTTTCTTTATATTTTAGAAAATGTATATGATAAGTTTGGATTAAATGTGATGATGGCTGTAGCATATTCACTAACATATAACACACTTGTGATCTTGATTCGGCCGATTGTTTAGAGAGAAAGAGAGAGAGAGAATGGGAACTAGTGAGAGAAAGTAAATGTATTAGATTGAAAATGTCAAGAGTTCCAACCCTTCCCACACTTGGGAAGGGGTACTTATACTACTAGATTAAGTGCCCCGAGTGGGCTGTGGAGTGAGCTGACACTGGGTAAAGACCCGACTCAACTCCACAAATACTAATATAACTAAACTAAAGTTAATAATACTAATAATCCTACGAGCTATTTAATGGCAATAGATACTCGGGGTGACCGAGTCTTCATATGAATATTTATATTCCTAACAATCTCCCCCTAAGGGAGGTCACCTCGAAAATTACACTTTGAATTCTAGCATTCTATTACATAAATTTGTATTTCTAGCTCGTAGTCTTTTGATTCTTCAAGTTCAGCACACTTTGTACTTTCAGCAGTGGACCTTTGATGACTTGTTCATTTGTCATGGATGATCTTTGAGGATTCTTTGAGGTCATCATCCAACATACGTCTTCAAGTCATCTTGTTGCAGTATTGTTTCCACGTGATGTTGTGATATTTGAGCATTCTTTGAGATCATCAGCCATCGTAAATCTCCAAGCTTACCGTTGTAGTAATATTGCCTCCATGTGATTTGTTGTGACCTTTGGACTGCATGCTCACACTTTTCTGGATCATGATAACTATCATCAGAGTTGCGGAAGCTGTGTTGTAGGTCTTTCAACTATCATGATGTCTTTGATAATGATTTGTAAGTGTGAGCATGGAGTGTGGATTGAAACGTCTCTACTGGAATCAGGAACCACCATTACCATCTTTATATGAATCTGAAATAAAACAGTTAGCACTAAAGTTGGAGAACGAATATGGCTTTGTCATTCGCTCGGTGTGGTTGTATTAACCTTCGGTTCCGTGAGGACCGACCTGTGATCAGGTAGAATTCCCTTTAAAGAGAATTCTCCTTGACAGGAATTTTCAGCTTGTTGTAAAAACTCATCCAACGAATTAACATTGGAGTCGTCATACCAAGCATGTTCTCATACCGGAACGTCTCAAAGCAGACAACACGGTAGAGTGAATCAGTGAATTAAAATTTACTGATTAATGAGACCGTCAATTCATTTCCTGGAACAGGATTGATTCAAATATGAATCGCCCCATCGTTTCTTTCTAGTTGCCACAAGTTTGATCCATGAAGGATCTCACATGTCACCCACCAAGAGCTTGTTTGATGTTGCTCTAGAAGGATTTCCATCTTCATTGTGAATACTTTACGTATCACTCGGATGTTCTGGAAATACCACAAGGATAATGCGTAGGACTCTTTAACATATATTTTCTTACTTTTCACGGTGTATGAAACAGCAAGCATACTGGAAGTGTGTCCTAATGAGATTTATGGATGATCTCTTGGCTCTAGACTCAATAGTGCATTTTGATTTATTGATCAGAGGCTGGAGAGGACTGCCACCTTTTGAATATCATCTAACTCGGAGTGAGATAGACGATAGACATGTATTGATCTCCGTAACAAATGAAACAAGAGTCCTTTGAGGGACCTTAAGTGGCTAGGGAGGGTTGTGCAGCGTATCACTGGGTCCATGATACTTTTTCTTCAATGTCAGCAATCAACTTAGTGATTCTGACAGCATATGTATTGACCCGGTTTCTACCTAAAGTGTAAGGAGGGCTTCTTTCTTTTCACCCTTTATCTTTACTTTTCTTTTTCATTCTCCAACCCCTTCAGCGCTTACTGAGACTTCATTACTAGCACCTTGTTGGGTTTATTCCAGTACTAGCTCCATCTCAGTCGGCACTCTTCCCTTATTCATTTTTCTCCTTTTTAATCATTCCTAAGGACTTCTATTCTAACTAGAGGATTGTCCCTGGGAAGATCCCTCCGGTTCTGGCTGGATCATGGGAACTAATACCTAACCTCACCGTCCTTATAACTCCAGTACATTAAAATAAGATTGGTCGGTCTTTGGTATTCTTCCACAATTGCCATCATAAACCATTTGCTCCCCCTCAATTTGTGCATCGATATACTAAAGAGTTTAGCACATTTGGGAGAGCCTATACTTGAGTCTAAAAGATCACATTTTTATTAGATTTTCATATTTAAATCACATTCTCTCCCCCGATCAAAAATTTCAAACCTTTTGAGATTTGGGATCCCAATTGATTTAAATATATTTAGAAAATTTGGGAGAAAATGTGGTCTGATTTAATATATACTGATAATGGAACATTACGATGCTCCCCCTCAATCTATGAGGGAGAATGTTAGTGTCAGGTATGATAGGTTTGAATGATTTTGAATTAAAACAATCATACACTGACACATAACAATAAATGTTTATTCACTACTTATGATGTACATGATGATTGTAATGACACAAATGACATTGACCTTTTGCATAGACGATGTGATCATCCGCTTCTTTAAGGGAGTCAGTAGTTAACATCAATTATCCATCCACCAACAAAAATTTCCCAAATATTTTAGATCCCCACTTGGCGAGACCAGAATAAGTAATGCTTTTTTGAAATGAAGGTGGTGGTGGTGATGACAGGGTGGTTGTTGTTGTTGTGGTGAATTCAGAGCCAGTCAATAGAGTTTGAACATCTGATCAGATGGTTAGAGCGGGAGTAGGCACATTCATATCAGCCATGAAATCTGCATAAGAATATCAACACAGATATACACACATACAGATTCACTCTTCATTAACAGCTACCACGTAGCAGCTTGCCTACTCATAATACCATATTCATCTCATAATCAAACCACAGTCTGGAAATACATCAAACCGCTATCTAGCATGAAGAGCAATCAGCAATCATGAACATGGTAATTCACTCATATTTCAACATTCAACTCAGGATCTTAGGGACAAGATTCTAACATGATAGCTACATACCTAAGCATATCCTGAGTGCACATGCACTAAATCAACAACAATTAAGCAGCTATCGACTAACAAAAGTCAATCAACATTTGAAACTCATTCAATCAGATCATACAAATGCCAGTGGAGTATTAAAGAACATCAACCACAATGGGTTTTCTAACTCCTTTTAGATTTTGGTTTTTAATGTATTTAAGGGATTAAACGAGGATTCCAGAGTGACACAAATGAACCTTATAGTTACATAAAGCTAGGATACAATAAGAAAATTCCACATAATGTCCTAATCTGTCTAACAACTAATACATTTGGCCATTTGAGTTAAAACTTAGTAAGTTCCACTTCAACTAATACCCCATTAACCACAAAACCTTTTCTAACAGTTATGAGATAACCAATAAACCCGTTTGATGATATAAAATTTGAAATCACTCTCCCCCTCAATCAATGACCCGTATTCAAGTTAACGAGCTGTAGTCATTGATTAAGTGATAAATTTTATGAACAATCCAACTCTGAAAGAATTTCAAACAACACTTTACCACCTTGTGTCTCACAGATAATTTTCATAAGAATCATAGAAAGAAAATTATTTGATCAGGACGGAAGACTTCTCTTCTGTATCATGAAATAATGCACTGAGGCGTGCATTAAATCGGGGATGCACGGATATGAAGTAATCCATGCCCGGGTGAACATCACCCAGTGGGAGGAACAACCGTCTTTTTGGCGACGTGCTTTCCCCATAATGAAGAACGGGTTACAGTATGAAGTAACTGCAAGCCATTTAGGCATGTTTTGAAAACCTTTTGAACTTCTGCTTGAACTTCATTTAAATACTCGTGTCATTATTGAATGACATTTCTAGGACCGTAAATGTTATCGATACCAGAAGACATGCCTTGAAAAACTATTTTTGGTATTTTCTATTTTTCTGATTTTTATGGTTTTTCTTGGTTTTATAATTTTCTATTTACAACTTGGTTTTATATTTTTCTATATACAGTTTGGTTTAAGATATGTACAAAATGTATTATTCAATTTAAGAAGATGTTGACATGAATACCGAAATAAGCTCAAAAACCCGAATCACACACTCAATCCCATAAATGAAGACGAAAACGTAACATCAAGATCAATTAAGACCCGAAAATCCCCTTTTCTCCCTTCAGGAAATTGCCATTGTGAACCTCTTTTATTATCGGAAACTGTTTCTTACATCTCTTCCCCCATGTAGTTGGAATAATACACCAAAAGCCATAAGTTAAGACACTGATTTTCTCTGCGGTCATGACATTTGTCTTCCAGGAATAACTTCAACTAAGAAGAAGTATAAAGTTCATCATGTGTACTCGTTGTGCATTCCGATGTATGTTTCCTTCCCCTTTGCTGGTTTTGATACCTCAGATTCAGCAACACATTTTACGCACATATACTTGAAATCTTGTGAGAAGAACAAACTTGGCTCAAATGTATCCTGTGAGAATCAACAGCTACCGAAACGCTCTTTGACTATCTTTATCAACCCTTATGTTCTGTCGGCTATTGCTGTGACCACTTGGTGAAGTAAACCCGATATACCAAACTTGAAACTGACGAAGTATTCCCCAAACTTGTTACTTAAGCTTGCACTGTTGTTGATTGAAGAACGATGCAGAAGAAAACCCCTAAGTACCCTTATATACTCAACTAAGAGCCAAAGCAAGTACAACACCTCTTGAGACTATCCACATCTGCATCTGCGTGTGACACTAAGCACTACAATGTAACTCCTTGAAGTGATAGCTATAATCCGTGAGAACTACAATGTAAGTCCTTACATCGGGTATAACTAGATAATCCAAGTCCCAATCATAAATTTTATAACTTCAAGCAAGTCATCAATCGGTAGATGAAGTCTCGATGATGAAATAAGTAGAAGCCTTCGTGAAACCCACTTTAATCTCAAATAAGGGATGCCAAATAAACTCCGTGATCACTTGACATTCCATGTCCAAACTCTTAGCCGTTTTGACATTTTAGCCGACTTTTTCCTTTATGTTCTTGTGGTTGATTTACAGAGTGCACATTGGAGGGAACAACAATCCGTGAATAAGGAGATTCTTTAGAACCTTGTTCTGGGAAAGGAATACCCAAGAACGGATCATTATTCAAGCGTGCAGCTTCAATATCATGATAGTCATTATCAAAACCTTGAGGAATAAGTGGAACATTAGGTGTTGAAGGAGAGTCGTATGACCATTTCTCAAATCTTAATCAACATGTAGTTTATTCACACTTCTCCCCCTCAAAAATTGCATATGACTGCTAACTGCCATTTTTGATTGAACGAGTGAATAAGAATACAATCAACGGTAAGTAGATCCACTTGATAACTGGAAATTTGTTTATTCACCCTTCTCCACCTCAAAAATTGCATATGACTGCCATTTTTGATTGAACGAGTGAATAAGAATACCAATGAACGATAATCTTTGAGGATTCTTTGAGCTTATCATCCAACATACTTCTTCAAGTCATCTTGATTTGCAGCATCGTCTTCATGTGATGTTGTGATCTTTGAGCATTCTTTGAGACCATCAGTCACTGTAAATCTCTAAGCTCATCTGTTGTAATATTGTCTCCATGTGATATGTTGCGACCGTTGGACTCGCATGCTCACACTTTTATGGATCATGATAGCTTTTATCAGAGTTGCGGAAGCTGTGTTGTAGGTCTTTCAACTATCATGATGTCTTTGATAATGATTTGTAAGCGTGAGCATGGAGTGTGGATTGACACGTCTCTACTGGAATCAGGAACCACCATCACCATCTTTATATGAATCTGAAATAAAAAAGTTAGCAATAAAGTTGGAGAACGAATATGGCTTTGTCATTCGTTCGGTGTAGTTGGATTAACCTTCGGTTCCATGAGGACCGACCTGTGATCAGGTAGAATCCCCTTTAAAGAAGATTCTTCTTGATAGGAATTTCCAGCTTCTTGTAGGGAATCATCCAAAGAATTACCATAGGAATCACCCTACAAAGCATGTTCTCATACCGGAACGTTTCAAAGCATACAACACGGTAGAGCGAATCAGTGAATTGAATACCCACTGATTGATGAGAAATTGATTATAAAAATCACTCGCGTGTCACTCGATAAACATTTTATGCAACACGACGAGGGTTTTATACATTGAATCACATTTCTGTCATAAACACTTTTGTTTGAAAATTTTCACAATTAATGTGCTCGAAATTCAGTTGGTGAGCACATTGAAAGGTTTTCCAAAAGCGTCCGTCAAACTATTTCCTGGAACAAGTTTGATTCAAATGAGAATCGCCCCATCGTTTCTTTCCAGTAGTCATAAGTTTGATCCATGAAGGATCTCACATGTCACCCACCAAGAGCTTGTTTGATGTTGGCTCTAGAAGGATTTCCATCTTCATTGTGAATACTTTATGTATCACTCGGATGTTCTGGCAATACCACACGGATAATGCGTAGGACTCTTAATATTTGTTTTCTTACTTTTCACTGTGTATGAAACAGCAAGCATATTGGAAATGTGTCCTAATGAGATTTATGGATGATCTCTTGGCTCTAGACTCAATAGTGCGTTTTGATTTAGTGATCGGAGGCTGGAGAGGACTGCCACCTTTTCAATATCATCTAACTCGGAGTGAGATAGACGATAGACATGTATTGATCTCCGTGACAAATGAAAAAAGAGTCCTTTGAGGGACCTTGAGTGGCTAGGGAGGGTCGTGCATCGTATCACTGGGTCCATAATACTTCTCTTCAATGTCAACAACCAACTACGTGATTCTAACAGCATATGTATTGACCCGGTTTCTGCCTAAAATGTAAGGAGGGCTTCTTTCTTTTCACCCTTTATCTATACATTTCTTTTTCATTCTTCAACCCCTTCAGCGCTTACCGAGACTTCATCACTAGCACCTTGTTGGGTTTGTTCCAGTACTAGCTCCATCTCAGTCGGCACTCTTCCCTTATTCACTTTTCTCCTTTTTAATCATTCATAAGGACTTCTATTCTAACTAGAGGATTGTCCCTGGGAAGATCCCTCCGGTTCTGGATGGATCATGGGAACTGATACCTAACTTTACCATCCTTATAACTCTAGTACATTAAGTAAAATAGTCGGTCTTTGGTATTCTTCCACAATTGCCATCGCAAATCATTTGCTGCCCCTCAATATGTGCATCGATATACGAAAGAGTTTAGCACATATGAGAGAGCCTACACTTGAGTTTAAAAGATCACATTTTATCAGTTTTCATATTTAAATCACATTCTCTCCCCCGACCAAAAATTTCAAACCTTTTGAGATTTGTGATTCCAATTGATTTAAATAAGTTTAGAAATTATGGGAGAAAATGTGGTCTGATTTAATATATATTGATAATGGAACATTACGATGCTCCCCCTCAATCTATGAGGGATAATGTTAGTGTTAGGTATGATAAGTTTGAAAGATTTTGAATTAAAACAATCATACACTGACACATAACAACAAATGTTTATTCACTGCTTATTATGTACAAAGTTACTGTTATGACACAAGTGATATTGACCTTTTTGCGCAGAAGATGTGATCATCTGCTTCTCTGAGGGAGTCAGTAGTCAACATCAATTATCCATCCACCAAGAAAAACTTCCCAAGTATTGTAGACCCCCACTAGGCGAGATTAGAATTAGTCGAGCTTTGTTGAAGTGAAGGTGGTGGTGGTGGTAAAGGTGTTGTTGTTGTTGTTATTGTTGTTGCTGCTGCCGATGTTGTTGTTGTGGTGAATTCAGAGCCATTCAATAGAGTTTGAACAATTGATTAATTGGTTAGAGAGGGAATAGGCACATTCATATTGGCCATGGAATCTGCATAAGAATATCAACACAGATATACATACATACAGATTCACTTTTCATTAACAGCTACCACATAGCAGCTTGCCAACCCATAATACCATATTCATCTCATAATCAAACCACAGTCAGGAAATACATCAAATCGCTATCTAGCATGAAGAGCAATCAGCAATCATGAACATGGAAATTCACTTATATTTCAACATTCAACTCAGGAGCTTAGGGACAAGATTCTAACATGATAGCTACATACCTAAGCATATCCTGAGTGCACATGCACTGAATCAACAACACTTAAGCAGCTATCGACTAACAAAAATCAATCAACATTTGAAACTCATTCAATCAGATCATACAAATGCCAGTAGAGTATCAAGGAACATCAAATACAATGGGTTTTCTAACTCCTTTTAGATTTTGGTTTTTAAAGTATTTAGGGGATTAACCGAGGATTCCAGAGTGACACAAATGGACCTTATAGTTACATAAATCTAGGATACTATAAGAAAATTGCAAATAATGCCCTAATCTTTCTAACAACTAACACATTTGGCCATTTGAGATAAAGCTTAGTAAGATCCTCTTCAACTAATACCCCATTAACTACAAAACCTTTCCTAACAATTATGAGATAACCAAGAAACCTGTTTGATGATATAAAATTTGAAATCACTCTCCCCCTCAATCAATGACCCGTATTCTAGTTAAAGAGCTGTAGTGATTGATTGAGTGACAAATTTTATGCACACTCCAAGTCTGAAGGAATTTCAACCAACATGTTACCACCATGTGTCTCACAAATAATTTTCAGAAGAATCATAGAAGGAAAATTATTTGCATACAAAGAAGATTTCTCTTCCTTTACAAGAAATGATGCACTGAAACGTACATCAAATCAGGAAAACATGGATATAAAGTAATCCATGCCCGAGTGAACTTCACCCAGTGGGAGGAACAACCGTCTTTTTGGCAACGTGCTTTCCCCATTTTGAAACGCGGGTTGCTATCTAAAGTAATAGCAAGCCATTTAGGCATGTTTTGAAAACCTTTTTGAACTTCTGCTCGAACATCATTTAAAGACCCGTGTCATTATTGAATGACATTTCTAGGACCGTAAATGTTATCGATACCAGAAGACATGCCTTGAAAAACTATTTTTTGGTATTTTCTAATTTTTCTGATTTTTATGGTTTTTCTTGGTTTTTAATATTTTTCTATTTACATTTTTTCTTGTTTTATACTTTTCTATTTACAATTTGGTTTAAGATATGTACAAACTATATTATTCAGTTTAAGAAGATGTCGACCTGAATACCAAAATGAGGATACGTTCCGTACGTTGTAGAAATTTGTAGTCAACATCTCTTAAACTTTCACCACCAAAGCTTTCGAGGCTCCAGAATAATCGTCTGAACTTGAGCCTTCTCAATGTGAGGCTTTGATAGCTTCCCCCCAAACCGAAAATCTTCTTTTTGAGCAGTTTCAAAGCTCTCTTTCAAGCTTACATTAGGTAAGTGTACAATTGAATTCGTACCAAACCACATCAAATATTGCTGCTCCTTTTAAGAATAATCATCGTGATTCTCCATTCGGGGGATCATCAAATAGATCAGCAGTGTATCATCTCACACTTGAATAATTCTTCTCACATTTCTTCTCGCTGAAGACTGAAGTAATGCATACCAAAAGTATCCAGAAACCACTTCCCCCAAGTAGTTGAAGTGATGCAATCAGTCTCATTGTATGAAGCCCAAAAACTTGAAGTACACACTCAATCCCATTAATGAAGTCAAAAACGTAACATCAAGATCAATTGAGACCCAAAAATCCCCTTTTCTCCCTTCAGGAAATTGCCATTGTGAACCTCGTTTATCATCAGAAACTGTTTCTTACATCTCTTCCCCCACGTAGTTGGAATAATACACCAAAAGCCACGAGTTAAAACACTGATTTTCTCTGCGGTTATGACATTTGTCTTCCAGGAATGACTTCAATTAAGAAGAAGTAACAGCTCAAAAATGACATCATTCAATGCAATTTTTGAGGGGGAGAAGTGTGAATAAACTACATGTCAGTCATCAAGTGGAGTCACTTACCATTGATGGTATTCTTATTCACTCGTTCAATCAAAAATTGCATATGACTGCCATTTTTGATTGAACGAGTGAATAAGAATACCATCAATGGTAAGTGACTCCACTTGATGACTGACATGTAGTTTATTCACACTTCTCCCCCTCAAAAATTGCATTGAACGATGCCATTTTTGATAGAACAAGTGAATAAGAATATACTCCAATGATCGTTGATCTACTTGATGACTGAATGAGCATGGGAAGAGCATGAAGCTTGTTGATGAGAATGGTCATAACCAAGAAGATTTCTCTTCTTCCGAAGATAAAGCGCACTCAAGCGTACGCCTTTCTTTTCTTTGAGGAACGGGGCCTGGAGTGTTTTCAGCAGACGCCATTATGTTGACATTGAGGCCCGAGGCTTGAACTGCTGTGTTCAAACATCATTGTCGTTGAAGAGCTAGGCTTGAACTGATGTGTTCAAACGTCATTGTCGTTGAAGAACGAGGCCTGAACTGATGTGAACAGACGTCATTGTCATTGATGTTCATCAAGCTTGAGTTGCTTGAACCCCTAACTCATGAGATATCAGTCTTTCGGCACCCAAACCCTGAGTCTTTCCTTAATATGAGTGAACGATGTACCTGCACTTAAGTAAAGACTACCTGCACTGACATTAAGAGTTTGTTTGCATTTATATGGGTTAGTGATATCAGCATTTAGACCATTTGGGGTTTCACTGTCAACCTTGGTTTTGTACTCAGTGAACATCTTTCTAATAGGTATCCATCTAAGACCAACAATCTTAAAAATTCTACCCGTCGGTATCCACCTAAGGCAAGATCTAGGAGTGTTTGGTTTCTCATGTATAGTGGAAGATTTGTTGAGAAAAAACCTTTGTCCTACAGCAATCTGCCTACCAGGTTTCTGAGTATAGCTCTTTGGTTTTGCGTGCTTGTTGTTGTTTCTAGTCTTAGAGGATTGAGCCTTAGCACGAGCATTCACATCCTTCAGGAATTTTGTTATACAATCATCATGGTTTGCATTAAAAACATATTTCAGACAAGTTGAGCAAACAGAGTGTTTGGATTCAGAAAAAGATCTAGAATTCTTAGAGTGATCTGCTAAGGGAATCGCTTTAATCGATACGCAACTACTCTTAGAAACAGGCAAATTCCTAGTCTTTTCATGTGTGTTTTTCTTAGCATCCTCTAGGTTGTGAATCTGAACACTGTTTTTATGTCTAACATGTTCGTTTGGTGTCACAAATGACACACGCTTTAAACTAATCCTAGAAGAACTAGAGGCACTCATATGATGAGGTTTTGCATGCATATATTCCTTTTCCTTAGGTCTAGACTGTGAATTGACTGGTTTTGACAAAACTTGTTTCGAATCAACTTTGGAGGCAAACCGTGGTTCTGAGGATTTTGGTCGTTCAGATCAAAATGCAGTCGGTTGTCTAACAACTGATTGGTTTCTAAGTGGTGGTTTCCCCAAGATTTATGGTTTTGCAAACTTAGTGTTCACACCATTTCCTGTCAATTTTCTTAACTCGTTTTTCAACGCTGCAATTGCAAAACCCTTTTCCTGAAGTCGAGTTTTGAATTCATCATTTTTTGCAATCAAAGAAGTTGTTTGTCCTGTAGTCTTAGTTCTTGTTTCTTTGATAGAATCATACAGGTCTTTGTAATGTTTTTTCAAAGCATCATTTTCCTTAAGTAATTTAGCCACTTTAAGTTCCAATTCGATGTTTCTTGTTTCAATTGCATCAATGTCATGTTTAACCTTGGCTTCATTACTTTTCTCATGCATATTAATTCGAGTTTTCAAATTGTTGATCGTTAAATTTTTGGCTTGTAGCTGAGCTTTCAAATCGTTTATCTCAAAAAATTCATGAAATTCAGGAAATTCAGGAAATTCCGGATTATTACATGGTTTGTTAGTTTGTAGACTTTCTTCCTTTTGTTGTATTGATATTTCAAGTGAAATACAACATTTTTCAAGTTGTAAGAATCTGTTTGAAAGTTCATTATAAACTTCTTTTTCAACCATATCATTCGTTTTGAAAAGCTCAGCCTTAACCAAAGGTCTTATAACTTGATCATGTTCAACATCTTGGTCAATTTCTCCCCCCTTATGACTCATATTTGTTAAATCAGGAGTGGTATTGCTATCAGCCTTTTCCAACAGATATGTGTCATAAACAGGTTCAGATTGATCAGTATGTTGTTGTTCACTAGCAAGGACATTGTGTTGAACAGTTAAATGTACCCCAGCAAATGGCACTTGGTCATTTACTGGTCTGATATCAGCATCCACACCATGTGTGATATGAGTCACATAACTGCTGCTTGTATCATGCTTATCTGACTTTGTCCCACTGCATTCTATGACAACTGAACTAGCACCCAGTGCTTTACTCGAATCAACCTTAATCTCTCTTGATTGCATCCGAATTTCATTCATCTTGATGTCATACTTTAGTTTGTGTTGTGCTCTTTCCTTAATGTACTTTTTAACATTATCCATGTGTTGGAGTAATGTTTCTCTGAACATGTTAACTTCAATTCCAATGTAATCAGTAAAACACTTTTCCGTCATTTGACTGTCATAATCCCAAGTGTATTGTGAATTGATGAACAATTGAAGTTGGTTGTTGATTACCCGAAGAGCAGCCATGGATCCATTTTCATGAAATTCTTCTTTGTCAAGTTGTTGTTCAAGTTGATCTAAGTTCAGGAACACAGTGCTTATGAAAGTCTGGATATCTTGACCAAAGAGTGATGCAAATGCTCGTTCGAATCCTCCCGTGGATCCAGGTCTTTCTGAGAGAACCTTGAGATGTGAATGAAGTAGTCGAAAGTATTCTATGCAACTTTCCTTTGCATTATCGTGCAATTGTTGTGGCTGAAGCATCTCTCTCTCTCTTGCGAATTCGAACACAAAGATTTCATATTAGCAATATCTGACCCAAAGACGTTTGTCTGTTCAAAAATGTTTGTCGGTTGTACTTTGTTGGGAATCTTATGTTCATCGATCATGTCGTACAATTTGAGTACCTTAGCTATGATTGAATCCGAAGTGTTTGACATGGTATGAACGTTCACGGGATTTTACAATTCTATGATTTAAACCGAGAAATTGATTCTTTCGCGGGATTTTACAAAAAAACAAGAATAAACCGTGATTTGATTACTTGAATGTGTTATGATGAAAGTATGGTGGACTTGGTGATCTGTTGTATAGTTGTGATTTGGTTTGGTTGATGCAAGTTGTTACGGTGAAATTATGGTCTGAAAACTTAAAACCTCAATAACTTCATTTTGGAGCGATTTCAGGCTTCGCTGAAAACGGAGTTACGGTTCAAAAGTTATGGCCGTTTGAAGTTTTGACGTAAAAAGTCAACTTTGGTCAAAACGCAGAAAGCTCAAAACGGAAAGACCTCAAACCGCAGTACCACAAACCACAGAAGACACAAACCGCAGAATATCACAAACCGCAGAAGACTCAAACCGCAATACCACAAACCGCAGAAAACTCAAACCGCAGAGTACCACAAACCGCAGAAGACACAAACCGCAGAAATCCACAAACCGCAAAAACCAAAACGCAGAAATGTCAAACGGAAACCTTGGTCAAACCGCAAGACTAGTCAAACCGCAAGACTGGTCAAACCGCAGAAGCAAAACGACAGACCGCAAAAGACAAAGCACCACAAACCGCAGCAGCAAATGGACAAAAATGTCCCTTTCAGTGCGTTTTGTCCTTTTTTCCCGTTATGGTTAAAATCCAAACCGCAGTCAACTATACCCAAACTAACACAAACTGCAAACAAGAATCCTTACCAAGAGACAAACCGCAGCGAAGAATATCTTACCGAAACACAAACCGCAGTCAAGAAAATTCTTCTAATCTTCCACTAACTAACACCACACGACTGTATGTTGTCAAGAAAGATGCAAGTTGGTTTTGTGAATACAAAAGTAGACTGTTTTAACAATTTAAACCACAAACAAAGCACAAACCAATGCGTTTTGTCGATTTTTCCCGTTATGGTTAAAATCCAAACCGCAGTCAACTATACCCAAACTAACACAAACTGCAAACAAGAATCCTTACCAAGAGACAAACCGCAGCGAAGAATATCTTACCGAAACACAAACCGCAGTCAAGAAAATTCTTCTAATCTTCCACTAACTAACACCACACGACTGTATGTTGTCAAGAAAGATGCAAGTTGGTTTTGTGAATACAAAAGTAGACTGTTTTAACAATTTAAACCACAAACAAAGCACAAACCAATGATTTTCCCACCTTTCTATTCGATCCACAAAAAGCAAAACAAAAGGGCCAAAAACACACCACAAATTCGTGAATATGCAATCACTCGAACCTAACCATGACTCTTGATACCAATTGTAGCATATTCACTAACATATAACACACTTGTGATCTTGATTTGGCCGATTGTTTAGAGAGAAAGAGAGAGAGAATGGGAAATAGTGAGAGAAAGTAAATGTATTAGATTGAAAATGTGAAGAGTTCCAACCCTTCCCACACATGAGAAGGGGTACTTATACTACTAGATTAAGTGCCTCGAGTGGGCTGTGAAGTGAGCTGACAGTGGGTAAAGACCCGACCCAACTCCACAAATACTAATATAACTAACTAATACTAATAATACTAATAATCCTACGAGCTATTTAATGCCAATAGATACTCGGGGTGAACGAGTCTTCATATGGATATTTATATTCCTAACAATGGCTAATTTGTTTTTAATTGAAATTTCAAACAGACCAGACGACTCAATTAACGGAGAGCAAGCATATCATTAAAAACACTTCGTCTAAATTAACGGAAGCAAAAAGACGCTAATAATTAGCCGCTTAAAATCACTAATTATAATTTAAAAAGCAGTTAGTTTTGAGTGATGGGATAGAGTCCATCGATAAATAAGCGAAAAAGTAAATATAGATTAAAAAACCTGTCAAGATTAGTTGGTAGAGCGGCATGGGTTTAATCCATGTGGACATGGGTTCGAATCCCATGGACGACGTGCTATGATGATCTTAAATGAATATTTCAACCAATATTCATTGATGTCATTATAGATTTTTTTCTTTATTTCTTTTTTTTTCCACATTTTTCAAACCTAATTTAACCTAAAAAAACAAACCAAAATTAACCGGTTTTTCGAGGTTTGAGACTCCAGTTTGACCCACCTAGTTTCATGTGACCCGAGCCAACTCATTGCACCAAAGTCAGGCGTGCGTGATATTTTTCTTTTCTTCATATTTTAGAAAATGTATTTGATAAGTTTGGATTAAATGTTATGACGGCTATTTTGTTTAATTGAAATTTCAAACAGACTAGACGGCTCAATTAACGGAGAGAAAGCATATCACCAAAAACACTGAGTCTAAATTAACTGAAACCAAAACACGCTAATACTTAGCCGCTTAAAATCAGTAATTATAATTTAAAAAGCAGTTAGTTTTGAGTGATGGGATAGATTCATAGATAAATAAGCGAAAAAGTAAATATAGAATACAAAACCGGCCTAACTCAGTTGGTAGAGCGTCGTGTGTTTAACCCATGTGGTTATGGGTTCGAATCCCATGGACGGCGTGCTAGGATGATCTTAAATGAATATTTCAACCAGTATTCATTTATGTCATTATAGATTTTTTATTTATTTATTTCTTTTTTTTCCACTTTTTTAAAACCTAATTAAACCTAAAAAAAACAAGCGAACATAAAGCAGGGTTTCGAGGTTTGAGACTCCAGTTTGACCCGCTAAGTTTCATGTGACCCGAGCTAACTCATTGCACCAAATTAGGGCGTGTTTGATATTTTTATTTTCATTATATTTTAGAAAATGTATATGATAAGTTTGGATTAAACGTGATGATGGCTAATGTTTTTTTTTTTAATTGAAATTTCAAAAAGACAGACGGCACAATTAACGAAGAGAAGCATATTACCAAAAACAATGCGTCTAATTTGACGGAAACAAAAAAAAAACAAAAATATTTAGCCGGTTAAAATCACTAACTATAATTTTGAAAGCAGTTAGTTTTGAGTAATGTGATAGAGTACATAGATAAATAAGCGAAAAAGTAAATATAGAGTAAGAAACAAGCCAAGCTCAGTTGGTAGAGCGGCGTGGGTTTAACCCACGTGGACATGGGTTCGAATCCCATGGACGGCTTGCTATAATGATCTTAAATGAATATTTCAACGAATATCCATTTGTGTCATTATAGATTTTTATTTCCTTTATTTCTTTTTTTTTTCCATTTTTTTAAAACTTAATAGAACCTAAAAAAAAGCCGAAATTAACTGGTTTTTCAAGTTTGAGACTCCAGTTTGACTCGCCGAGTTTATTGTGACCCGAGCCAACTCGTTGCAACAAAGTCGAGCGTGCTTAATATTTTTCTTTTCTTTATATTTTAGAAAATAAATATGATAACTTTGGATTAAACGTGATGATTGCTAATGTTTTTTTAATTGAAATTTCAAACAGACAGACGACTCAATTAACGAAGAGCAAGCAAATCACCAAAAACACAACGTCAAAATTGACGGAAACCAAAAGACGCTAATACTTAGCCGCTTAAAATCACTAATTATAATTTTGAAAGCAGTTAGTTTTGAGTGATGGGATAGAGTGCTTAGATAAATAAGCGAAAAAGTAAATATAGCAAACAAAACCGGCCTAGCTTAGTTGGTAGAGCGGCGTGGGTTTAACCCATGTGGTCATGGGTTCGAATCCCATGCACGGCGTGCTATGATATGATCTTTAAATGAATATTTCAACTCAATATTCATTTGATGTCTATTTACTATTCCTTTCTTTTTTTTTTCTTTACACTTTTTTCAAACCACAATTGAACCTAAAAAAAAAGCCAAAATTATCTGTTTACTGACGTTTAGATAATTTCGACTCGCCGAGTTTCATGTGACCCGAGCTAACTCATTGCACCAAAGTCGGGCGTGCTTGATAATTTTATTTCTTTATATTTACAAAATGTATATGATAAGTTTGGATTAAACTATGATGGCTAATGTTTTTTTTTAATTGAAATTTCAAAAGACAGACGGCTCATTAACGAAGAAAGCTATTACCAAAAACATGCTCTAATTGACGGAAACAAAAAAAAAATTTAGCCGCTTAAAATCACTAACTATAATTTTGAAAGCAGTTAGTTTTGAGTGATGGATAGAGTCATAGATAAATAAGCAAAAAGTAAATATAGATAAGAAACCGCCTAAGCTCAGTTGGTAGAGCGCGTGGGTTTAACCCATGTGGAATGGGTTCGAATCCCATGGACGGCGTGCATATATCTAATGATTTAAATACGTATAGTATTTCAAGCCTAAAAAAAAGCCGAATTACGGTTTTTCAAGTTTGAGATCCAGTTTGACTCGCCGAGTTTATTGTGACCCGAGCCAACTCTTGCACAAAGTCGAGCGTGCTTATATATTTTCTTTTCTTTATATTTTAGAAAATGTATGATAACTTTGGATTAAACGTGATGATTGCTAATGTTTTTTTAATTGAAATTTCAAACAGACAGACGACTCAATTAACGAAGAGCAAGCAAATCACCAAAAACACAACGTCAAAATTGACGGAAACCAAAAGACGCTAATACTTAGCCGGTTAAAATCACTAATTATAATTTTGAAAGCAGTTAGTTTGATGATGGGATAGGTGCTTAGATAAATAAGCGAAAAAGTAAATATAGCAAACAAAACCGGCCTAGCTTAGTTGGTAGAGCGGCGTGGGTTTAACCCATGTGGTCATGGGTTCGAATCCCATGCACGGCGTGCTATGATGATCTTAAATGAATATTTCAACCAATATTCATTGATGTCATTATCTTTCTTTCTTTCTTTTTTCTTTACACTTTTTTCAAACCCAATTGAACCTAAAAAAAAAGGCCAAAATTATCTGGTTTACTGACGTTTGAGACTACAGTTCGACTCGCCGAGTTTCATGTGACCCGAGCTAACTCATTGCACCAAAGTCGGGCGTGCTTGATAATTTTATTTTCTTTATATTTTACAAAATGTATATGATAAGTTTGGTTTAAACTTCATGATGGCTAATGTTTTTTTTTTTAATTGAAATTTCAAACAGACAGACGGCTCAGTTAACGAAGAAAAGCATATTACCAAAAACACTGCTTCTAAATTGACGGAAACAAAAAAACACTATTACTTAGCCGCTTAAAATCACTAATTATAATTTGAAAGCAGTTAGTTTTGAGTGATGGGATAGAGTCCATAGATAAATAAGCGAAAAAGTAAATATAGAATACAAAACCGGCCAACTCAGTTGGTAGAGCGTCGTGTGTTTAACCCATGTGGTTATGGGTTCGAATCCCATGGACGGCGTGCTAGGATGATCTTAAATGAATATTTCAACCAGTATTCATTTATGTCATTATAGATTTTTTATTTATTTATTTCTTTTTTTCCACTTTTTTAAAACCTAATTAAACCTAAAAAAAACAAGCGAACATAAAGCAGGGTTTTGAGGTTTGAGACTCCAGTTTGACCCGCTAAGTTTCATGTGACCCGAGCTAACTCATTGCACCAAAGTAGGGCGTGTTTGATATTTTTATTTTCTTTATATTTTAGAAAATGTATATGATAAGTTTGGATTAAACGTGATGATGGCTAATGTTTTTTTTTAATTGAAATTTCAAAAAGACAGATGGCTCAATTAACGAAGAGAAGCGTATTACCAAAAACACTGCGTCTAATTTGACGGAAACAAAAAAAAAACGAAAATAGTTAGCCGCTTAAAATCACTAACTATAATTTTGAAATCAGTTAGTTTTGAGTGATGTGATAGAGTACATAGATAAATAAGCAAAAAAGTAAATATAGAGTAAGAAACAAGCCAAGCTCAGTTGGTAGAGCGGCGTGGGTTTAACCCACGTAGACATGGGTTCGAATCCCATGGACGGCGTGCTATAATGATCTTAAATGAATATTTCAACGATTATCCATTTTTGTCATTATAGATTTTTATTTTCTTTATTTCTTTTTTTTTCCATTTTTTTAAAACATAATCGAACCTAAAAAAAAAGCCGAAATTTACCGGTTTTTCAAGTTTGAGAATTCAGTTTGACTCGCCGAGTTTATTGTGACCCGAGCCAACTCATTGCACCAAAGTCGAGCGTGCTTAATATTTTTCTTTTCTTTATATTTTAGAAAATGTATATGATAACTTTGGATTAAACGTGATGATTGCTAATGTTTTTTTAATTGAAATTTCAAACAGACAGACGACTCAATTAACGAAGAGCAAGCAAATCACCAAAAACACAACGTCTAAATTGACGGAAACCAAAAGACGCTAATACTTAGCTGTTTAAAATCACTAATTATAATTTTGAAAGCAGTTAGTTTTGAATGATGGGATAGAGTGCTTAGATAAATAAGCGAAAAAGTAAATATAGCAAACAAAACCGGCCTAGCTTAGTTGGTAGAGCGGCGTGGGTTTAACCCATGTGGTCATGGGTTCGAATCCCATGCACGGCGTGCTATGATGATCTTAAATGAATATTTCAACCAATATTCATTGATGTCATTATCTTTCCTTCTTTCTTTTTTCTTTACACTTTTTTCAAACCCAATTGAACCTAAAAAAAAAGCCAAAATTATCTGGTTTACCGACGTTTGAGACTACAGTTTGACTCGCCGAGTTTCATGTGACCAGAGCTAACTCATTGCACCAAAGTCGGGCGTGCTTGATAATTTTATTTTCTTTATATTTTACAAAATGTATATGATAAGTTTGGTTTAAACTTCATGATGGCTAATGTTTTTTTTTAATTGAAATTTCAAACAGACAGACGGCTCAGTTAACGAAGAAAAGCATATATACCAAAAACACTGCGTCTAAATTGACGGAAACAAAAAAACACTATTACTTAGCCGCTTAAAATCACTAATTATAATATTGAAAGCAGTTAGTTTTGAGTGATGGGATAGAGTCCATAGATAAATAAGCGAAAAAGTAAATATAGAATTCAAAACCGGCCAAACTCAGTTGGTAGAGCGTCGTTTGTTTAACCCATGTGGTTATGGGTTCGAATCCCATGGACGGCGTGCTAGGATGATCTTAAATGAATATTTCAACCAGTATTCATTTATGTCATTATAGATTTTTTATTTATTTATTTCTTTTTTTCCACTTTTTTAAAACCTAATTAAACCTTAAAAAAACAAGCGAACATAAAGCAGGGTTTCGAGGTTTGAAACTCCAGTTTGACCCGCTAAGTTTCATGTGACCCGAGCTAACTCATTGCACCAAAGTAGGGCGTGTTTGATATTTTTATTTTCTTTATATTTTAGAAAATGTATATGATAAGTTTGGATTAAACGTGATGATGGCTAATGTTTTTTTTTTTAATTGAAATTTCAAAACGACAGATGTCTCAATTAACGAAGAGAAGCGTATTACCAAAAACACTGCGTCTAATTTGACGGAAACAAAAAAAAACGAAAATACTTAGCCGCTTAAAATCACTAACTATAATTTTGAAAGCAGTTAGTTTTGAGTGATGTGATAGAGTACATAGATAAATAAGCGAAAAAGTAAACTATAGAGTAAGAAACAAGCCAAGCTCAGTTGGTAGAGCGGCGTGGGTTTAACCCACGTGGACATGGGTTCGAATCCCATGGACGGCGTGCTATAATGATCTTAAATGAATATTTCAACGAATATCCATTTTTGTCATTATAGATTTTTATTTTCTTCATTTCTTTTTTTTTTCCCATTTTTTTAAAACTTAATCGAACCTAAAAAAAAAGTCGAAATTTACCGGTTTTTCAAGTTTGAGAATCCAGTTTGACTCGCCGAGTTTATTGTGACCCGAGACAACTCATTGCACCAAAGTCGAGCGTGCTTAATATTTTTCTTTTCTTTATATTTTAGAAAATGTATATGATAACTTTGGATTAAACGTGATGATTCCTAATGTTTTTTTAATTGAAATTTCAAACAGACAGACGACTCAATTAACGAAGAGCAAGCAAATCACCAAAAACACAACGTCTAAATTGACGGAAACCAAAAGTTGCTAATACTTAGCCGTTTAAAATCACTAATTATAATTTTGAAAGCAGTTAGTTTTGAATGATGGGATAGAGTGCTTAGATAAATAAGCGAAAAAGTAAATATAGCAAACAAAACTGGCCTAGCTTAGTTGGTAGAGCGGCGTGGGTTTAACCCATGTGGTCATGGGTTCGAATCCCATGCACGGCGTGCTATGATGATCTTAATTGAATATTTCAACCAATATTCATTGATGTCATTATCTTTCTTTCTTTCTTTTTTCTTTACACTTTTTTCAAGCCCAATTGAACTTAAAAAAAAGCCAAAATTATCTGGTTTACCAACGTTTGAGACTACAGTTTGACTTGCCGAGTTTCATGTGACCCGAGCTAACTCATTGCACCAAAGTCGGGCGTGCTTGATAATTTTATTTTCTTTATATTTTACAAAATGTATATGATAAGTTTGGTTTAAACTTCATGATGGCTAATGTTTTTTTTAATTGAAATTTCAAACAGACAGACGGCTCAGTTAACGAAGAAAAGCATATTACCAAAAACACTGCGTCTAAATTGACGGAAACAAAAAAACACTATTACTTAGCCGCTTAAAATCACTAATTATAATTTTGAAAGCAGTTAGTTTTGAGTGATGGGATAGAGTCCATAGATAAATAAGCGAAAAAGTAAATATAGAATACAAAACCGGCCTAACTCAGTTGGTAGAGCGTCGTGTGTTTAACCCATGTGGTTATGGGTTCGAATCCCATGGACGGCGTGCTAGGATGATCTTAAATGAATATTTCAACCAGTATTCATTTATGTCATTATAGATTTTTTATTTATTTATTTCTTTTTTTTCCACATTTTTAAAACCTAATTAAACCTTAAAAAAAAAGCGAACATAAAGCAGGGTTTCGAGGTTTGAGACACCAGTTTGACCCGCTAAGTTTCATGTGACCCGAGCTAACTCATTGCACCAAAGTAGGGCGTGTTTGATATTTTTATTTTGTTTATATTTTAGAAAATGTATATGATAAGTTTGGATTAAACGTGATGATGGCTAATGTTTTTTTTTAATTAAAATTTCAAAAAGAGAGACGGCTCAATTAACGAAGAGAAGCATATTACCAAAAACAATGCGTCAAATTTGACGGAAACAAAAAAAAAACAAAAATACTTAGCTGGTTAAAATCACTAACTATAATTTTGAAAGCAGTTAGTTTTGAGTGATGTGATAGAGTACATAGATAAATAAGAGAAAAAGTAAATATAGAGTAAGAAACAAGCCAAGCTCAGTTGGTAGAGCGGCTTGGGTTTAACCCACGTGGACATGGGTTCGAATCCCAAGGACGACTGCTATAATGATCTTAAATGAATATTTCAACGAATATCCATTTGTGTCATTATAGATTTTTATTTTCTTTATTTCTTTTTTTTTCCATTTTTTTAAAACTTAATCGAACCTAAAAAAAAGCCGAAATTAACCGGTTTTTCAAGTTTGAGACTCTAGTTTGACTCGCCAAGTTTATTGTGACCCGAGCCAACTCGTTGCACCATAGTCGAGCCTGCTTAATATTTTTCTTTTCTTTATATTTTAGAAAATGTATTTGATAACTTTGGATTAAACGTGATGATTGCTAATGTTTTTTTAATTGAAATTTCAAACAGACAGACGACTCAATTAACGAAGAGCAAGCAAATCACCAAAAACACATCGTCTAAATTGACGGAAACCAAAAGACGCTAATACTTAGCCGCTTAAAATCACTAATTATAATTTTGAAAGCAGTTAGTTTTGAGTGATGGGATAGAGTGCATAGATAAATAAGCGAAAAAGTAATTATAGCAAACAAAACCGAACTACCTTAGTTGGTAGAGCGGCGTGGGATTAACCCATGTGGTCATGCGTTCGAATCCCATGCACGGCGTGCTATGATGATCTTAAATGAATATTTCAACCAATATTCATTGATGTCATTATCTTTCTTTCTTTCTTTTTTCTTTACACTTTTTTCAAACCCAATTGAACCTAAAAAAAAGCCAAAATTATCTGGTTTACCGACGTTTGAGACTACAGTTTGACTCGCCGAGTTTCATGTGACCCGAGCTAACTCATTGCACCAAAGTCGGGCGTGCTTGATAATTTTATTTTCTTTATATTTTACAAAATGTATATGATAAGTTTGGTTTAAACTTCATGATGGCTAATGTTTTGTTTTTAATTGAAATTTCAAACAGACAGACGGCTCAGTTAACGAAGAAAAGCATATTACCAAAAACACTGCGTCTAAATTGACGGAAACAAAAAAACACTATTACTTAGCCGCTTAAAATCACTAATTATAATTTTGAAAGCAGTTAGTTTTGAGTGATGGGATGGAGTCCATAGATAATTAAGCGAAAAGCTAAATATAGAATACAAAACCGGCCTTGTTCAGTTGGTAAAGCGGCGTGGGTTTAACCTATGTGGTCATGGGTTTGAATCCCACGCACGGCGTGCTATGATGATCTTAAATGAATTTTTCTACCAATATACATTCATGTCATTGTAGATTCTTTTTCATTCTTTCATTTTTTTCCACTCTTTTAAAACCCAATTGAACCTAAAAAAAACAAGTCAAAATTAACCGGTTTTTCAAGGTTTGAAATTCCAGTTTGACCCGCCGAGTTTCATGTGACCCGAGCCAACTCATTGCACCAAAGTCACGCGTGCTTGATATTTTTCCTTTGTTTATATTTTAGAAAATGTATATGATAAGTTTGGATTAAACGTGATGATGGCAAATGTTTTTTTTTTTAATTGAAATTTCAAATAGACAGACGGCTCAATTAACGGAGAGCAAGCATATCACCAAAAACACTGGGTCTAAATTGACGAAAACCAAAGACGCTAATACTTAGCCGCTTAAAATCACTAATTATAATTTTGAAAGCAGTTAGTTTTGAGTGATCGGATACAGTGCATAGATAAATAAGCGAAAAAGTAAATATAGAATACAAAACCGGCCTAGCTCAGTTGGTAGAGCGGCGTGGGTTTAACCCATGCGGTCATGGGTTCGAATCCCGTGGACGGCGTGCTATAATGATCTTAAATGAATATTTCTACCAAATGAATATTTTAACCAATATTCATTGATGTTATTATAATTTTTTTTTTCTTTATTTCTTTTTTTTCTACTTTTTTAAAAGAGTAAACTGCAAAAAATGTACCTTAACTTTGCGAAAAATGCAAATAATGTCCTCGAAACAAAATCTGCAAATATTGTCCCTAAACTTTCAATTTTCTGCATCCTATGACCTTGCCGAGTTACTGTAGTTGCAATAAAGGTTTTTTGGCTAATGCTCGTTAGGAAATCTCGTTAAATGTAGTGTGAAATGACTATTTTACCCTCCTTTTCTTCAATAATCGCAAAGCCACCCTTTTCCTTTCTTTCCCACCAAACATAACCAAATTTCTCAAACATCATTTCAGTATTTGTAACCCCTGATTCACAAACACAATTTCTGAAACACAAATCACACATAATTGATTATACTTTTTCAGTACGAAATGGACAAATCCGATAACTTGAAGAACCCCATCCGTCCCTGCAACAACCATCACCAAAGCCGTAACATAACCCCCACCTTGGAAAACCTACATTCATCACACAGCCCTGAAAAGGAGGTTAGGATAATACCCGGTCCAGCTGGTATTGTTCAATTGGCTAAGCGTCGTAAACAAGTAGATATTAGCAAAGGTGGGCAGGAGTGTGTAATTTCGACACAAGAGTATATTAGGAAAGTTGTTGAGGATGTGGGTGAGGATGAGGATTTTTTACGTGGGCCATGGCTTAACGCGGTTGAGTTTGTGAATACTAATGGGGGTGTTGTGTTTGGATGTTTATGTAATGTCAAGAGCTTTATCAATAATGGTAAAGTTGATCAAGTTGTTGGAATAATCACGTCATGTACTCCAAATGCCCTTGGCGATCTTACAGTAACTCTCAAAGATCTGTCAGGTTCAATACCTGGTGTATTACATCACAAAATCATTAATGAGGAGGGGGTTATGGAAAGGATATTACTGTAGGAGCTGCTATGATTCTTCATAAATTTTCATTGTTTTCTCCTAATCGATCACACCATTCACTCCATTATCTTAACATTACAAAGAAAAACTTAGTTAAGGTTTTCCACAAGGATACACTCTATGGGAATGAGAGTGGGGTAGCTGGTAGGGGAATGTTAGACGAAGAAGAAATAATGGAATTGTTAGTAGAAGAAGTACGGGTTGAACAAGAGTGGCTGGATGGTGGATATCTTACTAAGGAACAGGAACATCAAATGAGATTAGACGAAGAAGCATTGTTACAAACACTGGCAGAAGAAGCAAGGGCTAAACAATAGGAGGACGAGAGACTTAGGAAAGAACTTGAGGAAGCTTGGGAAGTTGGGTTGTATGGCTATGTATCTGATTCATTTTCCAATTCATTTTCAAGATTGGGAACTTCGGGGGTGTGGCTATGTATCTGATTCATTTTCCAATTCCGATTAAGTTTTAACTAAACTCTATGTTGACTTTTAGAAGTCAAAGTAATGCTACATATGCAAAATGCAGTTCCAAACATAATTAGATTGTGTTTAACAGTTGTGTGGAAAACTAGAAGGGGGGTTGAATAGTTTTACCGTTTAAAATTAATTCGCTTTATTACTCTATGTTATTTTAAAGGAAACAAGTACAAACAAATATTCACACAATATATATATGAAAAGTAAAGAGAGGAAAGATCAAACCACACAACAAGGATGTTTATAGTGGTTCGGCTGCAAGGACTCTCTTCCTTGCCCTACTCCACTCTTCGAGCCTCTAACTCGAGAGTTATCCCTCACTAAGAAACAAACTCTCTTCTAGGTGGAGAAAACCTTTACACGTCGCTTACTTCCTTTTCCAGTACTAAGCTAAACATCGGGTTCTATTTCAAGGTAGAACCAACCTAACGTCGCCTATATAATTACCGACACTAAGCTAGATGTCGAGTTCTTTACAAGGGTACAGCCACTCCCGTTTGGTTCTTTCACAAGGGTACAACCACTCCCTACACTCTTTGTGTTTTGAGGACTAAAGCACTAACCACACTCACTGAGATAAATGATACAAATAATGATGTGTGAACTACAACTATATCACACATTAACTATGTTAAAGGTTTCACACGTCTGTGTTGAACCTTGATGCTTAATCTCCTTTGCTACAAAAGGAAAGATCAATGAAATGAATGAATGATAAATGTTAGATGATATGTAAATGAATGAGTATGAATGTTAGGCTATATGAGTGATGGTGTGTCCAAATGATCAGCTTGCTATTTATAGGCAAGCTAGTGAACAGTCGGCGGATCCCATAAAAGGGATCCGTCTTTGATGTCGTTTGGTTCCGCCAAACATGACAGCTAAGAGTTTATGGATATCTTTCCAAATCCAGCTGTATCCTCCACATCTTTGTTATGTCACATAAAAATCTTCCAAAGTCAAATATCTTGCTTGAAGATCTAGCAAAGATATTACATAATCTATGTATGATGCATGCCATGATGTCATTGTATCATTTAAAAAATAAAGTTTCCTTTTAAGGAAATAAACTAGTAGATGTGTAAAATGTAATTCTAAGTAAACTTGTGAAATGTAAAATGTGTTTTAAAGAGACTTTAGCTAGTATTTATAATTTGCTAAAAGATATACTTTGTAATTGTCATTAACAAAACTAAGTAAAGATCGTAAAATATAAATAACGTTTTTAGGACGATATTTGTATTAACAATCTCCCCTTTTTTGTTGATGACAAAACATAAATTATATTTTTGAGCAAAGGAATGAATATAGCATGAGTTCTTTAAAATATAGAGTAAGTTTGTTTTATTTGAGTTGAAAAACTCTTTTTATGCAAAAGTGTATGTACTGTGATGATTCACAGTTATGCAAACTTAATCCTTTCTCCCCCTTTTTGTCGAAACAAAAAGAAGAGTTGCGTAACGGAATGCTATTTTGAGAACTTTAAGAGCTCCCCCTTGTTTGATACTCCCCCTAAATGGAGTAACAAGGTAATGATGCATGATCCTACAAAACAAATGGTCAGAAAAATGAAATGCTCCCCCTCGATCTATACTCCCCATTACAAGAGTCCCAACGTATACATTAGAAGGGTATGAGATGCTGCAAAAGAAATGTTAATTGTGAATAGCTTCAATGGAGAAGCATAATGCATATGAAATGGTCATCCAAATAAGAATGTTAATCTAGTTGACTTTAAAAAGTCAAAATGTAGTGTCTGATAAAAAATTTGTACCTAAAGTACAAATGATCAAACTATAATGTAGACTCCAAATAGCTATATAATGATGTTAGTTACCTAACTAATGATAATATGCTTTATGTTGATCACTCATAGGCATAAAAACATCACATTCATTCATTGAAAATTATGTGACAAAAGTCACAAACATAATATGATGTTACATGAAAATGAAAAATACATCCTAAAAATAAAAAGTCCCACAACAACATCTAAAAGATCCTATATAATGAGACTAAAATTCTCCTATTGAGAAGGATGAGAGATGGCGTTTAGACGCTCAAGAATGTGGTTCAAAATGAACCTCATTTCATTTTGGAGCTGCACCAAAATGTTTGTCCTTTGAGCTATGTGAGCGGTTCTTTCACACATGTTGCAATCATGGCGAGGAAAACCGGGCGGAAGAGTAGACTCATTTGGTTGTGGTGGTGGTAGTGGTGATTGGTTGTTGGGTGGTGGTGGTTGTGCTTGTTCATTGGTTGTTGGTGGTGTTTGGAGGGAGTTCGTGAGGATGTTTTGGAGGTCCATGGCTTCATTGAGTCAGTGATCTACCATACCCGAGAGAGTGTAGAGACGGTTGAGCTATTCACTAATCTCCTCTTGGGTTTGAGGAAAATTGATCCACATTGCCTCGTTTATGGCAATGAGAGTTGATGTGGGTGAGAGAGGTGGTATTTGAGGTTGAGATGATGGTGCATCATGATATAAAGGACCATGGATATCCGGGAAAATCGGATGAAAAAGCATAGGCTCCTGTTCTTCAAAGGTCATGGGTGGAGGATTTGTTGATCTTGGTGGGAGATCCTCCAAGTCATCAAGGTATGGATGAGGTGATTTAGGTGGAGTCCTAAATAGTTCCATAGGTTGGAGTTTAGGTGAGTTTGGTTGTGATTAGGATTTGACAGTCTGTGATGGAGCGGGTGGTGGTGTGGTTGCTATTGGAGTTATGGTTGGAGGTGGAGTTTGTATGACAACATTTGATGGTGTAGGTGTGGATAAAGTAAGAAAATTTTCACTTGCTATAGGAGATGGGATATTAAGAGGAGATGATTCCTCTGATGATGAGTTAGCAAGATTTATGAAGCAACAGGGCTTAACACTAATGCGGGCAGTGCGTTTTGGAGTTCTAGAGGTGGAGGAGTTGGTTGATTTGGTCATGGTGAGCTAGGAGAACTAAGATGTACAAGTTATATGTTGTGAAGAAGGTGAATGAGTGAGTTTTGCTCTAAGTTATGATCTTAATATATAGGAAGATGGTTTATAGAAACTAGTGTTTGGATTTGATGTAAATCAAATAGAGAATGTTGGTTCCTAATGATTTGGAACAAAATTTTGTGCAAATCACATCACATAAGTCAATCCATAAAACTTATATTGAGTAATATGATGAAGATATGCAGTAAATACAAAGAGATAGTGGAAAATCCTGTGATGTGATGTACCCACGGATTTGAAGGATCCCTAAAAAGGGTTCCTTGTTTGTACTAGAAAGGTAACTCACTCCTTAGATTTAAAAATTCAAATTTTGGTGGGAAATGTTGTTCTTAAGTTTCTAAGAGTTTCTAAATCATTCTAAGATGTATAATGATCAGTGAACCTATTCTAAAGAACACTAGAAACTAAAATCTAAGAATCGGGATGAGTCAAAAGTTTTAAGAAGTTTACTGTTATACCTGCGGATCCAATCGACAAGGAGTGCGGATCCAAATTTTGGGATCCGCCTGATCCGCAGGTTGAAGAATGGCGGAGCCAACGCTAACACATGGCGGATCCAAAATGAGGGATCCGCCAGATCCGTGGACCAAAACTACTAAAACTAAACAGAGAGATGTGCATATTTTTTGTTTTTCGACGAAAACTCGAAAATTCTCCTGGAGCATATCTATCATCTAATATGTAATGCAAAAAAATCAAATATGATAATACTAACACATGTTTAATCATAGATTAATCCGTTCATGGGAACTTACCTTATGAGGAGTTAAGCCAAACATAGGCTTAAACTCGGAAAATTGATAACATCAAGTGTTATCGACCTGCAATTCTTAGTTAGTTCAGATACACATCAAATATCAACATAACAAGTTAAGAAACAACCATTATTAATACTACATTGTCTAATAATGTTTAGAGCTAAACACTCCTTTAACTCAACTTCTTCTTCAATTTCTTCATGCCCTTATGAAGCTTCATCATCCAACGTCCTAAATTCTTCACCATTCCTTTGATGTTGCGATACTCGGCTGATTCATTTGGGATTGGTGGAAGTTGGATCAAGTACTCCAGAGGAGGAATCCTAGAGTTTGGCAACCCATCATTGTCACTCATAGACGATGATGATGATGATGTTTGAGCACGAGGATGTTTGTCCTTGTCAACCGCTACCCTAAAGTCGCTCAAGGGAACGAAGGTGCGTTCGATCTCATCATATTCGGGAACAAATCCTAAGGCATTTCCAGGAATGGGTGCAAAAGCTCTAAAGAGATGGGTCAAAAGCATTCCATAAGGCAATGCCATTTTTCCTTGAATTGGAATATCGGCCATTCTCTTGGCGATATAGTAAGCAAGGTTGAAAGGTTGATGGGTTGACACATTGTACATCATGTGGAAAAGACAAGCATTAATGTGATCGTGGTTTCGTACCATGCACATGATATTGGCCCTTAAGACTTCTTCCATTTTCCTAAATTCGGGCTTTAGTTCATTGAGCTCCATAGCAAATGGATCTCTAGCTACATATTTCCCTCGATACAACCTCGTTGGGTTGTTCCTAGGTATGAAGAGATGCTGACGAATGATTTCTTTTGAAGTTAAGGGAGTGGCATATGGTGCCGTTCGTTCAAGATTTGACTCAAGAATGGTCAATGACCATTTATCAGAATAGACACTCGTTCCATAACTTGGAACTCCTATGACTTCTCCAAATTGATTTAATGGGATATTGAATTGATGTCCATTGACGCTAAAGTGAATGTTCATGTAGCCTTGATCGTTTGACTCTAGATTGACACTAGCATAGAATTCTAAAATGAATCGAGGAATTAATGGTTCATCGATATCTAGGAGGGAATCAAAGTGAATAGCCGCTAGTTGTTCCCTAAGATTGGTTCCTTCATAGAATGAGGGGTCTACAAACCTACCCTCATGTACGTAGTGTTTTTCTAGAGCTTTGAAAATTTCAACTTGTTGATCAGTAAGTCCTTTGGTTTTATGGTGTTTAGGTAGGTAGTTTACGGTGTGTTTGTGATCATAGTTGGTCGTGGGAGGCATGATTTTCCTAAACACAAAAAATTATATAGTTTTAGTCGAAATTATCGAAAATACGTGTATAGGTCTAGTGTGTGCCTACATGGGGACTATGTGGAGGTACGGTTATCTCGACTCATTTAGATGCATGAAAATTTTGTTTATGCAAGTTTTATGATAAAACGAGAGATAACCCAAACGCTCCTACTTCAATGTAGCTACATTTAAATGTACCCGAAAATACATATTAGTTATGTATTCCCTTTAGCATTCAAGAGACATTATGCAAGTGATGTTAGAAAAGAAAACTAACGTTTTTATATTTGTATGAACAATGTTCAAAAACCATTTTTCCTAGTCGTGAGAAGATTTTAGCAAAAATTTCTCATGGGGTTTTTGATGAATAATGATAATGTACTACAAGATGCAATAATTCCTAACTAAGAAAAACATGATTTGAAGTGCAATTCAGTAACTATGTTTCATGATTTTTCAAGAATTATGCATATTCCCCAAGTTTTGATTTTGTGCATGAAATAGAAATCCTAGACGCAGATCAGGAGTATAAACATGATAAAGATACTTACAGTGATGTTTGGAGCACAAATTTGTGGAAGAAAATAGCCTAAATTATGATTGTGGTGAAGTATGAAACGAATTCAGTAGGTGATAAGTTTTAGGAGAGTGATGAATAGTACTTGGTGTTGTTTATTATATAATAAAACAACCTGTGCATGTGACGGATCCAGCGGATCCAAAACAAAGGATCCGCCTTGGTTATCGTTTGGATCCGCGGGATCAGAACATAAATTTTGGTTTAGTGTCGAGTTTGGTTAAACTAAGGTTTACGCTACTGTTTTATCTAATCACTATGTTCCATTAATCCTAATCCAAGTCTAAGGTAGTTGAAAGGTTCTTTTTTGAGAGGTTTTGTGAGGATGTCGGCAATGTTGTCCTCTGAGGAAACTTTCTCAATTGAGATGTTTCCCTTCTGAACATTGTCGCGTAGGAAATGATGACGTATTTCAATGTGTTTGGTTCTAGCGTGTTGGACCGTATTTTTGCTGAGGTCGATTGCTCCTTTGTTGTCACAAAGAATGGGGATGTCGTTGAGTTCAATTCCATAGTCTACGAGAGCTTGTTTCATCCACAGTGCTTGTTGACAAGCCTTTCCTGCAGACACATACTCTGCTTCGGTTGTTGAAATTGCAAGGGCCGTTTGTTTCTTAGCGAACAATGAGGTGAGACAATATCCTACAAAAGTACAAATACCGCTAGTACTTTTCCTATCAACATAGTCACCAGCATGATCTGAATCGGCATACACTATGGTTTCTATACCCGTTCCTTTGGGATACCATAATCCTAAATGTGTAGTACCTTTAATGTATCTAAATATCCGTTTAACGGCTTCAAGATGGGATATTTTGGGATCTTCTTGAAAACGTGCACATAGACAAACACTAAACATAATGTCAGGCCTACTAGCCGTAAGATAGAGTAAACTACCAATCATTCCCCTATATTTAGTGCTATCTACGGATTCATTTTCTTCATCCTTTGTGAGTTTGGTTTTGGAGGACATGGGTGTTTTCATTGGTTTTGAGTCTTCAAGACCAAACTTCTTAAGCATATCTTTGATATACTTTTATTGGTTGAAGAATATCCCATCTTCTAATTGTTTTATTTGGATACCTAAGAAAAAGTTTAGTTCCCCCATCATACTCATTTCAAACTCGTCATGCATGATTTTTTAGAAATCGTCGCATAACTCTTGACAAGTTGAGCCGAATATAATGTCATCCACATATATCTGGACGATGATAATATGTGATCCCTTTTTCTTTGTAAAGATAGTGTTGTCTACTAGGCCCATGGTGTACTTATGGTCAACTAAGAAGGTCTTAAGTCGATCATACCAAGATTTTGGTGCTTGCTTAAGTCCGTATAAAGCTTTATTTAGTTTGTAAACATGATTTGGTTTTTCAAAATGGGCAAAGCCGGGAGGTTGTGCAACATATACTTCTTCAGTTATAAATCCGTTTAAGAATGCACTTTTGACATCCATTTGAAATAATTTAAAATCATGTGCACATGCATATGCAAGTAGTATTCTAATAGACTCAAGTCTAGCTACGGGTGCAAAAGTCTCATCATAATCTATACCCTCTTGTTGATTATAGCCTTGGGCTACTAACCTAGCTTTGTTTCTAGACACAATGCCATTTTCATCCATTTTATTTCTAAAAACCCATTTTGTACCTATTATGGTTTGATTTTTAGGTTGTAGAACTAATGTCCAAACGTCATTCCTAACAAATTGATTTAATTCTTCTTGCATCGCAATGACCCAAGATTCATCTTTTATTGCTTCATTAACATTTTTAGGTTCTATGGTTGAAACAAAACAAAAGAAATTACTTTCGTTTTGAGCTTTAGACCTTAATGTTCTTTCGTTGAGTTTTCCTATGACATTTTCTAATGGATGACTTTTAGCTTCTTTGATGTTGACTAAATCTCTTTTTACTGGTTCATCTTCTTTATCATTATCAACATTTTCCTGATTATCAACCATTTGATTTTCAACTAAGTCATCATCTACCAAAGGTGATGTCTTAGAGGGAGGTGGACTTTCATCGAATGTTACATTCAATGATTCCTCGACTATTGAGGTTTCCTTGTTCAAAACTATGTATGCTTTACTAGTTTGTGAATATCCTAGAAATACACCTTCATACGACTTTGGGTCGAATTTGGTGAGATAGTCCTTTGTGTTTAAAATGAAGCACTTGCTTCCAAACACTCTAAAATACCTTAATGTAGGCTTTTTTTCCTCTATATAACTCATATGGAGTTTTTCCCAAGAATGGTCTAATTAGAACTCGATTTAGAATATATGTAGATGTATCTATAGCGTGACACCAAAACTTTTGAGGTATGTTTTGTTCATTTAACATAGTTCTACTCATTTCTTGAATTGTCCTATTTTTCCGTTCTACTACACCATTAGATTGTGGAGTTCGAGGAGCCGAGAAATTATGTGTTATTCCATTAATATCACAAAAAGTTCCGAATTGGATTTCGTTGTCAAATTCTCAACCATGGTCGGTTCTAATAGATACTATGTTACTTCCTATTTGATTTTGAATTTTCTTGCTTAGAATTTCAAATTTATCAAAGGCCTCATTTTTTGTTTTCAAAAATTTAGTCCACGTATATCTAGAGTAATCATCTACTATAACTAATGTGTAAAAATTTCCTCCATAACTTTGTATAGCCGACGGACCAAACAAATCCATATGCAACAATTCTAGGCACCTAGATGTAGATACCATGTTTTTAGCCTTATGGCTATTATGCACTTGTTTCCCAATTTTGCAAGCATCACAAAAGTGTTGGTCATATTTCAACTTGGGTAGGTTCCTAACGAGTTCCTTAGATGATAAGGATTGAATTAGCCTCATATTGGCATGACCTAAATGTCGATGCCATAGAGTTGAGTTTTCGTCCAAAAAGGTAAGACAAAGCTTGTCTTTAGGTGTTTTATCTAATTTCATAACATATACGTTATTCTTTAAAACACCTTTTCCTACGGTTATGCCATCTTTAAGTATTTTACTTCCATTTTCACTGAAAAGGATGTTATACTTTTTTGCGACATAATTGACTTATACTAAGCAAGTTAAATCCTAAATTATCTACATGAGCAACATCATCAATAGAGAGAGAGTCATGAGAGATCGTACCTTTTCCAATGATTTTACTTTTAAGTTTGCTACCGAATGTGACATTACCTCCGTCGTACACTTGGTAAGTTGAGAAAAGGCTTTTATTTCCCGTCATATGTCTTGAACACCCACTATCTTTGATCCACTCATCAGGTTCTAGTTCAACCTTTAAGCATACCTAAGTTCAAGAAAGACTCAAGCGTTTGGTCCCCAATATCTCATGGGTCCGTTTGGGTTAAACATAACATTATCATGGTTTATGTAAGCAAATGGAGGATAGTTGTTCCATGGCATGTAATTGGGACCTTGGAAGTTTCTAGGCATATTTTGGTTCCAATTATTTTGATAATGATGTTGTGAGTTAACATTACTCTTAGGAAAGGGGTGTTTGGGAAACCTAGTTTGAGGTCTCTGTTGAGTTGTTTTAACTCTATACTCATTCCTAGCTTGACCTCTTCCTACAGAAACAGCTGGTTTTAGCTTGTTGTTAGTTATACTAGTACTAGGTTTTCTAGTGACCTTAACGAATTCAGTACGGTTCATTTTAAGATCCTTCTGTTCAACTTCTGTACCCACGGATCCCTTGGGTACAACTGGCGGATCCAAAACTTTGGATCCGTCGGATCCGTGGGCTTCTGACTTGGTTGAAACAGTTTCTTTTTCATTCACAGTTTGTTTCTTAAAGTCACCTAAGGTTCCTTGTTTCATAAAACCTAGTCCGGTTTTATCATGAGGAAGTTTTTGCATCTTCATTATCTCATCTGCACAACTTATGTTTTTATCAAACTTTTTAAACTTAGAGTTTTGCTTAATGAGATATTCCTGTGTTGTTTTTAGTGCATCTAATTCTAATTTTAGTTCTTGACAAGAGACACATGTATCTTTGCTATTTTTGCCTTTTTCCATTCGTATCTCTTTTTCTTTAAGCCAATACACTTCATTTTCTAAAAGTGTTGTTTTAGTTTTCAAGAATTTGTTTTTGTTGATGATTTTTAATGTTATATCACATAGTTTGTTATATTCTACTTCTAAGGTTTCATCATCTATAGAGGAGTATGAGTCAGAATGTACCTCTTCTGTGTCATGAGCCATAAGGGCAACTTCGTTGTTCTTATGCTCATCATCATCTCCTTCACAATCACTCCAAGCTCCACTAACAAATGCTTTTTGAGACTTGTTCTTTAGAGGCTTTGGACAATCACCTAAAAAGTGACTAGAATCTCCACACCTATAGTACTTCCTCTCTAACTTGCCTTTTCTATCATCACGGTCTTTACGGAGGGATTTCTTTTCTTCACGAGGTGGTCTTACGAACTTTCCTCGTCTCCTGAAGAATTTCTTGAAATCTCTTACGGCCATGGCATATTCTTCGTCTTCGCTACTAGAACCAGACTTTTCATCATCACTTGACTCAGCTCTAGCTTTCAAGGCAATGGACTTCATTTTCTCCTTCTTGCCTTTAACTATTTCTGAATCTTTTTCCATCACCATTTCGTGAACTTTGAGATTTCCTATGAGCTCATCTAGTGTCATGCTTGAAAGATCCTTGGATTCTTCAATAGCTGTCACTTTTGCTCTCCACTTTGGGTGGAGTGCTCTTAGAAATTTCCTGACAAAATTCTTACTAGAAAAAGATTCTTCAATTGCTTTAAGTGATGTAATAATAGTATTAAACCTAGCAAACGCACTATCAATGGTCTCACCTTCAGAGATAACAAATTGTTCATATTGTTGAACAAGAAGATCAATTTTGTTATCTTTGACTTGTGAGTTTCCTTGATGAGTGATAATTAGAGATTGCCAAATATCTTTAGCCGTTTTACACATAAAAACTCTTTCATATTCTTCCTTAGGTAAAGCATTGTAAAGCATCATTTTAGCTTCATTATTTTTGGCAATCAACTTCTTTTGCTCATCACTATGACGAGTAAGAGAAGTTTCTATATCCCGACCACCCGAAATATCATTACTTATGGCCTTGTAATCACCTTCAACAATTATATACCATAGATCTATATCCTTTGACTTCACATAAGTCTCAAAGCGATTTTTCCAATAAATAAAAGAATTAGGTTCGAATAGAGGTGGTCTTTGCATAGATTGCCCTTCTTTAAAGTTTTCAATATCCATGGATCGTTTTAAGTTTTAAAATACAATATATTTTAAAAATCTTAAGTAACGTAGCTCTGATACCAATTTTGGAAAACTAGAATGGGGGGGGTTGAATAGTTTTACCGTTTAAAATTAATTCGCTTTGTTACTCTATGTTATTTTAAAGGAAACAAGTACAAAAAAATATTCACACAATACATATATGAAAAGTAAAGAGAGGAAAGATCAAACCACACAACAAGGATGTTTATAGTGGTTCAGCTACAAGGACTCTCTTTCTTGCCCTACTCCACTCCTCGAGCCTCTAACTCGAGAGTTATCCTTCACTAAGGAACAAACTCTCTTCTAGGTGGAGAAAACTTTTACACGTCGCTTACTTCTTTTTCCGGTACTAAGCTAAACACCGGTTCTATTTCAAGGTAGAACCAACCTAACGTCGCCTATACAATTACCGACACTAAGCTAGATGTCGAGTTCTTTACAAGGGTACAACCACTCCCGTTTGGTTCTTTCACAAGGGTACAATCACTCCCTACACTCTTTGTGTTTTGAGGACTAAAACACTAACCACACTCACTGAGATAAATGATACAAATAATGATGTGTGAACTACAACTATATCACACAGTAACTATGTTAAAGGTTTCACACGTCTGTGTTGAACCTTGATGCTTAATCTCCTTTGCTACAAAAGGAAAGATCAATCTAATGAATGAATGATAAATGTTAGATGATTTGTAAATGAATGAGTATAAATGTTAGGCTATATGAGTGATGGTGTGTCCAAATGATCAGCTTGCTATTTATAGGCAAGCTGGTGAACAGCCGGCGGATCCGGCGGATCCCATAAAAGGGATCCGTCTTTGATGTCGTTTGGTTCCGCCGAAAATGACAGCTAAGATTTTATGGATATCTTTCCAAATCCTGCTGTATCCTCCACATCTTTGTTATGTCACATCAAAATCTTCCAAAGTCAACTATCTTGCTTGAAGATCTAGCAAAGATATTACATAATCTATGTATAATGCATGCCATGATGTCATTGTATCATTTTAAAAATAAAGTTTCCTTTTAAGGAAATAAACTAGTAGATGTGTAAAATGTAATTCTAAGTAAACTTGTGAAATGTAAAATGTGTTTTAAAGAGACTTTAGCTAGTATTTATAATTTGCTAAAAGATATACTTTGTAATTGTCATTAACAAAACTAAGTAAAGATCGTAAAATATAAATAACATTTTTAGGACGATATTTGTATTAACAAGTTGCATGCCACAAATTCAAACGACTTTAATATATTAAACATAAAGTTGAATACTAAATATGTGTTGAAACAGTTTGATTACTCAGTCATTCATGTGTTGTAACAATTTGGTTACACATTCATTCATTCTACCCAAGATAGGCTGCAACAATGGGGAAATTGTGTTGTAAATAGATGTTATCTGTGTATGAAGGAGGCTGAAGATATGGAGCATCTTTCCTTTAAATGTGAATTCTCAAGGGGTGTTTGGGATAAGGTCAGAAATAAAGCTAAAATTCAAAATAACCCTGTCTCATGGGATAATATTGTGCAAGAACTTGCCAATGCTAATAATGGAAACAATATTGGGAGTGTGGTTAGAAGGTTATGTTTTTCTGCTTGTGTATATAGCATTTGGCATGAGAGAAACTACAGGGTGTTTAGGGATGTTAAAAGAGAAGTTAATGATGTAGTGAATGTTATTTTTTAAACAGTTAAAATGAAGGTGATGAGTATAAATGTGAAGAGCAGTGAAGCAGTTAGGGAAGTGGAAAGTGATTGGGCTATAGTATGCAAGAAATCTAAATAGCAGATTTGTGGTTATGGCTGGAATGTAAAGGAATACATCCTCACTAAGTTTTCTTCTAGCAGCACTAACTACTTGGTGTATTTTCCTTTGAAGTCATCAGCAGCTATAATATACACTAGCAGTCTTAACTTCCATAAGCAGTCTTAACCTTCATAACCAGCAGCAGTAACATACTTGGAAGATTTATCTTTAAATCCAAGAGCAGTTGTAATTCCTTAGAGCAGTCTTAACCATCATGAGCAGCAGCAACTCAAGAAGCTTTAATTCCCAACACTTTTGTAAAGAGGGAAATGTAGAGGACCTGAAAGAGCTCTTGACTGGATGGTTAGGTTCCCAATGAAGCCATACATTTGCCCCACTTTGGTTGTTGTGGGTGCTGGTTGAATGGCCTTGGTCGGGAGATGATATGGAAATGTAGTTGGATGGTTATGGTGCATAAAATGGTGAATTCTAAGGCCACTTATGTGTATTGAAGGTGATATTTATGGAAATCTATGTTCTTAAGACATATTAATACAACCATATCAAATTTTTACGTATTTATGGAGCTATGTTCTTAAGACATATTAAAACAACCATATCATAGATAGAGGTACTTAAACATATTACATAAATATAGATGTTCTTCAAACATATTACATAAACTAATATAAATACAACCATATCATAGAGGTACTTAAAACATATTACATAAACATACTTAAAACTGAAATTAATCGATGTCCACATAGAGCGCGCCTCTTCCTTAAACACGCGTAGTTCCTCACAACCCTGAAATGTATTTTTGCAACATTGACATTTAGAGGAATGTGGTTCTGGCATTGGTGGAAGTGGTTTTTCTAGGTCTGCGGAGACATACCATGCTTGAGAGCCTCATACTTTCAATGGGTAACGGACCGCATGGTTGTGACTGTTTGTTGCTAACTTTTTGGATTATGCATCCATGGTGAGCTGAGAGTTTGAATAAGTTTGATGAACAAGGTTGATGATATAAGATGGATAGGTTTGTGTGAAATTGTTAGAAGTAAATGAAGCCAGTGATATGGGTAGGTTTGTGTGTAAATGTGCGAAGTTAATACTCATTTACCTCAAATAAAGAAAGTTAAACGGGTTTATTTCAAAGTAGTTGATGAGTGGCCTTTTACTCATCACTTTATACCCGAAAAACCCCACAAAAATGACCAAAAACACCCAAATGGACCATATAATGTTACAAATATCCTTGGATTGTGTTTTATGTGTTTCAGGTACAAAAGGATTGAAAACGGGGCAAATATGGACAAAACCGAGCGTGATATGGAAAAGAGTCGAAAACCGAAGCCCGGAAAGACGTTTTTCATGTGGATGTTTATTCAAGCTCAAAAATCACAAAACGACCCTTGGATTATCTTTACTTGGCAAAAATGGTCCCTTGATTAAATTTGAAGAAATGGCAGAAATGGTCCTTGAGGTTTCATGAATTACAACTTTAGTCCTTATGTTCAATTCCCATTTACCCTAAACATTCTACCAATCCGGATCCAATAGTTAACAAATCCCACAGCCCACCTAAAAACTAAAAAACCCAGCCCACATCTATAAAAAAAAACAAACCCGACCCACTCCCATGTCTAATAATAATATAACGGGGTCAAACCCCCAATTACTTGTCAAAATCCCTAACCTAATTCACTATTTATCTTCTTCAACCCCTCTTTCCCACCTTAAACTTCTAATAATCACCAATCTGTCCCTTTCATCTCCACTACCAGCCAAAGAACCCACATGGGGTTGTCTTTGGTCCCCTCCCTCCACCTCAGCGATCCTGGGACTAAAGAAAAATCAACGGCTCAAGGTGAAAGTTGTAGAGACCAAGTTTTAATCCAAGGGTCATCAAAGAAACACAAGCAGCACGAAGGGAAACACACTCACAGAAGAAACACATAGAACTAGGGTTTTGTATTTTTTTTAGTATAAATAGAGGGTTGTAGCAGAGTAGTTTCTCAGGTTTTTATTAGCTTTAATTTAGGTAATGTTCTTTTTTTTATTATTTTTTTTTTTTTTTTTTTTGTTTACTTTTTATTTACAGTCATGTAATTTACTTTCAGATTAATGCAAATTTAATTGTTCTTGTTTTTATCTTGGTCAACTCTTGGTCAAACAGCTTATTTCTGCTTATTTTAATACTAATTTGGTATTCTTCTGTTTATTTGAGCTTATGTTAGTTAAAAATTGCTAATCTGAGTTGGGCTGTTATTTTTCATATCTGCATACTGCCTATATTTGTTTAAGTGTACCTGTTTTTCAGCTTAATTACTGCTTATTAACTAGTTATTAGGATCTGCTTTTTGGTCTCTAAATAGATTATAGTATAGACTCATTCTGTTTGAGCTTATCTGAGATCCTAGAGCTTAATTAGTAGCTTAATATTAGGGATGGAAGTAGGGACAAGGCTGCTGATTGCATCAACAGCCCTTGAGGTGATCTTGCTTTTTGTTCTAGCTTATTGGCTTATTGAGTTTAGCTTCTTAGGTGTGATCTGATCATCTAGGTCATGTTTAGTTACCTTCAGCTTATTTTCAACATATTTGAGCCTTTAGCTTATTAAAAATAGCTCTTCACTTTTTCAAATTTCCTTTTAAACTTTTTGCTTTAAACTGCTTATCTGTGCCCTCTTTTTTTCCCTGCTTATTCGTTATTTTCAAAAATATTTGTAGCTTATTTTCAGTTGTTTGATAAATTTATTAAAGAGAAAAAACAAAAAAATAAAATGTGTTTGCAAAAATGCCATGCCTGGGGTTCGAACCCCAGACCTTCTGCTCAAAAACCCAACAATCCTCCCAACTGCCCTTGGGACTTTTTTCATCTATTCCTTCCTTAGTTTTTATTAAATACCCTTTTTTGTTCTTTTAAAACTTATTTAGTCTGTTTTGCTTCTTTATGCTTATTTAGATTTGCTTTTTCTCAAATTTTATTTTTCTTATCTTCTAAATAGTTCAAAGTAGTTATCATAAAATTTTCAGAATTTTTAGATTAGTTTTAATATTTTTTATTAATTTTTCTTTTAAAAACAGTTTTTAATTCATAAAAAATTATTTAAAAGTCAAAAAAATATATTTCTTATTTCCAAAATTTTATTTTGTCATTTAGGACGTAGGAAAATTATTTTGGGTACCCGTAGAATTAATTTCCTTTTTTTTCTTTTAAATTATTTTCCTTTTTCTTTTAAATGTTTCAAAATTTCAAAAACCCAAAAATACTCTTCTTATTCCTCTTATCCGTTTAATTCTTTATCTCTCATTCCTCTTAAAAGTTTAATTCTATTTTCTTAATCTCTATATGTTTAATTCTGATGGAATCATTTATCCCTTGCGTCGGTTGTGGAGAGCCGCTTTTCGGTTTACCGTGTCGTTGGTGTACGTGCGAACGATGTGGTAATGATATTCGGGACGGAAGTTGTTTGTTTTGTGGTTCGAGGAATTCATTCGCTTATGATCCAAATCCGAATTCGTTCAACGAATTTTCAAATTTTTCCGACCACCCTCCACCACCCCAGCTATCTTCATTTCAGCATAATCGCTGTGTATGTGGAGATCCGTTGGGGGATGATTCACTTTGTGAACGATGTTTTTGCAGAGGATGTGGGTTTACCCATGGACTTTGCATGTGTTGCAATTCTGAAATCGAAAATACAAATCCAGATTTTCAAAACGATTTCAACCTTCCTCAAGATTCATTTTGGCATGAACCGTGTTATCGAAACTTCAATGACACATCATTTCAAAATATGCCAAATGATCTTTGTGAGTATTTTGGAGGTCTACACCCAAGTTTTGATTGTCAAACAGGGAACACGTTTGTCTATGAGCAAGTTCCATGTAATCAAAACTTCGGTTATGACCAATATCCATATACGTCACTGAATCAATCACAACAATATTATTGTTGTGAGTACTGTGGAGGTCCTCACTATAGCTCTGATTGTCAAACGAGGAACCCGCTTGTCTATGAGCATGCCCCTTGTAACAATTATGACTATTCTTATCATGACCAACCTCCACAGTATCAAACGATTCATGCACAACCTCAGCCATCATTCACAGAACAAAAAAATGAAATTCTCATTGGTCTTCTTGATGTGCTTAAAGATCTTAAGGCTGAAATAGCCGAAGAACGAAGAGCACAAGAAAATCCTCATGAAGAATCTTATGCAGAACTTCTAGCCAGAGAACGAGGAGCAAAAATGCATTCCATATTTCTCAGGGCTGCCCTTCTTGATGACGATGATGATGATGAGGAAGACGACGAGGAGAGTGATATTCCTTTGAATGATACCATTTCTCAACCCCCTCAGTCTATTGCAATCACAAACATCTTTCCCTCTCAATCTAGACCCGAGGACTCTCTCATTATGGGGGATGAGCATCTTAGAACTATTCCTGAAAAGGAATCGAACGAATTCATAAAGTCTAGTGCTGAGAACCTTGTCCCAACCCCAAGTGAGTCTGAGGAGATATTCGACAGAGAATGTGATTCTCCAATTTTTGGAGAATCTCTTGACATCTCTGAGGTTACTTCCGGGATTTTCTCTAACACTTTATTTGAATTTGATGACGAGTGCTTTTCTAGCAACGTTAATCCTCTTTTTGTTGAAGTGTTAGAGGACGATGAGGTCAAAGACACTACTGTTTTTGATAATATGACCTCAATTGTTAATCCCGAGATTCAAAAGACTATTCTTTCTCCGACATATGTGACAGTGCCTATTGAGGGTCACCCTTATATTGACTTCACATATGTCGTTCGAGTTTTTCTACCTTTCTTCTCCTATAAGGTAGATTGTCCTTCCATTCACTCTCTCGGGAGTGAGGACAAAATCTTTGACCCCGGCATCTCTCATTCTTTTTAGCCGGGTCTATCTCATCGGAGTGGAACTTTTAAGCACTTCAATGTTTATCCAAACATCTTGAATGAAAGTCCGATGGAGATTTTCTCTTCCACCTGCTCCCCCAAGAACAAATGAATTCGGGGCGAGTCTAAGCTATACGACTCGATAAAAAACAAGCGCTTCGTGGGTGGCAACCCATGCTTATCCATTCTATCTTCTTTCTTATTTCTAACACTAAGTGTGGGGGAGTTCCTCTACTTGTTGCTTTGTTGTTGTGTGTTTTCCTTTGTTTTCAGGATTCCCGTACATCGTGATGATTGATGCGCCTGTTTTCAATCCAGCCGCCCAATATCCGATCTTTATGTTTATGTTTATCCAGGGATATCTTATTAATCCTTTTTGTGAAAAAGATTTCGTTTCCACACTTAGGTAGTAGTCTTACCCTTTTACGTTCTATAGTGTCGGCTTAGGCCGGTACTTTGAATATTGAGGGCAATATTCAATTCTAAGTGTGGGGGGGAATTCTCATTTGACCAAATTTTAAAAAATTTTCACATTTTGTACCTTCTAGTCCCCTAGCACCCCCGTTTTGACCTAAAATTTTTTATCGTATTTTTTTCGTCTAAAAGAAGTGCTTGGCACAATAAAAATAATTTTTTATACATTAATGCTTCGGTATTAGTGGAAGTTTAGACTTGATTAGGCTAGAACAAGGGGAATCCCGACTCTGCTAGAGTGTTGATCTAGCTGCTACCCTTAACTTTTAGGCTAATATTTTACGAATTGTGCAAATGAAAATGCTAAGCGTGGAGTAATTGGTTCTCTTTAGAGCTTATGTAAGTAATCTATGGCTTTTCCTCCCAGGAGATCCTAATCTGACTAAATTAGTGCTATTTTCAAACTTTCGAACGCAAAAACCGTTTTTGTTAAGCAAATAAATTTTTATACAATCTTGATTTAGAATACTAGTTCAAAGTTTTATTTAAATTTCGGAACAAGCATACTTTCTTACAAACCCAATAAGAATGCAAAATGAAAGTGAGTCGTTGCTTGAAAGTTGCAAAAATGAAAGTTTTAAGTATGAATAAATAAGTACTAACCTTCGGTTCGAGATCGGTCCTTGGATCCTTATTACTAAAAGGCGTTTAGGTCTTGGCTACCCTCTTGCACCGGCCCTTGGACCCTTAATTCTGAAAGGCGTTAAGGTCTTGGAACTCTCCGTTGTAACGGCCCTTGGATCCTTTATTCCGAAAGGTGTAAGGTCTTGGAATTTCCCCGTGAAGCTTCGTAGTTTATGGTACAAGAATGAGTTAAAAAAAAAAAAAAAAAAAAAAAAAAAAAAAAAAAAAAAAAAAAAAAGTGAAAAAAGTGATGAAAAATGAAAAAAAAAATGTTTATGTTTGTTTATGACTAAGTGTGAGAAACTTGCTTCTTCTCAAATTTAAATCGAAAGTTGAGCTAGTGTTCGTCAATATTGTCTAAAAGTTGGACGGTGATTTAGAAATTGTTGACTTCAAAGATCCCGTGAGCTCCGATACTATTCTCGAGGGTGTAAAAACCTAGCCTCCTAAGTTTACTAAGGACAAGCTGAGAAGAAAGTCGCTACATGGAGTGATCTCACCTTTGAATCTCTAATTTCTAAATCATTGTCGGTTTTTAACCCTAATAAATGTCGATTTTTACGATCAAAACTTTGAAAACAAGCACACACACCTAACTTATGAATAATTGTGGGAGTGAAAAGTTAACTTTCGGCTTACATAGATTGCTAATATAAGTAGCGTTAGCATTTTACAAAAACGTTTGCACAAGGATTTTAGACTTAGTTGGGGAGTATAAAAAGAGGATGACGATTACAATTCCCCGGAATCACCCATTTTGTGTGATTCCCGTTCCATGATGCCATTTTTGATAATCAAGCATGATATTTACATTTATTCTCGTCTTATTTACTTGCATTTTTAATAAAGTCAAAACGGGGTGGTGATATTCTTGGTATTCTTTTGATCCTTTAATTACTTTATATGATTGGATTGCTAGGGACTAGCAATTGTTTAGTGTGGGGGATTGATGAGTGGCCTTTTACTCATCATTTTATACCCGAAAAACCCCACAAAAAGGACCAAAAACACCCAAATGGACCATATAATGTTACAAATATCCTTGGATTGTGTTTTATGTGTTTCAGGTACAAAAGGATTGAAAACGGGGCAAATATGGACAAAACCGAGCGTGATATGGAAAAGAGTCGAAAACCGAAGCCCGGAAAGACGTTTTTCATGTGGATGTTTATTCAAGCTCAAAAATCACAAAACGACCCTTGGATTATCTTTACTTGGCAAAAATGGTCCCTTGATTAAATTTGAAGAAATGGCAGAAATGGTCCTTGAGGTTTCATGAATTACAACTTTAGTCCTTATGTTCAATTCCCATTTACCATAAACATTCTACCAATCCGGATCCAATAGTTAACAAATCCTACAGCCCACCTAAAAACTAAAAAACCCATCCCACATCTATAAAAAAAAAAAAAAAAAAACACGACCCACTCCCATGTCTAATAATAATATAACGGGGTCAAACCCCCAATTACTTGGTCAAAATCCCTAACCTAATTCACTATTTATCTTCTTCAACCCCTCTTTCCCACCTTAAACTTCTGATAATCACCAATCCGTCCCTTTCATCTCCACTACCAGCCAAAGAACCCACATGGGGTTGTCTTTGGTCCCCTCCCTCCACCTCAGCGATCCTGGGACTAAAGAAAAATCAACGGCTCAATGTGAAAGTTGTAGAGACCAAGTTTTAATCCAAGGGTCATCAAAGAAACACAAGCAGCACGAAGGGAAACACACTCACAGAAGAAACACATAGAACTAGGGTTTTGTATTTTTTTCAGTATAAATAGAGGGTTGTAGCAGAGTAGTTTCTCAGGTTTTTATTAGCTTTAATTTAGGTAATGTTCTTTTTTTTTTTTTTTTTTTTTTTTTTTTTTTTTTTTTTTTTTTTTTTTTTTTTTGTTTACTTTTTATTTACAGTCAAGTAATTTACTTTCAGATTAATACAAATTTAATTGTTCTTGTTTTTATCTTGGTCAACTCTTGGTCAAACAGCTTATTTCTGCTTATTTTAATACTAATTTGGTATTCTTCTGTTTATTTGAGCTTATGTTAGTTAAAAATTGCTAATCTGAGTTGGGCTGTTATTTTTCATATCTGCATACCGCCTATATCTGTTTAACTGTACCTGTTTTTAAGCTTAATTACTGCTTATTAACTAGTTATTAGGATCTGCTTTTTGGTCTCTAAATAGATTATAGTATAGACTCATTATGTTTGAGCTTATTTGAGATCCTAGAGCTTAATTAGTAGCTTAATATTAGGGATGAAAGTAGGGACAAGGCTGCTGATTGCATCAACAGCCCTTGAGGTGATCTTGCTTTTTGTTCTAGCTTATTGGCTTATTGAGTTTAGCTTCTTAGGTGTGATCTGATCATCTAGGTCATGTTTAGTTACCTTCAGCTTATTTTCAACATATTTGAGCTTTTAGCTTATTAAAAATAGCTCTTCACTTTTTCAAATTTCCTTTTAAACTTTTTGCTTTAAACTGCTTATCTGTGCCCTCTTTTTTTCCCTGCTTATTCGTTATTTTCAAAAATATTTGTAGCTTATTTTCAGTTGTTTGATAAATTTATTAAAGAGAAAAAACAAAAAAATAAAATGTGTTTGCAAAAATGCCATGCCTGGGGTTCGAACCCCAGACCTTCTGCTCAAAAACCCAACAATCCTCCCTACTGCCCTTGGGACTTTTTTCATCTATTCCTTCCTTAGTTTTTATTAAATACCCTTTTTTGTTCTTTTAAAACTTATTTAGTCTGTTTTGCTTCTTTATGCTTATTTAGATTTGCTATTTCTCAAATTTTATTTTTCTTATCTTCTAAATAGTTCAAAGTAGTTATCATAAAATTTTCAGAATTTTTAGATTAGTTTTAATATTTTTTATTAATTTTTCTTTTAAAAACAGTTTTTAATTCATAAAAAATTATTTAAAAGTCAAAAAAATATATTTCTTATTTCCAAAATTTTATTTTTTCATTTAGGACGTAGGAAAATTATTTTGGTACCCGTAGAATTAATTTTCATAGAATGTTACGTTTTTACTCGTTTTTAGTTTACCGTTCGCGTTATTTTAATTTTCGTTTTAGTAGATATTAAAAACCAATCAACTCTCTTTGTTTCAAGCATTTTAATACCAAACCAAAAACGATATCCTCAATTTCACGCCTCGTTGGGACTACGACCCGGGTATTCACTTATCCGGTTATTATAATCGATTTTCGCGTCGAACAGTCACGAGTTGACTTTTCTTTGTGAGAGGTTTGACTTGTGACGCGTTTTAGCCGAATATCAAAATGGCGCCGCTGCCGGGGAGGTGTGTTGCGACAATATCGTTACGGTTTGACGATTAGTGACTTGGAGATCCTTCCTCGTGAAGTTACGTTTTTAATCTTGTGAATATTTTTTATCCAAAATCCAAAAAAATTGAAAAACCAAAAAAACCCAAAAAGATTTTCTTCTCAAAATTATTTTCCTTTTTCTTTTAAATGTTTCAAAATTTCAAAAACCCAAAAATACTCTTCTTATTCCTCTTATCCGTTTAATTCTTTATCTCTCATTCCTCTTAAAAGTTTAATTCTATTTTCTTAATCCTCTATATGTTTAATTCTGATGGAATCATTTATCCCTTGCGTCGGTTGTGGAGAGCCGCTTTTCGGTTTACCGTGTCGTTGGTGTACGTGCGAACGATGTGGTAATGATATTCGGGACGGAAGTTGTTTGTTTTGTGGTTCGAGGAATTCATTCGCTCATGATCCAAATCCGAATTCGTTCAACGACTTTTCTAATTTTTCCGACCACCCTCCACAACCCCAACTATCTTCATTTCAGCATAATTGCTGTCTATGTGGAGATCCGTTGGGGGATGATTCACTTTGTGAACGATGTTTTTGCAGAGGATGTGGGTTTACCCATGGACTTTGCATGTGTTGCAATTCTGAAATCGAAAATACAAATCTAGATTTTCAAAACGATTTCAACCTTCCTCAAGATTCATTTTGGCAAGAACCGTGATATCAAAACTTCAATGACACATCATTTCAAAATATGCCAAATGATCTTTGTGAGTATTGTGGAGGTCCACACCCAAGTTTTGATTGTCAAACAGGGAACACGTTTGTCTATGAGCAAGTTCCATGTAATCAAAACTTCGGTTATGACCAATATCCATATACGTCACTGAATCAATCACAACAATATTATTGTTGTGAGTACTGTGGAGGTCCTCACTATAGCTCTGATTGTCAAACGAGGAACCCGCTTGTCTATGAGCATGCCCCTTGTAACAATTATGACTATTCTTATCATGACCAACCTCCACAGTATCAAACAATTCATGCACAACCTCAGCCATCATTCACAGAACAAAAAAATGAAATTCTCATTGGTCTTCTTGATGTGCTTAAAGATCTTAAGGCTGAAATAGCCGAAGAACGAAGAGCACAAGAAAATCCTCATGAAGAATCTTATGCAGAACTTCTAGCCAGAGAACGAGGAGCAAAAATGCATTCCATATTTCTCAGGGCTGCCCTTCTTGATGACGATGATGATGATGAGGAAGACGACGAGGAGAGTGATATTCCTTTGAATGATACCATTTCTCAACTCCCTCAGTCTATTGCAATCACAAACATCTTTCCCTCTCAATCTAGACCCGAGGACTCTCTCATTATGGGGGATGAGCATCTTAGCACTATTCCTGAAAAGGAATCGGACGAATTCATAAAGTCTAGTGCTGAGAACCTTGTCCCAACCCCAAGTGAGTCTGAGGAGATATTCGACAGAGAATGTGATTCTCCAATTTTTGGAGAATCTCTTGACATCTCTGAGGTTACTTCCGGGATTTTCTCTAACACTTTATTTGAATTTGATGACGAGTGCTTTTCTAGCAACGTTAATCCTCTTTTTGTTGAAGTGTTAGAGGACGATGAGGTCAAAGACACTACTGTTTTTGATAATATGACCTCAATTGTTAATCCCGAGATTCAAAATAATATTCTTTCTCCGACATATGTGACAGTGCCTATTGAGGGTCACCTTTATATTGACTCCACATATTTCGTTCGAGTTTTTCTACCTTTCTTCTCCTATAAGGTAGATTGTCCTTCCATTCACTCTCTCGGGAGTGAGGACAAAATCTTTGACCCCGGCATCTCTCATTCTTTTTAGCCGGGTCTATCTCATCAGAGTGGAACTTTCAAGCACTTCAATGTTTATCCAAACATCTTGAATGAAAGTCCGATGGAGATTTTCTCTTCCACCTGCTCCCCCAAGAACAAATGAATTCGGGGCGAGTCTAAGCTATACGACTCGATAAAAAACAAGCGCTTCGTGGGTGGTAACCCATGCTTATCCATTCTATCTTCTTTCTTATTTCTAACACTAAGTGTGGAGGAGTTCCTCTACTTATTGCTTTGTTGTTGTGTGTTTGCTTTTGTTTTCAGGATTCCCGTAGATCGTGATGATTGATGCGCCTGTTTTCAATCCAGCCGCCCAATATCCGATCTTTATGTTTATGTTTATCCAGGGATATCTTTTAATCCTTTTTGTGAAAAAGATTTCGTTTCCACACTTAGGTAGTAGTCTTACCCTTTTACGTTCTATAGTGTCGGCTTAGGCCGGTACTTTGAATATAGAGGGCAATATTCAATTCTAAGTGCGGGGGGGGGGGGGGGGGAATTCTCATTTGACCAATTTGACCAAATTTAAAAAAAATTTCACATTTTGTACCTTCTAGTCCCCTAGCACCCCCATTTTGACCAAAAATTTTAAAATTTTTTATCGTATTTTTTTCGTCTAAAAGAAGTGCTTGGCACAATAAAAATAATTTGCTATACATTAATGCCTCGGTATTAGTGGAAGTTTAGACTTGATTAGGCTAGAACAAGGGGAATCCCGACTCTGCTAGAGTGTTGATCTAGCTGCTACCCTTAACTTTTAGGCTAAGTTTTTACGAATTGTGCAAATGAAAATGCTAAGCGTGGTGTAATTGGTTCTCTTTAGAGCTTATATAAGTAATCTAAGGCTTTTCCTCCCAGGAGATCCTAATCTGACTAAATTAGTGCTATTTTCAAACTTTTGAACGCAAAAACCGTTTTTGTTAAGCAAATAAATTTTTATACAATCTTGATTTAGAATACTAGTTCAAAGTTTTATTTAAATTTCGGAACAAGCATACTTTCTTACAAACCCAATAAGAATGCAAAATGAAAGTGAGTCGTTGCTTGAAAGTTGCAAAAATGAAAGTTTTAAGTATGAATAAATAAGTACTAACCTTCGGTTCGAGATCGGTCCTTGGATCCTTATTACCAAAAGGCGTTTAGGTCTTGGCTACCCTCTTGCACCGGCCCTTGGACCCTTAATTTTGAAAGGCGTTAAGGTCTTGGAACTCTCCGTTGTAACGGCCCTTGGATCCTTTATTCCGAAAGGTGTAAGGTCTTGGAATTTCCCCGTGAAGCTTCGTAGTTTATGGTACAAGAATGAGTTAAAAAAAAAAAAAAAAAAAAAAAAAAAAAAAAAAAAAAAAAAGTGAAAAAGTGATGAAAAATGAAAAAAAAAATGTTTATGTTTGTTTATGAATAAGTGTGAGAAACTTGCTTCTTCTCAAATTTAAATCGAAAGTTGAGCTAGTGTTCGTCAATATTGTCTAAAAGTTGGACGGTGATTTAGAAATTGTTGACTTCAAAGATCCCGTGAGCTCCGATACTATTCTCGAGGGTGTAAAAACCTAGCCTCCTAAGTTTACTAAGGACAAGCTGAGAAGAAAGTCGCTACATGGAGTGATCTCACCTTTGAATCTCTAATTTCTAAATCATTGTCGGTTTTTAACCCTAATAAATGTCGATTTTTACGATCAAAACTTTGAAAACAAGCACACACACCTAACTTATGAATAATTGTGGGAGTGAAAAGTTAACTTTCGGCTTACATAGATTGCTAATATAAGTAGCGTTAGCATTTTACAAAAACGTTTGCACAAGGATTTTAGACTTAGTTGGGGAGTATAAAGAGAGGATGACGATTACAATTCCCCGGAATCACCCATTTTGTGTGATTCCCGTTCCATGATGCCATTTTTGATAATCAAGCATGATATTTACATTTATTCTCGTCTTATTTACTTGCATTTTTAATAAAGTCAAAACGGGGTGGTGATATTTTTGGTATTCTTTTGATCCTTTAATTACTTTATATGATTGGATTGCTAGGGACTAGCAATTGTTTAGTGTGGGGGAATGATGAGTGGCCTTTTACTCATCATTTTATACCCGAAAAACACCACAAAAATGACCAAAAACACCCAAATGGACCATATAATGTTACAAATATCCTTGGATTGTGTTTTATGTGTTTCAGGTACAAAAGGATTGAAAACGGGGCAAATATGGACAAAACCGAGCGTGATATGGAAAAGAGTCGAAAACCGAAGCCCGGAAAGACGTTTTTCATGTGGATGTTTATTCAAGCTCAAAAATCACAAAACGACCCTTGGATTATCTTTACTTGGCAAAAATGGTCCCTTGATTAAATTTGAAGAAATGGCAGAAATGGTCCTTGAGGTTTCATGAATTACAACTTTAGTCCTTATGTTCAATTCCCATTTACCATAAACATTCTACCAATCCGGATCCAATAGTTAACAAATCCCACAGCCCACCTAAAAACTAAAAAACCCAGCCCACATCTATAAAAAAAAAAAAAAAAAAAAAAAAAAAACAAACCCGACCCACTCCCATGTCTAATAATAATATAACGGGGTCAAACCCCCAATTACTTGGTCAAAATCCCTAACCTAATTCACTATTTATCTTCTTCAACCCCTCTTTCCCACCTTAAACTTCTGATAATCACCAATCCGTCCCTTTCATCTCCACTACCAGCCAAAGAACCCACATGGGGTTGTCTTTGGTCCCCTCCCTCCACCTCAGCGATCCTGGGACTAAAGAAAAATCAACGGCTCAAGGTGAAAGTTGTAGAGACCAAGTTTTAATCCAAGGGTCATCAAAGAAACACAAGCAGCACGAAGGGAAACACACTCACAGAAGAAACACATAGAACTAGGGTTTTGTATTTTTTTTAGTATAAATAGAGGGTTGTAGCAGAGTAGTTTCTCAGGTTTTTATTAGCTTTAATTTAGGTAATGTTCTTTTTTTTTTTTTTTTTTTTTTTTTGTTTACTTTTTATTTACAGTCAAGTAATTTACTTTCAGATTAATACAAATTTAATTGTTCTTGTTTTTATCTTGGTCAACTCTTGGTCAAACAGCTTATTTCTGCTTATTTTAATACTAATTTGGTATTCTTCTGTTTATTTGAGCTTATGTTAGTTAAAAATTGCTAATCTGAGTTGGGCTGTTATTTTTCATATCTGCATACTGCCTATATCTGTTTAAGTGTACCTGTTTTTCAGCTTAATTACTGCTTATTAACTAGTTCTTAGGATCTGCTTTTTGGTCTCTAAATAGATTATAGTATAGACTCATTTTGTTTGAGCTTATCTGAGATCCTAGAGCTTAATTAGTAGCTTAATATTAGGGATGAAAGTAGGGACAAGGCTGCTGATTGCATCAACAGCCCTTGAGGTGATCTTGCTTTTTGTTCTAGCTTATTGGCTTATTGAGTTTAGCTTCTTAGGTGTGATCTGATCATCTAGGTCATGTTTAGTTACCTTCAGCTTATTTTCAACATATTTGAGCCTTTAGTTATTAAAAATAGCTCTTCACTTTTTCAAATTTCCTTCTAAACTTTTTGCTTTAAACTGCTTATCTGTGCCCTCTTTTTTTCCCTGCTTATTCGTTATTTTCAAAAATATTTGTAGCTTATTTTCAGTTGTTTGATAAATTTATTAAAGAGAAAAAACAAAAAAATAAAATGTGTTTGCAAAAATGCCATGCCTGGGGTTCGAACCCCAGACCTTCTGCTCAAAAACCCAACAATCCTCCCAACTGCCCTTGGGACTTTTTTCATCTATTCCTTCCTTAGTTTTTATTAAATACCCTTTTTTGTTCTTTTAAAACTTATTTAGTCTGTTTTGCTTCTTTATGCTTATTTAGATTTGCTTTTTCTCAAATTTTATTTTTCTTATCTTCTAAATAGTTCAAAGTAGTTTTCATAAAATTTTCAGAATTTTTAGATTAGTTTTAATATTTTTTATTAATTTTTCTTTTAAAAACAGTTTTTAATTCATAAAAAATTATTTAAAAGTCAAAAAAATATATTTCTTATTTCCGAAATTTTATTTTGTCATTTAGGACGTAGGAAAATTATTTTGGTACCCGTAGAATTAATTTTCATAGAATGTTACGTTTTTACTCGTTTTTAGTTTACCGTTCGCGTTATTTTAATTTTCGTTTTAGTAGATATTAAAAACCAATCAACTCTCGTTGTTTCAAGCATTTTAATACATAACCGAAAACGATATCCTCAATTTCACGCCTCGTTGGGACTACGACCCGGGTATTCACTTATCCGGTTATTATAATCAATTTTCGCGTCGAACAGTCGCGAGTTGACTTTTCTTTGTGAGAGGTTTGACTTGTGGCGCGTTTTAGCCGAATATCAGTAGTCTGACCCTATATTTGACTAAACAAAAATAAATTCAAACTAGGTTAGAAAGAGTGTGTGTTACTCTTGAAGTAAATTCTCCTAGCAACTAGTATGCAGGACAATCTCATATGCAAACAAGTATGCAGGACAATCTCATATGCAAAGAATTTGGAAAATACCAAATTTAACCAAACGAAGTTGCATTACTATTAAGATACAAAAGATAAACCACTGTTATAACAATTGCCATCCAAATACATACTATAATTATTTAGCAACAACCTAATACAACCATATCAAAAGTTAGGAGGAAAGGTTTCATTGTTTTTTGGCTTGTTCCTTCATGAGCTCCACAAGGTACTTGTGAATGCTTGTCCACATGAACGCCTCTTCCTTAAACACGTGTATTTCCTCACAAAGCTGAAATGTATTTTGGCAACACTGACAATGAGAGAAATGTGGTTCTGGCATTGCTGCAAGTGGTGGTTCAGGGAGACGGGTGTGATAATAAAGAGAAGAACCCTGTACGGTTCTTTGGATACCATAAGGGTGTGTTTGTGATTTTCTTGATTGTGCATAGGGGTGTGGTTTTCAGTTTAAGGATTGTGCATCCATGGCAACTGAATTTGATGACCAATGTTGATGACATAAGAGTTGTGGGTGTAAGTGTGTTGTAGTGAATTTAAACGGAGAGACCTTTGACTATTCAATGGCCAGGTTTGTTTACTTTTAAAACTTAAGAATAGGTAAATCCAAACAACCCATAAATAATGAACAGTGAATGGACAAGTTTTGGTATATGTTGACTTTTATAAGTCAATAATTGTTAAATCCAAACACCCCCGCATATGCAAAATGCTTAATGAAAAGGATATGCAAAATGAAAAAATGCTTAACCAAACCAACAATTACATAAACATATCTTACATAGCTTAAAGAAAATTGTCTTAAAATATCATATTACACTCAAAAGGACAACATAAAAGATGAACATTATCCTGCATTTAGTTTTTTTTTTTGGGAATACAATGAACAACACTTGGAACCACTTTCAACTTTGCTCTTATGCCAAGGACGCAGCCGGTTACAGCCAGAGGCCTTGCCTTCCTCTGCTCACTTGTACCCTCATCTGGCCTTTCCTTCCCCTGTGTATCATCAGCTTCCTTCCTCTGGTTACTGGTACCCTCAGCTGGCCTAACCTTCCTCTGATTACTGGTACCAACATCCAAAACTGCGTAGATTATACAACAAATCCAAACTGTAATACAAGCTATAATATTCACTTCCAAGAACAGTATTGAAATCAATAACATATAATAGGTAGAAAGACATTCCAAACACCCCATTAAGAGGTTGAGTATATTTACCTTGTAGCGTTTCCTTCTTTCTGCTGATAAACAGCTCATCAAGAAGATCTGCAGCCACTTTTACCTTTCCCATGGCATCTATAAAGATAGAAAAAATAAATTAAATAAGACTTATTTGCTTTTCCAAACACCCTTTTAAAAGCTTGAATACTTTTACCTTTCATTTTAGTCTTTCTCCTCATAAACTGCTCATCAAGAAATTCATCTACATTTTCCTCAGTGATGGTTTTGAATGGCCCATATCTTGCTTTCATCTGCTCCAATAATTCATCATCAAAGGAATTTCCCAGGTTACACCATACTTCTTCATCATCCGCCAAACATTGAACCAGTTTAAGCCCAACCTTGGATATGACATCTACAAAGATTATTCAATAAAGCAAAACTGTAATACAAATACAAATAAAAGTATTTTCATTACATCATTAGAGGTTGAAAAAAGTAACCTTTCAGGATTTTTTCCCTGTATAACACATGTTCAAGATGTGCAATCCTGTTTTCCATACGCTCACAAATGCACTACGCATTTTCATTGTCATCTATAAACATAGCCAACAAGAATAGATATAATCACTTATACAGAATGAAACATGAAACAAGACTATAATTTGCTGACCATTCACCAACACTAGATGTGATCACTTAACACACACTACTGTTAACCATTCACAGTCAAATATAATTACCAAAATCAAACTAAGCCAATTTTAAACACATAAAGGAACTAAATAAACAACATAAACTTACCAACACCAAATACCCGTTGCATAGTTTAACTATCAACAGGGCTTCCCCTCTTCTGTTGTAGCGTGGGTAGCGGACCGTCTTTTCCAGGCCTCCCTCTTCCTCTATTTTTCTTTACCACAACCCCATTCCCGCTTCCAGTTTGACCACCATCCATGTTAAAAAAATTAGGGTTTGTGCAGGCTAAACAACCAATTAGGGATTATGTTTGTATGTGTTAGACGTTAGGGACGATGTGTTTATGTTTGTGTCAGCCCCAAATGAAGCAGTTTTATAAGAAAGTTGTATCGTAAATTTTGACCCTCAAGGTTTGGAGGGTGAATAAGTCATTTTGCATAGGTGCGGGAAAGTAAGGAAAAGGGTGGCTTTGCGATTATCGAAGAGAATGAGGGAAAAATAGTCATTTCACACGGCATTTAACGAGATTTCATAACGAGCGTTAGCCAAAAAACCTTTTTTACAGCTAAAATAACTCGACAAGGACATAGGATGCAGAAATTTGAAAGTTTAGGGACAATATTTGCATATTTTTTTTCCACATTTTTTGCAAAGTTAAGGGACATTTTTTGCACTTTACTCTTTTTAAAACCTAATTGAACCCAAAAAAAACAAGCCAGAATTAACCAGGGTTTCGAGGTTTGAGACTCCAGTTTGACCCGCCGAGTTTCATGTGACCCGAGCCAAATCATTGAACCAAAGTCGGACGTGTTTGATATTTTTCTTTTCTTTATATTTTAGAAAATGTATATGATAAGTTTGGATTAAACATGATGATGGCTAATGTTTTTTTTTAATTGATATTTCAAACAGACAGACGACTCAATTAACGAAGAGCAAGCATATCACCAAAAACACGGCGTCTAAATTGATGGAAACCAAAAGACGCTAATATTTAGCCGCTTAAAATCACTAATTATAATTTTGAAAGCAGTTAGTTTTGAGTGATGGGATAGAGTCCATAGATAAATAAGAGAAAAGGTAAATATAGAATACAAAACTGGCCTTGCTCAGTTGGTAGAGTGGCGTGGGTTTAACCCATGTGGTCATGGGTTTGAATCCTATGGACGGCGTGCTATGATGATCTTAAATGAATATTTCAACCAATATTCATTGATGTCATTATCTTTCTTTCTTTTTTCTTTCCACTTTTTTTCAAACCCAATTGAACCTAAAAAAAAGCCAAAATTATCTGGTTTTTTGAGGTTTGAGACTACAGTTTGACCCGCCGAGTTTCATGTGACCCGGGCCAACTCATTGAACCAAAGTCGGGCATGCTTGATAATTTTCTTTTCTTCATATTTTATAAAATGTATATGATAAGTTTGGATTAAACGTGATGATAGCTAATGTTTTTTTTAATTGAAATTTCAAACAGGCAGACGACTCAATTAACGGATAGCAAGCATATTACCAAAAACACTACGTCTAAATTGACGGAAACCAAAAGGCGCTAATACTTAGCTGCTTAAAATCACTAATTATAATTTCGAAAGTAGTTAGTTTTGATTGATGAGATAGAGTCCATTGATAAGCGAAAAAGTAAATATAGAATTTAAAACCGGCCTAGCTCAGTTGGTAAAGCGACGTGGGTTTAACCCATGTGGACATGGGTTCGAATCTCGTGGGCGGTGTGCTATGATGATCCTAAACGAATAATTCAACCAATATTCATTGATGTCATTGTAGATTTTTTTTCCTTCTTTCATTTCTTTCCAGTTTTTTAAAACCAAATTGAACCTTAAAAAACAAGTCAAAACTAACCTGTTTTTCGAGGTTTAAGCTCCAGTTTGACCCGCCGAGTTTTATGTGACCCAAGCCAACTCATTGCACCAAAGTCACGCGTGATTGATATTCTTCCTTTGTTTATATTTTAGAAAATGTATATGATAAGTTTGGATTAAACGTGATGTTGGCTAATGTTTTTGTTTTTAATTGAAATTTCAAATAGACAGACGGCTCAATTAACGGAGAGCAAGCATATCACCAAAAACAATACGTCTAAATTAACGGAAACCAAAAGACGCTAATACTTAGCTGCTTAAAATCACTCATTATAATTTTGAAAGCAGTTAGTTTTGAGTGATGGATAGAGTCCACAAATAAATAAGCGAAAAAGTAAATATAGAATACACAACGGGCCTAGCTCAGTTGGTAGAGCGGCATGGGTTTAACCCATGTGGTCATGGGTTTGAAACCCATGGACGGCGTGCTATAATGATCTTAAATGAATATTTCAACTAGGGGTGGCAATTTTTGACCCGACACGAAACCCGACCTGAAACCGACACGAAAATTAACAGGTTCGGGTTGAGTCTAAATAGATTTCGGGTCGGGTTTGTGTTGACTCATCTAACCCGTTTATTAAACAGGTTAGGTTCGGGTTGGGTATAAATTAAATGGGTCGACCCGCCAACCCGTTAAAGATTTTTTTCAAAAATTAAAAATTATTTATATTTTATTATACGGGTTAAATGGGTTAACCGGGTCGACCCGCAAACCCGTTTAACTTGTTTAACTCTTCTAATGTGCTAACTTTTGTATATAAAACGGGTGAAATGGGTCAAACGGTAACCCGTTTAACCTATTCAACCTGTGTAACCTATTTAACCCGCCAACCCAAGTATATATACAGGTTAGGGTTGACATAGCTGACTCGAAGATTTAAATTGGTCAGGTTCGGGTTGAGATTTTTTGACCCGCCAGCCTGTTAACCTGAACCCGCCAACCCTAACCCAACCCGAATTGTCACCCCTAATTTCAACGAATATCCATTTGTGTCATTATAGATTTTTATGTTCATTATTTTTTTCCACTTTTTTAAAACTCAATTGAACCTAAAAAAAACAAGCTGAAATTAACCGGTTTTTCGAGGTTTGAGACTCCAGTTTGACCCGCCGAGTTTCATGTGACCCGAGCCAACTCATTGCACCAAAGTCGAGGGTGCTTGATATTTTTCTTTTCTTTATATTTTAGAAAATGTATATGATAAGTTTGGATTAAACGTGATGATGGCTAATGTTTTTTTTTAACTGAAATTTCAAACAGACAGACGACTCGATTAACGGAGAGCAAGCATATCACCAAAAACACTGCGTCTAAATTGATGGAAACCAAAAGACGCTAATACTTAGCCGCTTAAAATCACTAATTATAATTTTGAAAGCAGTTAGTTTTGAGTGATGGGATAGAGTCCATAGATAAATAAGCGAAAAGGTAAATATAGAATACAAAACCGGTCTTGCTCAGTTGGTAGAGCGGTGTGGGTTTAACCCATGTGGTCATGGTTTCGAATCCCATGGACGGCGTGCTATGATGATCTTAAATGAATATTTCAACCAATATTCATTGATGTCATTATCTTTCTTTCTTTCTTTTTTCTTTCCACTTTTTTCAAACCCAATTGAACCTAAAAAAAAGCCAAAATTATCTGGTTTTTCGAGGTTTGAGACTACAGTTTGACCCGCTGAGTTTCATGTGACCCGAGCCAACTCATTGCACCAAAGTCGGGCGTGCTTGATAATTTTATTTTCTTTATATTTTAGAAAATGTATATGATAAGATTGGATTAAACTTGATGATGGCTAATGTTTTTTTTTTTTTTTTTTTTTTTTTTTTTTTTTTTTTTTTTTTTTTTTTAATTGAAATTTCAAACAGACAGACGGCTCAATTAATGGAGAGCAAGCATATCACCAAAAACACTGCTTCTAAATTGACAGAAACCAAAAGACGCTATAATTAGCGCTTAAAATCACTAATTATAGTTTTGAAAGCAGTTAGTTTTGAGTGATGGGATAGAGTCGCTAGATAAATAAGCGAAAAAGTAAATATAGAATACCAAACCGGCCTAGCTCGGTTGGTAGAGCGGCGTGGGTTTAACCCATGCGGACATGGGTCCGAATCCCATGGACGCCGTGCTATGATGATCTTAAATGAATATTTAGACCAATATTCATTTATTTCATTATATATTTTTTCTTTCTTTGTTTCTTTTTTTTTTCCCCTTTTTTAAAACCCGATTGAACCTAAAAAAACACGCCAAAATTAACCGGTTTTTCGAGGTTTGAGACTCCAGGTTGACCCGCCGAGTTTCATGTGACCCGATCCAACTCATTGCACCAAAGTCATGGCTAATGTTTTTTTTAATTGAAATTTCACACAGACCAGACGGCTCAATTAACGGAGAGCAAGCATATCACCAAAAACACTACGTCTAAATTGACGGAAACCAAAAGACGCTAATACTTAGCCGCTTAAAATCACTAATTATAGTTTTGAATTAAGTTAGTTTTGAGTGATGGGATAGAGTCCATAGATAAAAAATTGCCCCCACATCCTATTTTCCTGGTTCCGCCACTATTTCTAGCTACTCAACTTTCAAAACATGCTTCTGCTCACGCATTAAGACCTGTTCGGCCATCGTGAGACTCACAAGTCATAAGGTTAAATCACTTATAACAAATTATTAATCTTCCTAAGAGCTTTGTCAAACAAAAAGCTACTCAGCTAACCCGACTTGACTTGTTTAAACACTTCTAGATATGTGGAAGATGGTCTACTAACACATAAATTCATGTAAACAACTCAGCACATAACCATCCTTTTCGCAATGGTTGCAAAGATGGTCTACTAAGATCCGAGAGTAGAATTGGTACAAGGGACCAATGTTTGAAAATCAGAAGCTCGTAGGGAGAGAGAAGTATAATGTACAATATAACACTTAATGTGGAACAAATCATTTTGCGCGCTCAAAATGTGCTAATGTAAGTGATATGCATGTACAAATAGCAACTATTTGCAACAATAAGATATCACCAATCCAAATATTTTTATAAATCTTGATGTTTCCTCGAGGAATTGCAGCAACAAACAAGGAAACATTTACAAGATGGAAGAAGAAACATGCCATGTATATTCACACAATTTCACCCAAACTGTCCATTTATCCAAAAGTACATAACTTTCGCATATCAAGATGAACAGAGGCTAGTTTGCCACTCAGAACAACATACGATGTTGTAATAATCGATCAAGTAAAAAAATTTGGTTTAACGAAGCAAATGTAGAGGGATATAGATAACAACCAACAAATAACCATTTCAGGCAAAAGAGCACGCTTCTTGGTTATTTGCAAATTAATGGAAGGCTTGCCAAAATCAACTTGATTTTTTTAATTAAAAAAGATCGAGAAAAAGAAGATTGCTACCCTTATCAACTTGGAATGATAATAATTGGCAGCAAAAGAAAAACTAATTCTGATGTTTTTGCTAACATTTAGGGTGCGTTTAGTTAAGGGAAAACACCCTTGTTTTGGCAACAAAAGAAAAACTAATTCTGATGTTTTTTCTAACATTTTACTATTCCAAAATCAAGGTTTCTGCACTCTAAACACAATGCTTGTGCAAATACAAGCAAAACACCACAGTTTGCAAAAATAGCTTAAGAACCATCTTGTAAAGTTAAATAGTTTGATACTCAAAAATTACATATGGTGTTCAACAAATCGATTAACAAAATAGAGGGTTTATTTGCAAATACAAACTGATTAATACTATAGTATGCAATGCAAGAACATGCAGTTGGACAAAATAACTTAAGGCATTTTTTATCCAGAGTAATATGTTTTTTTTCTTTTTTTTTTTTTGCATTTTCGCATTTACGTGGTTCCAACTTCCAAAGACCAATTATTCTTATATATAACTCGTATGCAAGTATTACATATACGATCGGGATAACGTTCGTAAAGTTCAGTTGACCCAAACTCATCAGCTGACAGAACATCTACTGATGTACAAAGGTAAATCTCTTGGCATGGCTCCATTTAAATCCATCTAGTAAAATTTATGCAACAACAGAGAAAGGAATATAAAAATACTTTGTGAAACTCATAAAACAAGAATAGGGGATGTAGCTCAGATGGTAGAGCGCTCGCTTAGCATGCGAGAGGTATGGAAATCGATACCCCGCATCTCCATTTATTTTTTATTTAGTTTGTTATCAGCCTTCAAGACCCTTAAAGTTCCAATTGGAAGCATTTCATCCTAATATTTTTAAGTATCTCTTTTGAATATCATAAGAAAAATAATACACAAATGTTATTCCTTATTAAGAATACTTTAAATTCGTTAATTTCTAACGATTCACTAGTAATATTTTGAATTCAATCTCTTCTTTATCAATTGTGTCTTTAAAAGGTTTTAAATAAGAACTTTTTTACATGAATAGAAGAGTACCCGTGCATAGCAAAGAGATTTTTTAGCGGCAGATAGTTTTTGTGACAAAAAAAAGTTTATGGGTTATAAACGAAAAATAGTACTCCCCCCGTCTCAAAATTATTGTCAAGAGACAAAAATCGCACAGTTTAATAAAAGTGGGATCATTATATTTTTCAACAACTAAAATATAATATTCCCCTACTAAATTCTCTTTTTATTACTTAAAAAATAAAGTGGACAATTATTTTGAGACATCATAAAAAATAAATATGAACTATTAATTTGAGATGGAGGGAGTAAAAGTTTGAGAATTTAGGTATTAAACATAATGTTTTGAAACCCGATTCGACCCGGTTGGTTTAACCGGTTGAACCGTTCTGGTCGAAATATGAGTCAATTTAAACCGGGTCATCCCAACAAGTTGGGTCGAAAAAATGGGTCAAATTAAACCGGGTCAACCCGAAGGGTTTGAAGCATCTCGGGTCAACCCGGGTTTCGATATTTATTAATAGTTTCATTTTGAAATATATATTTTCAACATTTCCCTTTTTAGTTTCAACATTTGCTTTTTAAACTTTTCAACATCTCATTTTCTTGACTCTTCACTTTCACTTTGACCATTTTTATTTTATAAATAGTATAAATAAGTATATTCTCCACTATTTTAAAATGTAAAATGTTTCATTTTCTTTGGCTAAAGACCATGGTGACTTAGGCTGGCCACTGTAACATCGATCGTGGGTTTTGGTCGATCGATCACCAGTCGATCGGCTTAGTGTGAGATTTCGATCCCCCTAATCGATCACTTCAAGTTGGTCACCATCTCGATCGAGTTGCATGTGGTGAGAAAAGAATTAAAAAAAAAATACAACCATTTGGTTGTATCAAACCAAAAAAATAATAATAATAATAATAATTTAAACCACTATAAATACACAACATATTTAACACACTTCAAACAACAAAATCTCACAATTCTCTATTCAAAATCTCACACTTCAATATTTTTCAGACATTCTCTATATTTTTCCATACTATGGATTCTTACGAGCTATTCTTTGCCGATTCGTCATCGGATGATGAAAATGAAGTTAGTAGCGAGTTTATGTTGTTTGCGGAAGAGTGTTGGGAGGCTTTTCAAGCGTCACAAAAAGTCTCACGAAACCAAATTAGTAGGGATCGTTTGGGTGCTCATAACCGTTTAGTTGCTGCTTACTTCTGCGAGACCCCAATATACGGCGATCAAGCATTCCATGGTCGTTTCCGAATGAGCCGAAAACTATTCACACGAATTGTTCGAGAGGTAACCGATCATTCACCTTATTTCCAACAAACTCCTAGTCGTGCAGGCTTACTTGGTATTTCTCCATTGATAAAGTGTACTTCATCAATTCGTCAATTAGCATACGGAGTCAATCCTGATGCTCTAGACGAATTTGTGCAAATGGGTGCGTCAACAATTCGTGAGTTTCTCCAAAAATTTTGTGAGGCCATCATGGAGTTATATGGTGCAGAGTATTTGAGAAAACCGATGGTTACTGACATAGACAAACTCTATGCCCATCACTACGACAGACATGGGTTTTCTGGGATGATAGGAAGCATTGATTGTACAGATTGGCCATGGGAGAATTGCCCACATGCTTTAAAGGCTCAATTTTGTAGGGGTGATCATGGGCAAAATCCTTTCATTTTATTAGAAGCGATCGCCTCCCAAGATTTATGGATTTGGCATGCGTTCTTTGGTGTCGCCGGGATGAATAACGACGTAAATGTTTTACGTAAATCGCCCATTTTCAATGATCTCAAAACGGGGAGAGCACCGGATGTGGAATTCTATGCTAACAGCGTGCCTTATAAACGGGGATATTATCTTGCTGATGGGATATATCCGAAATACTCTGTTATTGTGAAGTCCATTAAAAATCAAGGGACAGGTGATCACAAATGAATATTGTATAAGACGATGCACGAAGCAGCAAGAAAAGATGTGGAACGTGCTTTTTGTGTACTAAAGAGGAAGTGGCTAATGATTAAACATCCGGCTAAAGGGTTTGAAAAAGAGCGTCTATCACATATAATGTAACACCCCAACCCGACAAGGGTAAAGATGTCACAATAATGGTTTCATATCAGAACAAACACAAGTATATGACATAAATAATACAATTGAATTTCAATGTTTACAATGGAAAATCTGAAACTACAAGGTTATAATACAATAATTTCCAAATCTAACTATAAATTCTTCTAGTCATCTTCAATAGCTAGTAAGGTCTTCTAAGTCCAAGGTACTCTCCACTCATACCTAGCTTCCAAACTAAAACCTGCCGCAGGAAAAGAAATGCGGCTGTGCTACGAAAGCTCAGTGAACAGATATAACGATAACAAGCCGTAATAATGGAATAGTGAAGTAAGTGAAACAATGCAAGGTGTAACAGGAGTTAGGAAGGAAAATAGAAAAGGTTATGCAGATTTATCAAGAAATGGTTACAATAGATAAATGTAAAGGAAACCGTAACCCACCACAAGCCCAAATCAAATCAAGTCAAGTCAAGTATCAAGTCAAGTATGTATCCGGAGGGGTGACCTCGGAATACTAAGTACAAGGTCTTAAGGTAACAGAAATAGTAATCCACTACGAGCCCAGAAACAAAATCATATCATAATCATGTAGAGGGGAGACCTCTCAGTAACCAGTAATATGAGGGGATACCTCTAAGGGGTGGAGTAGCTAGCTCCCAGATATGTGAAAGACGTGTATCGCACACACCATCAGTCACCAGATATAACAGATACAAATACAGATAACAGATAACAGATCTAGGATGCATCCATACGCCCCAGGTGGCCAAATACCTCCTCAACATACCAAATCAAATCAAGTCAGGGACGGGATAGGACATCACTCTCCTACCCTAGAGTCATGCCATCGGTGCATCAATGACATGGTCATGAAACCCTCATGACTAGTGAAACAGATAGTGGCTCGTAGTCTCAAACTGAGGGTCAATGGTCAAGTATCAAATGTACAAGTATTCAGTTCAAGTTTCATATTAAGTGTTTCAAGTCCAATTTCCATTTCAATTATATCAGAGGGTTCATATCAAAGGTTCATATCAGAGGGTTCATATCAATAGTTCAATATCAGATGGTTCAGTATCAGAAAGGTCAATATCAGAAGATCAATATCAGAGGGTCAATATCAGAAAGGTCAATATCAGAAAGTTCATAATCAAAGTTTCATATCAACAGTTCATTTAAAAAGGTTTCTATTTAAAAAGTCCATTTAAAGCAATCTTTCAATAATGGTTTTCTTAAAGATAGTCTTAAAAATAGTTTTCTTAAAAACTTTTAGTAACTTTCATTTAAAAGTAGTATAGCTTTTCTCACACATTTTCATATATAATTCAGAAAGGTTTTCACATCTAGTTACCAAAATCAAATAATCCTTCAAGTATTAAGTGATTCCAATATTCATGTTACAGGGTGACGAACAAGTCATATCAAGTATCAAGGGGACATGGCAAAGTTCAATTATCAAGGTTCGCAAATCAAAGGAAGCATAACAGAGGCATAGATCAAATAAGAAGGCTCAGATCAAAATCAAACCAATATAGAAAGATGTAAGTGAAACATGAAGAACGAATCAAAGTATAAGGGAACATAGCAATGGCTTAGGGAATCCTATAATGAATCAGAAATCCATAATGTCATGAGAACGAAGGCACCCTTACTGAAAAAGGGCAGAATATATGTACCTTATTAACCAAGCAAGCAGAAATCACAAAACAAACACTAACAGGAAAACCGGTCACTCCTTCTTCGAACCTAGAGGAGTAAAAGACAGAATTACTAATGTTTCTAATTACTGATTTAGTTATATTTCCATTTTAAGTAACTTTCTATTTTTAGCAGGTTTTCAAAATTAGTAATTATTTAATTATTATAAATTTAGGTTAAGTCATTAATTTAATATTATTATGGAAATAGGGTTCATTTTGTCAAGTTATAAAAGTTTAGGGTTAATTATGACAACTTTCCATATTTTAGGGTTTTAAATGTAAATATGTCAAAGATAAGGGTTTAAAGTGCAATATTACAAGTTATTCATTTTAACCCAATAGTTTCTCAAAATTATAATTCCAATCCTTTAATTTTAACCATTTACAAGTTAAACCCCTTTAAATAAATTAAATTACAAATCAAACCTTATAATTAAATAAATTACAATTTAATCCTTACAATATTCATATTTACACATTAAGCCCTCAATTATCAAAATTACACATTATACCCCTTACATAAATATTTATACGAATTAACCTTAATTTTTCATAATTTACAAAACAAGTCCCTCTCTTTTTTAATTTTTCAATTCGAATTTAATAATTAAACAATTTACCATTTAAACCTTTTTGTTACAAAATTTACACATAGGACCCCCATATAATATTTTATGCAAACAGCCCCTAGTCTAAAATACACTACAAAAATAGCCCACAAGTTTCAAAAATTACAAAACAACCCCTTTTGTTTTTATTGTTAATTCAGTAAACCACAAAACTATTTAAAACCCTAACCCTAATTGTCCAATCATTGACCAATCATTATTACAACCTTAAAACATTAAATTCTAGCCAATTATGACACCAAATCCCTAACCCTAATACAATTCGATTAGGGTTTCTATTTTTTTCTCTTTTTCCCCTTTAATCCGATAAAACAATAAATCAACAAAGCATGATCTAGGCCTCCAAAATTAAAAAACCATTTTTTTGATGCTATATGATACATATGGAACCCAGGAAAAATATGTATGAAACCCAGAAAAATCGCATGAACCATTTATAATTTATTTACGTTTTTAGGGTTTAAGTCTCATAAATTTTCATACGATCAATAGAGCATTCATGATTCGAATCTACCATTTTATATAAGTCATATATGATATAAAGAACACTAGAAAAATACCAGATGAATTTTAGAATGAGTGAATAGGTTGTGAGAATTTTATACCTCTCAGCTTAATTAAATCGACACCAAACAATTACCAACGATCAAACAAACGATCCAGCAGCCTTAGCACTATTTTCCTACCTTCCCTAGACTTAGATGAACACCAGAAAAATACTCCACAGCCTCAGAAAAATCGAATCAAGAGTAGGGAATTTTGTGTGTATATCGTGTAGTTTTTAGGGTTTTATTTAGGAATTATGTAAAAATTATAGAATGCCGTGCTTTAATAGAGGAGGGGGGGAGGTAAGGTCGGTTCTAGGGTGATCTAGATAAGACCAAATCATAATTTTAATATCTTTCCTTTTTATCTAATATTTATCCCTTTATATTTATTTATTATAAATATTTAACATAAAATTAAAATATATAACTTTAAAATTTCGGCCATGGAACCTTTTTATGTGTCATATATATTTTTTGTACATTGCAAAATATTAGAATGTTGCCACAAAATTACCTTACTTCATATGTGGTTAATTTCCAAAGGTTTGGAATTTATTTGATGTTTTAAGTACTTATTAATCAAATTTTAAAGTTATAGGGGCATTTTGCATGTTTTGAAATTTTAGGTATTACATATAATGTACACATGCATCATATTACATAATATGATAATTTTGGATGAAGAGAGGGCGATATCTCCCGTATTCTTTCCAGCGGAGCAGCATCGTTCTTATGATCCCATAAGAACGCATGTGGAATCGTTGGAAATTACCAGAGAGATATGCAACAAAACAACTCATCTTAGCCTCAAAGCCGATTTGGTAGAAGACATTTGGAATCGTCATAATCAAGACTAGTTTAGTTGTTTTATTATCGTAATGTTTTAGTGTGATTTGAATTTTATTGTAATGTTTTTATTATATTTGAATTATTATGTAACGTTTTAATTATTAATGAAATTTGAGTTTGTGTTAAATATGTAAAAAAAAAAAAAAAATTGTTCATGGTCGCCCTTACTGGGGCACCCAATCGCCTGAAGGTCGCTGGAGAGACAAAGCTGATGTGGCAGAGAAAATGGGAGGATTGAGATCCCTTACTGTGGGCAGCCTTAGTTTTCCTTCATTTTCACTTTACACATCAGTTTTCTCTCTCCTCTAACTTTCCCACTCCCACTCACTTTTTTGTGGACATGGTCACCATAACTCCTATTTTTTTAATTACTTACAAAATAAAAAACGTAAACGTCCAAATATAAAAACATAAACGTATGAAATTAAAACATTGCATCAACTTCTTGGAATAAAAATAGTACATAGATTTTAAAAATATATATAGAAAAAAATAGCTAAATAAAACCGTAAACGTACGAAATTAAAATCATTAAACTAGATGACTTGTTTAACATAGATTAATCTGTTTCGTAATCAGATTCCTCCACAACCCCAAATTCCAACCTGAATAATGCCGTTTTTTCTTCTTTCATGCGTCTCTCTTACCACTCTTGTTGAAACCTTGCTTGTTCTGTTTGTTCTGCTTCAACTTCTCTTAAAGCCTCTTCGTCTCGCATAAATTGATAATGCTGGCTCGCAGTAAATCCATGCTCATCAACTGCCTCTTCTTCATAACCCGTAAACTGATGATGTTGTTGCTCAATAAATTCATGCGCATCAACTGAAGTTGATGCATATAGCCCAAGTTGATGTAGTTGTTGTGATACCGAACCACCCATTTTGTCATCATTATGCATCCAACGGATTTTTTAGCTGATATTATCTTGTATCTGTGAAACACACTTCCACAACGTTTCACTAATCTCGTAATCTTTCCAGGCTCCATCGTGCAAAAATTTGTCAATGACAGCTTGAGTTTCCAGCGAAATGTCTTTGCATTTTGCGTATTGTTTCCTCAAACATTCTTTCTTTGCCTTTGCTTGCTCAAACAACTTGATAACATCGACAATAGCATCCTGACGAGCCACATCCTCTTGCTCGCATTGTTTCTGAACATAAGCTTGAATTTCTTCGACGGAATGGAGGAGAAAACAAGCCATATTAGAAGTTTAGATGCTTTTTGAATGTGAGTATAAAATAGTGAAGTTGTGTTTAAAAAATGGTGAAGTAATGGTTTAAAAAATGATGAATTGGTGGGTATTTATAAGTAAAAAAAGTGTAGTTTTTTTTTTTTTATTTATTTATTATTATTTTTTTTTTAATCCATATGGTTACAAAACATATGGGGCCCACGATTTTTTGAAAATTAAGTAGGTGAACCGTTCACCTTAAGTTGTCTCGATCCAAGTGAGTCGCGCGTGAGAATGGAGATCGGCCAAGGAAGTCGCGCGTGAGATGGAGATCCTAGTTCAAAGTCACCCCTTGGTCTCTAGTCTTATGGGACATATTTACATTACATTACAATTACAATAAAAAGTCAATTAAATAAACTTGTCAGTAACATGATGTGTGTCATAGATTCATAGCAGTACAAGAAAATCAATATTTCTATTCTTTCATTATGAAACTCTTGTAAACAAAAAGTAACTTATAACAAAATCATGTTCAAAACATGAGTATATAGGCAAACATGATTCACAAGTCGATGAAAATATTAGAATTGTCACAAGTAAGCTCACTCAAGATAACTTAAACGAACGTTTTAGGTTGGTAGCTGAAAATTAAGGGAAAACCACATTGAATTTTGAAGGCTATGTAAGCGTTGTGTCATAAATAGATTGACAATAATATCTAAATTGTCCATCAAAATGTGAAACAAAAGGTTGCAGTACATTATTCCAAGTTCTATAGGTTTATTATCGGACTATCGATCAAAATTATTCCAGTATATATATATCTCCAAGGTTCAAAACTTCAAATGCTGCAAACACGTTTGATAGAGTAGTGGGTTAGGAAACAAACTACACTTTGTAGATTGTGAAAACAAACCAAAAAAAGAACTTATAAATGTGTAAAGGAAATAAAAAGGATTACGGAAGCCACTCTAGAATAGATATCAGAGCTAGGTTTCGATCCTGGGGCCTGTGGGTTATGGGCCCACCACGCTTCCGCTGCGCCACTCTGATTTGTTGATTATTTTACTCACATTAAAATATTTAAACTCAACTAGTTTAGTAATTACGGAGGAGCTAAGTTTATTTGATACTCCACCGTTTTTAATTTGGCAAATAAATGAATAGCGGTTAAACAGTAAAGGCTCATCAAAGCGTTCAGATTCTCATGTTGCATCAACATTGAAAAATGTTACAAGAATTGTATTGATTATTATGATGCCTTCTTATAGCTAAGCAAAATAAAGAACCACTTGCTATCAGTCCCGATCTTACTATGTGTAGAGTCGAACGTGAGAGGCTAACAATAAAAAGTTCCTAAATCTTAGGAGTGAGATACTAAAAGAACCCAAGATATTGTTGGAATATTAGAATCATAAACTATAAACTAATAAACCATAAAAAAATAACATCAAAGCATGTAGCACAACGGATTAAGGATCTACAATAACATATAATTAATTAACTAAAACATAAATAGACGCTAACCTAAACCCTAACAAGGGTTTAGGATGGATCGACTTTGTTAAGGTCGAATAGGGCAAGTCACCACAAGCTAAAATAAGCTTGTACTCCGTTCTTGTACACACGTAATACTAGCATTTCAATGGGAAAAACTAGGTTCAAGATCACAAACAAATCCAACACTTGTGCACTATTAGAATTCGGCAAAACCCTAGGAGTTAGGGATTAAAACCGATCGAATAGAGCTAGAGGAGGGAGAGGAGAAGTTGGAAAAGTTAGGGATAATGACTAGAGAATAACAAACACATAAGGTTTGTATTTATAGCCTCCTTAACTTGTTCCCTACTCCTCAAAATTGACCCATATATCCTTTATGGAAAGGATCGGCCGACTTCTCCCCAAAGAAAGGGATTCTAGATCCTTCTCTTCCTCTATTGCATTATTAGTCCTTTAACGAGCGTTATATAACCCCGTTAAGTACTAACTGTCGTTAAGTTAATTTATTTGTGAAATGAATAAATAAAATATAAAATATATTTAATTTATTCAAATCATTGAAACTCTTACGTACTGTGTGCAATCCCGAAGTCTCGTGTTCGAAACCGGACATACAAATATTAATTTATATCCACAAACTCTAACAGCTCCCACTTGGATATTCATTAATATCGTAATGACATGGGCTAGTCTAGCTTAACAGATCCCAATGCCCCCCGATCGAACCGAGTATGGTTTTCCTGGAAAAAACCACGCGATGATATTATCATCATACTTATCCTTTTGTTTCTAATACCGCGTTAATATGGATATGGATCTAGGTCATTCCATAATTAACTATTCTGTTTCTCGTTGTTATCGATTGATCAAGATTACCAAAACATCTGAACGTATTCCAGATAGACTTTGGGTATGGCCATACAAACATCTTGTCAACCCTACGAGGGGCCCAGCAGTATTATACTTCAAAACAAATTTGAAGGAACAAATCCTTTATTGACTACGAGCGTGACCCTCGAACTTTGCATCACCTCCGAAAATAGCCCTTATAACTACCTTTTACGGATAGCGTTAGACTACCTTACGGAAAATGAGCTACATCCTTGGCAGTCACCTGGTATCTCAAGTCTGAGGATAAATATTCATGATTTACTTAATGACGACGATCCATAAAATATAATCATGTGGTTGGGATAAGTCCTATATTCAATTTATCCAATATTGAATATCATGTAATATTGGTATCTCAACCTTACAGTACATTCTATCAATCCTCATATTTGTCTTTATTTAATGATATTCCCATATCATTAATCGACAATGGACAATTTAGAATAACATAAGTTATTCACGGATTTAAACATGTAAATGTAGGATACAATATTATAAATGAGAATAAACCTTATCCACACTTTATTTCATTAAAATAATAATTGCTTTAATATCCCTTATACAAAATACTAACTAGATCAATGCATGATAATTCTTATTAATGAATTATGCCACAAGTCATGTTCCACATACTTGTTGACAAGGCATAAATCAACTAATGTTGATCTATCGGAATTTTAATAATACTTATTTCAATAATGAAATTCTTGTATGTGTGCATTCATCTATCTAGATATTGCCACATACTTCATAAAATGCGTGACATCCTCATGCACGAATTTATGACAATTAAACTACCAAACCTTATAGTTAAAGTATTCTAATTCTTTATGTATAATGCAACTATGCTCATATTGAGCACAACTAGTATACATGGTCTCCTAATAAGGATGAGCTCCTACCATGACTAGTATTGTGTGTCATCTCAATCTTACTAGCATTATTGTATGTAAACAACAATATGCTCTTTTAAAGTTCCGTAAACTTTTAACATTCTTCGTGTAATGTTTGATATCTTCAAATCCTTCAAGATTTGACCACAATATCAATCAAGCAATAACTTGCCATATGGTTCGTATTTAGAATTTTGGGGCAAATCCAGGCTGAGGATGTAAATTCTAAACCATATCCATTACACTTAGCTATCTAATAATTTCCAAATAGATAATAATGTTGTCAATCATCTTGCATCCAAGTATGATACAAAAAGCAACATGATATACATAAAAATCCTTGTCAAACTTAGATTTTGTTCATGTCGTATCTTTCCAAAGATATGTTTCTATTTATACCTTCTAATAGAATATCATGTTCTTTTAGAATCAGTTATTTTTACCGCTTACATTCATAATCAAATAAACATATATTCCAATGTTTTATTTTCTAAATTTTCATGTGAAGTTTCATTCCAAACTAAGACTTAACATATAAATGTTAATGGAATGTAACTTCCTATATGTTATGCAACATATATGAAATAAGAAAATAAATATTTCACTCCCGCTAGCTTTCAGGAATATTAAGAAATATCTTATTTCAATTATAAATCAAAATTAGATTTAATAACTAAAATTAAGTATATCTTTTAGATGCATGCATTAATCCATTTACAAATGATTTTCATTTTGTATACTACTAAAGATTATTTGAATTCAAACACTCCTTTCAATTACTTTTCGTCCTCGCTCAAGTAATTATCCAAAAAAGAGTTTTGATATTCCATTATTAATTTCATATAAATGAAACTAATAATGACTATTATAATCTTTATATATTTAATGTGCTTACAAAGAATTTCAATCACATTTAATTGCTTAAGTGTGATTGATAATCTTTTCACACATTAAATATGTATACAAATTTCTCCATTATGATTTCTACACAAAAATTTAAATTTCTATGATTTTCATTTCCATTGTAGAAATTCATTTCCATTCTATAGTGTTACTATAGAGTTTAAGATTAACTACGTTTCCAAACTAGTTATCTTTTGGACTGCATCTTATTATTCATAGTATGAGTAATTTGCCAAATAAACATTTGCAAGTTATTAACAGGCATACCATGATCCTGTAACTCATAACCCTCAACATATTCTACAAATATTTGAAATACCCTTGCGGATCTATGAATAAGAATTCCATCATCTTGAGATTTAACACTAACATGTTAAATCCTCATTATGATTTTGCTAGCGTATTTAGAAGATTATGTATCTTGTAATTTTATCTTTTGAAGATAAAACTCCCACTCGCTTTTTGCAATTTATAGATTATCTATAAATACTCAGCAAATAGAGCAACACAAACTTGTTCTCTTTTAGGACTTTACAAATACATATTGACAGTTCCTAACCTTAATTTGTTAATAACCTACCCAACAAGTAGTTTAACAAATTCTGAACTTCAATTTTTAAGACTTAATGTGATTCAACACATTCCATAATCAATGGTGTCTTATTAATCTTCTAGGTTGGAGTCTTAATTGAGTATATCCAATTCATACTCAATTTTCTAACCTTGATATCTTTAGGAAGATTAGAAGATATAGTTATCTTTAATCAAACAATTTTTCAAGAGTTTGATTTTCCTAACTGAACATACCATAAACACTATGTATTTCATTAGGATTAATATTGTAATTTAATCTTACAATATGTGAGATAAATATATTTCGTTTTGGCTTACCCATTTACCATCTAAGTCAATTTAATGGTACAATAGATTTTCCAAGCCAATTGCATAATTTATAACATAAGTGTCATATTGTCCAAGCCACTTAATATCTATGTCTTACCAAAAAAAAACATAAACTGTTATAATCCCAATGTACGTTATAAGTCATTAATCAACTCAATGACTTCTTGTATATGTCTTTAATTAAAAAACCATAACAAGTTAACGTCTTACTTTGTTATAAGTCTTACAACAAAAGACTTCATATTTATATTTTTACAATAAATATAAATGTGCATAACTAAAGTAATTATGAAACCCATAACTTGGTTTCAATAGTATTTCAAGTTAATTTATTACTTCATATATTTATGTCATTCCAAGAATACATAAACATTCAAATTATGAAGTAGTATAAGATTACTTCATATATTCATGTCATTGCAATAATACATAAATATTCACATTTTAAGTAATCTTATTATCATATCGACACTTGTTCTAATAATTATCTAATTATAGAAACTTGTAAATTTAACATAGTTTCATCACATCAGCTGAGGCTGCAATGATGAAGGTATGTAATTTACCTTGTCATTAATATCTAGTAATGAAAGTAGATATTAACTCTAAGTGTTCTATAAATTAGAATGTGTATAAAACACATTAGAACATCAATCTCTGACCTTGCAGTCAAGAGAACCCTTTAAATCATATTCCTTTATGTTGTTGCTTGCACACAATAAGATTTCTCCCACTTGTGCATGGAACAACATTATGTATCACATAAACAACACGTCAATAGTTTGCTTATTTGATTAATATGATTGTGTCATAGATATAAGTAGATATAGAATCACCTCGTCTAGTAAGGAAATGTACACGACTATCCTTAATACCACAAGTGTCTATAATTGGAAAGTATTTATCCCAAGAGATTCTAGAGATAATCTGGCTTACTACCAAGACTTGTAGCTCCCACTGAATTTAAGATCACTACATGAACTCATTATTCAGTAATTACAACACAATGCTCCCACTGGGTTTGACAACATTGTAAGTGTTGCATAACCAGTAAAAGAAAATAGCGTGCTGTTTACTTTCCTACACCTTTGATGAATCCCTTACGTAACATTACTAAGGTACTTCAAAGAATGTATTCTACTTGTGAATGATGGAATATCCATCAATGCAATTAACTTGAAAGAATTGGGTATGCAATTTCTTCCTTAGTTAGGTCTACCATCCCCATCATGGTATGTAGCACCTTTAAATGGTTAAAGCATAACAACTAGATCAAACATTCTAGTTTGCCTTTTACTAATTTGCGGTAATTAGTCTAGCTTCTAATTTAATAACTCTTAAACATGCAATTTCTACAAAATTTACCATGAGTTATTTCTTAGAATATAGACAATTCTAATTTTCCTATTATACCTTTCTCATTCATGAAAAGAAATAGGATTAAGTCTTACTCTTCACACGGAAAGTACACTAGGTTTATTCTTTTCTGTAAAAATTGACTCTATCCAAAAACCCCCTACGGGTGTAGATCAATTTACTACTAAAAGAAAACCCCACGTTTACGGTTTTAACGTTGCATTAAATACATTAAAAGAATTTTCAAAATTCAATTTTAGAATTTTCGATAATAACTTTTCAAGAAAATTAAACGCCCACGGTAAATAAAATTTAGCCATTTAATTTTCATTGAAAATTAGGATCCAAATTGACGTCGTTTCATCACATCAGCTTTGGCTGCTAGCAATGAAAGTACTCAATAAGGTAGAGCTACACTCAATTGCCAATATCCAATTGCAATTCCTAGAATCATGGGACTTACATATTATGCCAACCTCAGTTGCAAATGTAAGCATGTTTCATCCCCAAATCTTTATGCCTTGATGCCGTTCCATTACATCAGCTTTGGCTGCTAGTAATGAAAGTGCTCAATTAAGTTAACCAACTTAAGAAACTGTAAATTGACGTCGTTTCATCGCATTCAGCTTTGGCTGCTAGCAATGAAAGTACTCAATTTACCCTTAGACAACCACCCTTTGAACATCAACATTCAGCTTTGGCTGCTAGTGATGTAGGATGAAACCTTAGGTGTTCCTTTTTGTAGTTGGATGGCATATTACATAAATTTTAAGGGTATTAAATTTTTGATGTGTAACAAAAAAATATGTACAAAGATGTCATGCATTTATCTTTGTATCATATGTTTTCCACAAAAAAGTGTTTACTCATTTGCAGCTTAAATCAACAAAATTTAATTGATGGCTTTGAGAAACTTACAACATTGCCTTAAGATGCTTCGTACTTTTTCATGGTGTACTTGGTAAGTCTATTATTGACGCACAGGCGAGCGGAGGGGCAAACGTCCGCTGAAGCTAATTAAAAACGCGCCCCTTTCGGATGACAATTTAATGTCAAGCCTCCTTATACCCACTTTATAGTTTGTCAATAATAGGTCCGCCGCTTCGACCACTTTTGTACAGTCGCATCAATCAATTAAAACTTTAAGATTTAAAGCTTAAAACAATTTATTTAGTAAATTATTAATTGCTAGTCTCGCCTGGGAGCAAATTACCGTGCGAAGCGAACCACTGTCGGCACATAAGACTTGGCAATTAAATAGTTTACTACAAAAAGGTTTCATAGTTATTAGGTTCATTTATTTATTTTTTTATTTTTTTATTCAAAAAATTACCCTCTTTGATGTTACAATCCATCATAATTAAACACAAAGAACAAGTAATTGAAAAAAAAAATAAACACTCAATAACACATATATGATCATTAACAATATCATTTAGCTACATGCAAACCTTTTTGATAAATCCTATTAATTTTCTATGTGAATTTATAATGTATCTAATTAGTAAAACTCCCATTGGTTTTCAAGCTCATTGTGCCCAATGGACCACAGATGCCAAATAACTTGGCCGCGTAAGTTTTAATTAACTAGATACCACATTGCACATAACCAATTAATTAATATATTTAATTAGGGTCTTCCCTAATTTTAGATTTATCTTAAAACATGTAGCAAATTAAACATATAACATTCCATGACAAAACATGCAAGATTTTGTCATGGATCTCATATAGCACTTAAAATCATGTATCACATATTTACAAGCCTATATAGTACGCAATATTTAATTAATGACATCACATAAGGTATTCATTAATTAATCCTTAAAATTGCATGCAATCCTAGGGTTTCTACAAGTTTTCTACAAAAAACTAAAACCCTAAAAAATTAAATATGGGTGTCGACCCAAATAAAAAAATTAGGGTTTGAAAATTAAAACCCTAGAACAATCATGATTGCATGTTATCTATTCAAACAAGATTCAATTTTAAGGTTTTTAGTAATTAATTACATGTTAAAACGGGCTCATGATGCCACTGTTGGAATATTAGAATCATAAACTATAAACTAATAAACCATAAACAAATAACATCAAAGCATGTAGCACAGCGGATTAAGGATCTACAATAACATATAATTAATTAACTAAAACATAAATAGACACGTACCTTTTGATTCCTAGCAAGAACAAAGAATCACGTGATCACCAAGAACAATATAAACCCTAACTAGCGTTTAGGATGGATCGACTTTATTAAGGTCGAATAGGGCAAGTCACCACAAGCTAAAATAAGCTTGTACTCCGTTCTTGTACATACGTAATACTAGCGTTTCAATGGGAAAAGCTAGGTTCAAGATCACAAACAAATCCAACACTTGTGCACTATTGGAATTCGGCAAAACCCTAGGAGTTAGGGATTAAAACCGATCGAATAGAGCTAGAGGAGGGAGAGGAGAAGTTGGAAAAGTTAGGGATAATGACTAGAGAATAACAAACACATAACGTTTGTATTTATAGCCTCCTTAACTTGTTCCCTACTCCTCAAAATCGACCCATATATCCTTTATGGAAAGGATCGGCCGACTTCTCCCCAAAGAAAGGGATTCTAGATCCTTCTCTTCCTCTATTGCATTATTAGTCCTTTAACGAGCGTTATATAACCCCGTTAAGTACTAACTGTCGTTAAGTTAATTTGTTTGTGAAATGAATAAATAAAATATAAAATATATTTAATTTATTCAAACCATTGAAACTCTTACGTACTGTGTGCTATCCCGAAGTCTCGTGTTCGAAACCGGACATACAAATATTAATTTATATCCACATACTCTAACAGATATGACCATTGTCAAGAGTCCCAAAAGTTGTTTAATAACCCAAATAAATGATGAAAAATAAAGTGACCGGCATTAGTTAACTCATTACACCGGAAGATGTTGGCGATATTGGTAATAGGAGATTGTGGATTGACTGAAGCAATCAAAAGGCAGAGTGAATACGAGACACTGCCTTGGTGTGCAATGGATACTATTTGAAGAATTGGGATGATCAAAACATCCATCCTTTACAAGTGTTGAATATTGTCAACTGATGCATTAGCAAAACGTTGTATTTTGGGGTCTTTAAGTTTTGTTGTTATGTGCCATAAGTCCATAGGATAAGTTGAAGAAATTGAAGTGTTAAATACTCAAAAAGGAGATGAAACTTTTGAGGTATGGATGAATTATAAGTGAACAAGGAAGACAATTGAGACAGAAAGTGTCTGACACACATTTTTGTCACTCTATTTGTAACCCCCCACTGTATTTCCACTCTAAGCACTGGTAGTGACAGGTTAGTTCATTAGTAAACTAGTGTTAAAGATCATCTGACAAAGTTTTGAGTTAGGGTACAAATGTACAATGAGCTGAAATGGTGGATTATACTCGTTTTGTTAGAACTTTGAGCCATTTAGGAACAAGGATAACATCTTGTGGCAAACCTACTTGAAACATACTCTGAAGGAAACTGTGGAGTATAGTGAGCATTTGAAAGGAAGATCAAATGTGTGTTATCCAATCAAGCTACAAAGATTGAAAGCTTTTAAACCTGTGAAAACCCAAGAAAAAGAAATTTTTTTGATGACATCCATGAGGGTATCTTTCCATGGTGACTTTTCTTAAACAAAACTTGTTACGGTAGCATCAAATTACCCAGAAATAATTAGAATAAGCCCATTCAGGTCCATTAGGGTATTCGGCAGATTATCCAGTTTCCACCATTTATAAACCAAACCCAGAACTTGAATGTCAAATTGTAGTGCACAAATAAGTGTTGAGTAGATTCTTTGTTGTCATCACAAACCAGGCACAAACAAGGCGTGAAGATCGTTACCACGTGAGTCTGAGTTAGATCATGTAGGAAGTCTCGTTGATGAAACACCATGCAAGGATGTTGATCTTGATAGGGACTAGCTAACTTCTTCCATCTAGTCTGATTACCATAGATACACAGTACATGTTGGAATGGTAAAGTGTGAAGTCCCAGTGATCATCAAAATGAGGAGGGAAGTGGTGTTGTAGAAGACCATAAGAGTTTCCAGTTGACCCAATTCATGACCCGATCTCAGATTGCGTCTCCAAGCCCAAGTCAGTAAATCCATTGAGCAGACTACATCTCTCATTGATGAGACAGTTTTTTGTTGGATTCCGATGAGTAAAGTCTAGGAAAAGTATTCTTTAAGAAAGTATTACCAAACCAAACCAAATGTCGTCCCATAATCTAAAGTTACCACCATTACGACTTTTTTCTTGAAAATCACATGCAAATCAATATTGGTTTTGAGAAGGTTGCGGTTTAATGAAAAAATATTTGTCGAGGGACTAGGGGGCAGACAATTTAAAGATGATTCTTCCAAATTCATACCACCATTTGAATAGCAATTTCTGTTAAAAAAACAAATTTCTAAATCAGAAGGATTCCCATAACTTAGTGAAAGGTTTATGGATATAATTAATATAGGTATGACCGGATTCGAACACGAGCCTATGGGATTGCACACTTTACGTATGAGGGTCGATGTTAAATAATTAATATATAAAATGTTATATTTAAATATTAATCACAAAATAAATACTTAACGGTCGTTAGTACTTAACAGAATTGACTAACGGTCATTAAATTAGAAGTATGACGAATATATGGAAAGAAGCCAAGAAGGATCCGGAATCCCCTTGGACTCCTCTATTCGGCCGAACACAAGGGTAAGGGTTTCCAACCCTTACTTGGTCTCCAAGATATCCATTAGTATAAATACAAACCCCTTGTATTCATTCTAAACTAACCTTGGATCACCAAAGAACCCTAACTTCTCTTCTCTCCCCTCTCTTGATCATAACCGATCATACAACCCCCCTCCCCCTCTTAGGGTTTCGATTTTTTAAGTTCAAACTAAAGTGTTTAGGTTGTTTTGTTATTCAAGAATCTAGTCTTTCGCATCGAATCGTTACCAATACGTGTGTACAAGATCGTAGAGCAAACACCACTTGTGTTTGAGTTTTTCTTGGATCGACTAAGGTGTAGTCGAAATTCCCAAACCCTAATTTTTTAGGGTTTAACTTGTTTGATCTTGTTTTTGCTTGGATTTGCTAAAAGGTACGCACTTTCTTTTACATTCGGTTAATTACATTACATGTATTGATCTTACGCTTTCGCAACGTGTACTTGATGTTTATGTGTTAAATTATATAATTGTGATGATATATGAATTACAACAGTGGCATCACGAGCCGTTAATACGATGTAATTAATTACCGAAACACATAAAAATTGAATCTTTATGGTTTATTGCATGTTTTCTTGATTTTTACGCTCCGTTCTTGAATTAAATTAAGAGTAAAATGTAAAGAAAATGAAAGTGAAGAAAAGAAATGGAGTGGAGATGAAAGAAAGATAGATATTTATTTGTGTTCTCGAGTATCAATGAAATAAGAAGAAAGAAAATGAAAGAATGTCATACATTTACAATCATGCCCTTATAAAATAAAAAATAAAAGAAAGTTGCAAGGACGATTTTGTCTTTTTACTACTAAATATTTTGTCCCTTCCACTTTCATGACAAATATGGGGTGAAAGTGATGAGTCAAAAATCAACTAGTGTTATTTCCTTTCCATTTGCAATCACTTTCACTCCTAGGCACAAAAAAACTCAAGAACACACAAATTTTATGTTTCACTCAATTTCATTCACTTTCACTCCTAAAATAAAACTAGAGAACATAGTGTTAGGGTTTTGTAAAAATTGTAGAAACCCTAGGTTGCATGCAATATTTTATGCGGTTTAATCATGAATAATAGTTATGTGACATGGATTATATGCGTATCTTGGGATGTTATTATATGATAATAATTGTTTATATGGATCCATGATGAACGTACATGTTTGATCATGGATCATTGGTTATTATGTAGTAATTGTTACGTGTTTTATTGACATGCTAATTGTGCTATAATTAATTAGGGTTTATTAGTAATTAAAAATTGTTTGACATGTTAATTAACTAGTAAATTAATTAATTATAAAATTAGGGAAGACCTAATATTTGGGAAGACCCAATATGCATTGTTTAATTTCAACTATGTGTGTTATTGTATATATTTATTGTGAGACTTACGCAACCAAATAGTTTGGTGTATGTGGTCCATTGGTACCATTTGATCAAAAACCAAAGGGAGTCTTAGATAAATATATGCATGTTAGTTGATTTATTTAGCATGTTCATTATTCTAGTTCTTTATTTTTATTAATTGCTTGTTTGTTTATATATTGTTTTGACATGATTGTAAGCAAAGGGTAATTTTATGAATAGAAAATAAACCGGACTAATTAATGGTGAAATTGGATTTGTTTTTAAGAGTTAAATCTAAAACTTTTAGTTGATTGATGATTTTCGTACCAAAATAGTTATAAAGGCTCATCCAATCTTGACAAACTATAAGAGGGGTATAAGGAGGATTGACATTAAATTGTCAACCGAAAGAAACGGGTTTTTAATTTGCTTTTAAGCTAACCTTTGTTTCTCCGCTTCTTTGCGAGTCAAATTGGAGTTACCTAGGACTATTTTTATGTACAAAACATCTTAAGGGTGAATTGACCTTTAATTCCATGCGCCAGTTTGTGGTAATTATCTGAAACACTAAGTCTTTGACCTATGCAAAAGTATGATATAGTGGACGATAATTAAAGGTAATTTTTTGATTGGTTTATCCAATACCTCAATTAAAACTTTATTGATTTAAATTGGTTAATAAGAAATGTTTTATTAAAACCTATGATACGAAGTTGTATGCATGCTTCTTCGTACATATTTTGATTACACACATCAAATGAGTACCCTTTAATTTAAGTTTATGCCATCTAATTATAAGAAACACTTGAAGTTGCAATTTAGCTTAAGTGAGATCTTAACTATATTGCGATGACAAGGTAAATCTCCATGTTACGTGAGACCATATCTGGAATATTTGCAGTTTCTGAATTAGATAACTTAATTGAGTTAGTTAGGGAGATCTATAACTCAAGGCATAAGATGGGATGAAACATGCTTACATTGCAAATAGTTTTTTGGCAATTGTAAATCTCATAATGATCTAGGAATTGGAAAATGTTTGCCAATTATTGTTCGAAAATTACCTTGTTTAATACTTTCATTACTAGCAGATCAACTGATGTAATGGAACTATGTTAATTTGGGTCCTAGTTTCAGGAAAATTATATGGTTATATGAATATTACCAAGGGTATTTAATTTTCTTGAAAGGTTGTATTATCGAAAATACTAATATTTGAACTTTTTTCTGTAGAAATGGTTCAAATCGATAACACTACACTAAGTTCTGCATTTAAAGCTTTCTTTGAACAAGAAAGATTGACTGGCCCCAACTTCAATGATTGGTATAGGTCACTCAGGATTTTCCTACGAGTGAACAAACGATTAGATTATTTGAATACGCCTTGTCCTGCTGAACCTGCTGCTTCTGCATCTTCAGAGGAAAAAGCAGCATAGAAAGTTGAGTATGAGAAACATAATGATGTTGCTTGCATGATGCTTGGAATGATGTCACCTGCTCTTAGAAAGAAATTTGAGCATTTTTTCCCTTATGATATGATAAACGAACTCAGACGTATGTTTGAGAAACCACAAGCTGTTGAATTATATGATTTAATTGATGCTCTACACAGCTGTAAGCAGGGAGATGGTAAATCCGTGAGTGCTCACTTCTTGGAAATGCAAAGCTACATGAACCAACTAGAGCAACTCAATTATCATTATCCTCCTGATGCATGTATTAGCCTAATTAACAAATCCCTTAACAAGGATTTTGGTAGTTTTGTGCGTAATTTCAACATGCATTGCACGAGGAAGACAATGAGTGATTTGCATGCAATGCTCATTGATTATGAAAAAGGATTTCCTCCAAAGGCGCCTACACCACAAGTACTTGCTATTCATGGTGGTAGGATTCAGAAGCCAAAACTGCAAGCGAACAAGAAGGGTAAAGGAAAGGCTGATAAGGGTAAGCAAGTTATGGCCTATCAACCTAATCCTAAGAAGAACAACCCTCCAAAGAAGAAAGAGAATCCCAAGAAGGATCAAGTTTGCCACCACTGTCATGAGGTAGGAAATTGGAAGAGGAACTGTCCTCTCTACCTTGAGGAGTTGCGTTTGAAGAAGTTGAAGTATGCTGGGAATGCCAGTACTTCAGGTAACTTCTTTATGATTGAATTATTTGCATTTTCTCATAAAATAAATTATTGGGTATACGATACCGGATGTTGTATTCATATTTGTAATACACTATAGGGGTTTTGAGAAGAAATGAAACTGGCCTATGGGGAGCAATACCTGCACGTGAGAAATGGAGCACATGCAGCTGTTGAAGCCATAGGATCGTTTAATTTAGTTTTGCCTTCGGGCTTAGTACTGTTACTAAACAATTGTCATTACGCAACTTGTATAATTAGAGGTGTTGTTTCAGTTTCTTTATTGTTAGATCTTGGTTTTATTCACACATTTACTAGTAATGGAATTTCAGTTTCTTTAAATGGTATTTATTTTTATTTTAATGCTATTGTTGTGAATGGTGTGTTTGAGATTGACATGAATGATAATGTATTCAATAAAAATAATTCAATGTTTAGCATCAATAATAAGAGAATCAAGAAGGAATTGGATTTTACTTATCTTTGGCATTGTCGACTTGCCCACTATCAGGATCGTTTGATGTGTTACACTTAGGGTGTTAATCCTTTATGATATGTATGTGATACTTTGAGTTGATATAACCAAGTATGCGGAATCTACCTAGTTATACTTAGAAGAATATTTAAGTGAATGAATGAATGGAACAGTAAATTGTAAGTATGAACAATGAAGACAAAATTGATTAACCAAAACAATTCAATATTATTATGATCGATAATACGAGTACTCTTGCTAGTACTAGGGTTTACAACCTTGAATCTTAACACAAAACTGATTATATGAGATACGTATAACCTATCCTAGGATATCCTTTTATAGACCAAGGATTCCTGTACAAGATAACTATAATTCTATTTAAATAAGATATTCACTAAATCCTTTCTATACTTATCCTATTACACGTTTACAAAATCATAAACAGTACTAACTTCTTGTGCTGGCAGTACTAACTGACTTTGTACTGTCAGTGTTATCTTCATTAGTCTTCAGCAGTTGAAACTTTAAGCCTTGCAGTTTGTACTGTTAGGTTTAATTCCCAACAATCCTCCCCTAAACTTATGATTTCTTTCCAAATCACTAAGTTTATTTGAATTAAACTTCATTTCTGAGGATGGGGGGATTCTTCCAAACATTACCAAGTTAATCTTTTAGTATAGGCTTTTCTTTGCTCTGCAAGTTCAAACATTCTTCTGATCAACACATCTGCCATGTCTGAGTCAGCTTCAACTTCTAATTTTGAACATACTAAAGTAACCAATACAGCTGTTCTCAGAGGGTAGTCTTTTTGAACCAACATGTAAATCTCCAAACCATCTTTAGTAGAAATTCTATGCACTCCACATGTATCAAAAAGCTTCCATGAAACATCTTTGATCTGAGCTTGAAATCTCCATATTGCTTCTCCACCATCTGGTTCATAAATCCTCTTCAACTGTACCCATAATTCTTTATCTTTTTCTTCAATAGGATCTGCAACTCTGAATCTTTCTTGTACTAAATTCCATAACTGATTGAGATCTTCCCTAACAAATCCCTTAAGCAATTCATCAAACAATTTGTATCTCTCAGTTATTCCACCAATTCTTATGATCTTCCACTCTTTCATTCTTCCTTCAGAGAATACTTTCCAATCTATAATAGGGTGTTTTGCTTGTAGTGGCTTGATGTTTGTGAATTCAGGAACTACTACAATCATGTTCTTGATTTGCTCATTTGTTAATACCTCAGCTCCAGTCTTTTGCTTCTTTGATGTATCAGACTCTAATAATTCAGCTTTTCTCTTTTCTTCATTACTGAGTCCAGTATCAATTACAAAATCTGTTGCACTTGGCTTGTTTAACCTTGCATAAGCTGCATAATAAGCTTGTTTTATCTCAGCATCTGATCTCCCTTTAAAATAACTCTGCTTCCAGAATGCTTGATTTTTCAAATAACTTTTTATGAAGCTTATCTGCTCTTTATAAGAAGGCATCCTCTTCTTATAACATTTCTTCTGTCTATCTCTGATCCTCTGCATAAGATTACTCCAAGCTACTTCCTTATTCTTTGATAAAATAAAACTTGTAAGCTTTGCTGACTTTTCTTCTTCACTTAAAATCTGATCTTTAATAAGTTGAACTGCTTGAGCTTTCACTATGGGATCACTGTCTATCAAATATTGTAGTTGTTCTTCAAATTGTTCTGGATCCATCTGAGCATCTGAAGCCATCTTTTCTTTTTCTAATCTTTTTGATTCCATAAAGTCAATAATATCATCTTCAGACATTTTCTTTGCCAGTTCTGCATCAGTAGCAATTTGAGCTTGTTCATTTGCTTGTTCATTTTCTTGAAGTTTCTTTGCCACTTTTGCATCATAATCTATTTAAGCTTCTGTGTTGGGCTTAATCTTTATTTTCTGAGGCTCTTCTTTAAGCAAAATGCCTTTCCCTTTGTCCTTAGCAGTTTGTACTGCTTCCTTTGGCATTTCAGCAGTTTATACTGCTTCTTCAACTATCTTAGCAGTACCTTGTTCATCACCATCAGTACCTTTTCCACTAGTACCTTCTTCATTCCTCCCCTGAGTTCTTGATCTTGATTTCCCAGATTTCCTCATTATCCTCCCCTGTTTGAGAGAATCATCACCATCATCATCAGAACTATCTGAACCATCATCTGAAGAATCATCATCTATTACCACCTTAGATCTTTTCCTATTAAGTTGAGTTTCCAACTTCTTCACCCTGAGAGTCAACTGGGTGTAAACTTTAGCAAAGTTGGTCTTGTGGCTTTTGAGATCTTCCTCCAGAGATTCCTCCTTATTTGACAATTTTGTACAGATGACCATCAATTCTTTTAGTGAATAGCTGCCCTCATCACTTCTAGCTGTGTTACCTGCTAGGAGAGGTGAATCAAGGGGCATAGATCCAGTTTCTACCCTAGTTAGACTAGGATGTACTCCTAAACCACCCATTTGTTCAATTTGGCTTGGGATTTCACTACCTGTGTCAAGTCTTTGAGGACTTGGCACATTAAGTGTTGCCATGGTAGGGGTCTTATCTATGTTTACACTGTCCTGCTTGGCATTAGTGTAAGCCCTATCCATACTATCTTGAAAGATAGACTCATCTGCTTCAAAGGTTGGAGTAGGAGGACTAGACTGAGCAATCATAGTCTCCTTCTTGGTTCTTCTTTTATAAGTTGTGGTGACTAGGGGTGTATGGGTTATTTCAGAATGACAATGGATGTGTGTTGGGGCTCAGTTGGGTTTACTGACCCTTCATCCTCATCAATTTGTAGCATCTCAGGAAAGAGAGGTATTTCTACCCCATTAAAAAGTCTACTAGCCATAGCCATATTTTGAAAAACTTTTTGTTGCAGGCTAGGAGTAGGAAAAATTTCTTTATGTTGCTTAAGTAAATTCTTTTTCTTATTCAGAAAGGATTGAATAAATCTTGGATACATAAGAAATTTTGTTTTACTTTTCACATTAGCAACCATGACAAACATATGAGAGCAATAGCAATATTGCTACTGAATTGCTCCCATGATGTCCTTTTGGGACTTAAAGAATGTAACAGAGTATGTATCAAAAATCTCCATTGTGGGAGAAACATCCCTTTTGAAAAGTTAGTTTTTGATTGGATATATCATACCCCATTCTGGAAAGTTCTTGCCAAATTTCAGTGTTTAGCATGTTATTGATACCATCTGAATCTTGCAACTTAAGATGTCTCCTAAGTGTAGATTCGGTAACAATAAAAGATATGCCATCCACTTTGGAGTGAATTTTATGTCTTTGTAACACCCTCGTTTTTGATATTCGCAGCGGAAATATAGGTTGGGGTGTTACTTCAAGGTTCACAGTCATGATAATAGAAAACGACTCGAAAAGAGACGTTTTAAATAACTTGTTATCATATCTTTATTTAAATCAGAGTTACATATAGAGGTCCCAGCGGGAGGTTTCGAAATACGTTATAAATGATACATTATTCGTTTGAATGATAACAAAACGGACACTCTTTTATAAGAAAGTCCACCGCCACTCCGTGCCATGTTCAGTCCTTAAATTACCTGAGATAAACATGCTAAAATGTCAACACAAAGGTTGAGTTAATCCATAGCGTTTAAAGTTATAATCAGTTTGAACACAAGCTAAATAAAAAGATATTCAGTTATATCAAAGTTCGGGATATTGCACTAAACCTCATGACACGCAAAGCGTTGACAGTTTCCAGTCTTACTAACATATTAAAAGAGGTTAGTGGTTTGTCCCCAAGTGAGAGCTTGCGAAAACTCCTCATAGATTTCAAATATAATACATCTGCCTAGCCGGCTACCACAAAGATATCCGTTCGACTAGAACAAATGGGTCGTCAGGCCAATAGATCTATTCATTATATTTGCGCTCCCCCAGCAGGGGACTAATGGTGCATGATACGAGGGACTTTTAAATAAATATGAATATAAATATTCAAATAGGCAAAACGTTAACTTAGTGCAATAACAATCAGAAAATACTTGTGTTCAATTTAGAGCATGTATCTCCCCACAAATTTAGAAAACATGATAAAAAGTGGGACTACGAACTCACCTGGATAGTCTGGATGGAAAATACGTTAAACAGAGTTGATAAACGTCTACGGCACGCAACCTGGTTCGTTATGTAAATTTTCAGTAAACGTTTTTGAATATATATAAGTTTTATTATTCATTTCGTAACGTTTTCGGTTGATGGTTAAATGTGTAATTGAGACAACATGAAGTCTCTTCAAAAGTTGGATAAGATTTTATCTTATTTCTTCATCTTTATGTTTTCGTTCTGTTTATTCGTTGGTTCGTTAAATATATCTTTCGTTCGTTCGCTTTTGAAATAAACGTATTACATTTATTAATTTCTATTAAATCGGAAATAATAATAATAATAATAATATTAACATTTATAAAATGTTATGTTTTTACCCCTAAAGTTTCATATATAGACAGTTAATACTCTTGAACTTTTACCCCTGAACTTTGGTCAAATGACAGTTTCTACCCTCGAGTTTTGAAAATGACACTTTCAACCCTTTTTATTAATCATTGACAAAAATGGTCATTGATTAAATAACTTTGGGAAATTGACAAATTTGGCCCATAAAAACTCCAATCTTATTAGTCTCGAAAGATATATATTTTGTTTAAAATAGTTTGCAATCACCCAGTTTTGGACATAAATAAATACGAGGCGAGGGCTTGGTTTTCCATTATTCTTTTTCCTACTTGAAGTCAGCCAGGTGGTCTATTTGCTGGCCAAATTTTATAAATTTTGAAGCTTGTTTGATCATTGAAATAATTTCTCAAAACCGGTCGAGTAAAACAAGAGTTTAATAAATCTGGAAAATAGTTTTGGGTCTAGCGATTAGGCAGATTTTGGAACTAAATAACTTTTAAACCATTAAATCTTTTTACGAAATTATTTCTTCTAAAATTAGTTGGCTAGGTGATTTATAATGTGGCCAATACTCAGATTTTATAAAGATCATTTAGTGGTTGAAATATTGGTTCAAAGTAAGCGACTCAGGGCTGATACTCGATAATATTTAAAAAAAAAATAAAACTTAAGATTTTTCAGTTAGCGATAGGGTGATACTTGGAACTCGATAACTTTTTATTCGTTTACTCTTTTTACTTCATTCTTATTTCTAAAAATAGACAGCTAGGAGGTCTATAACTTCACCAAATTTCAGATTTTAGGTAGGTCATCTGGGTGTCGAAAATTATGTCCAAAGTTAGGTGACCGAGCTAGTTAGCGACAGAACCAGAAAAAAAAATATATTTGGTTTTCTAGCCTAGCGATAGACCAAATTTTGAGACACAATAACTTTGTGACCGTCACATCTTTTTACATCATTCTTCTTTCTAAATTTAGTTAGTCGGGTGATTTTTATTTCGGCTAAATCTTAGATTTTATAGTGGTCTTTTAGTGGTCGATTATTAGGCTCGAAGTTAGGCCACTGAAGCGGTTTTCTCGATAATTATCAGAAAGGAGAAAACGATTTTGATTTTGATTTCTAAAGGTTCCAACTGATTTTTAATAAATGATATGATGATGTTATGTATGCTAAACTTATTTTTAACATGTTTTAACATTCGTTGATTTGTTTTGACATGATTAAATATATAGGGTGTGTTTTGGGTTTCTGGTCGAATAGGAAAAGAAAAGAAAAGAGAAACTATAGTTTTTGGTTTTAGCTCGTATTAGTGATTATGTAATAATGATTTTCAGAGTGTTTTAAAGTATATAAAAGAATAGAAAAGAGCTTAGAATACTTACTTGAGTATACTAGTCGATTAGGGTTTTGTGGAGTGAATTGGATTTGGAAATGATCACCAAGGTTCCCTCTTGATTCCTAGGCTTCTTAGGGTCTTTATTTAGCTTCTTTGGGGACAGTTTTATCAGTAGAGGATGAGGGTTTAGGCTGTTAGGATTGGGTTCGAATGGTTTGTGAGGAAAAGGAGGAAAATGGTTTGGTATTTATAGAAGGCAAGGGATTAGGGTTTCTAAAGAGATGATGTAGTTATGGTAAAGACATAGAGATGTGGCTTATGGATTTGAGTTACAAGTGTGAGGAGGGGGGAAGTTGGACGTGTAATATGGAGTGAGGTGATGTGGAGATTTCTTCTCCATACAAGTCATCTACTTGGTGAGATCATGATGATGTGGAGGAGGGGGAAAACTAAGAAGGGAATATTTAGTGTAGGTTTTACTTAAGAAACCAATTTGGTTATAGCTTGGTTAGGATTCGAACTAGGAGCAAGGATGGGATCGAATGGGGCTTTAATGGTTGGTACTTAGGGCTTTAGGATGTTGTGTTTAGGGTTTAAGGTAATAACTAAGTTAGTTTAGGGTTTAGAGTAGATATTTATTAGTAAGAAAAATAGTTAGGTCTTTTATATAATTACATATATGTCGAATTTACTTAAATGAGAAAGGAATTGATTTTGTGCTTAAGGGAGTTGTACTAGAAGCTTAATAGGGTTGTAATTAGGGATTAGAAATGTAGAAATTATAGTTTTAATGTTTCCTTAGGTTATAATATGTTTAAAATGTATATAAATAGGATTTTAGGATTTTGTGCATTAGGCACTTGTACACTAGGTTTAGAGACTTGTGCTTATATTTAATGATTTTAGAAAAATTAAATTTTAAGGTTTGTGCATGAAAAATATGTAAATTGTGCTTTTAAATAAATATAATTAGGGTTTTAATAAGGTTTTTATCAATATATGGTTTTTATGCATAAAAGACTTGTACCTTGGCTTTAAATGACTTGTACATTAATATTTTGTAAAATTTTTATATAAATAAATTAGGGTTTGTGAGTTTTGTACATAAAATCATAGTTTTAAGTGAAATTAGGGTTTTACCGGAAGTTAAAGTGGAATTAGGGTTTTTATGCTTTAGATGCTTGTACCTTAGTTAAATGAGTTGTACCTTAGTATTTTTAGGGTTTTGTCACTTACATTTGTTGTTATGATAGTTTAGGATTTTATAGAATCTTTATTTGATAAAGAACGTTTAGTTTATTCGTACGTTAATGAATTAACGTAATGTGGCAAACGGAATATCTTAATATTTCATATGATAATGTTTACACAAAGTAAACATTAAATACGTTAAGGTTGGGTTGCATGCGAGCACGTTTATCGAGGATGTGATCTACGTCACATAAGATAATAGTTATGATCAGATAATAAATAAATAAAAAAATTACACGTAGGAAAAAGGGATAAATATTCTGAGTGCTAGTTTATTATGACGTTGAATTTTCACAGTGGTTACAGTCACCCTCCGTTGAGGGAATCTCGTCCCGAGATTCAGTCTACGTTGGTTGAGAGGTTGGAAAAAGTGAAGTATAGAGATGGTCAGGCCTAGATTTCTAACCTATTCAGATAGGGAATTATGAGAACGATAAAATCATATAACGATTTGATTTACGATGGGAGTTTGATATGCCTAAAATGCCTCAAGTTTAAAAATAATATTATAAATAATATTATTTTATTCTTATGACCTTAAATCCAAAAATATCGCCTTACTGCTAATCCTCAGTTATATTTTTAACCTAAAAAGAGTCGTTTAGGAATTTCCATTCGATACCTAAGGGAACGTAGTTTGGTCAGTTTTATTCCTACTAGATGAGCTAAATTTGAATGTTTTACCACCTAATAAATCTAGGCAATGTGAACAGTGCTTCCAACGGTCGTGAACAGTGTATTACAACGGTCGTATAAGGGCTATATTTCTCCTATAAATACCCCATTTTTTTTTATCCTCATTCTTTCATCCTTAAATTCTCTCCTAAAAACCTCAAAATGCTGCACCTTATTACATACCTAGCAATTGTCTATGTTGTTGCGGTTGCTACGTATATGGCATATAATCCGGATGAAAATTTCGAAGCCTTAGGTGTGATCCTAATGTTCGTCGTACCACTTACTATCGTAGCCTTTATCGTGGATCAGACATGGGGAAAATAAGTCTTGCACTAGGGTTGTTAGTATGGTCTTTTTTGTCTTTCCTAGGTACTCCTTAGTGAAATAAAACTTATGTAATCCTTGTAATATTAGCACTTCCGTTGCTAACTATGTCTGTATGTATTATCTTCCAAGGTTCCTAATAAAATTTGCACCATTCGGGTTTGTAAATTCCTAGGGTTTTTCTATCCTCAATTCTTGTCAATTTCCTATCTTAGAGGTAATGGGTAGTAGATGTAGACTTTTATTTTATTAAATCAAAAGTGATATGTTATGAAAGATTTTGTTTCAATATTTTGCTTTTGAATGAAAATTGTTATTAGAAAATCTGCAAAGATAACTGTCCAATTTATTACATGATTCTTCCTAAATTACACATAGTTGATCAGGCTATGTATAATCGACGACCAAATGATGTGATGTTTGGCTCAGTTCATGCGATATTTATTTCTTTTCAAAAAGTTTTAGATGGTGTACAATGCGTTATTTTTGGGAAATAACATCATAATTATTTTTCAAAAGAATAGGAAAAATTTTAGTCCACACTACAGTGATGGGTTAGGGATTTTCCTAAGGTACTAATGGGGTATCCTTAAAATAAATCTTAGGGTTCATTTAGGGTTCCTACAGGGTAGGGATAGTCTAGGGTTCCATCAAAATAATATTCACCAAATTTCCTAATGGTATACTAAGGTTTTGCTAGGTACAATCTATGAATAGGGTAAGGAGGAATAGAGTAGATAATGAAGCTAAACGCAGATTGTGATTATTACGAAAATATTACAAGAGGAAGGTTTCATACGGTAGAAAGATAGTTATTATTCTTAGGTTACATCCATCGTAACTAAGGTAATGATTTAAAAGGAATTATAACTTAGGGAGCTCTAAACCTTAATTTATTTATCTATTACAGGGGTCTTCCTTCTGCTTAAAACCTATGGGTCATCCTAGGACATGGTTGGGATTTCTAATTGAGTTCTAGTTTTCTTTTTCACTAGTCTTAGTCTTCCAATTGGGATTGAAGTTTGGGCATTGATTCCTATAATGTCCTTTTCCATTACATCTATAACAAGTCACGGTTACTGGCTGTAGGTTGGCTCCTATCGTCTTACAGTCTTTGGTCTAATGTCCTTTTTCCTGGCATCTTCCGCACTTGAAAAAACAATATCCAGTATGATGCAACTTGCATCGTTGACATAGGGGTTGTTTTCCAAGATAACCAGCTTTATCAGCAGGCATGGTGATGCAGTTTCTACCAACTTCCTGCCTACAAATTTGTTGGCGATGGTAGTTGCTGCGATCTTGAAGATGCTTGTGATGATAGGCAGGGTTAATTGGGTATTGGTAGTAGTTGGGAGTGATGGTATTAAGTTTTCGCTTTTGGTTATTTTGCCTAATTCCAAGGGCACAGTTGACAGTAGGTTTGGTTATTCTTCCTGGGCCTTTAAGGTTAGCTAGTCTATATCCCGTGAAACCTTCAGGGATATGCTTACAAGACACATCTGTCTTCTTTTCTCCCATGGCCATATTGTTACTATTCTGCTGAGCTACTACAGTTGCTTCAAGCACTGTCGTCATGAAGTTAATTATCAACCTTTGAACGGCTTCAGGGGTCATTGGTGGGGTATTGGTATTGTTCATGCTAGCTATCCTCTATCATTATCACAAGAATTACGGATTCAGAACTTATAATTAACTCTTGGTATAAACTGCCTAAGGTCAAACTAATTCATTTGAAGTCCAGCAGCTTTCTCTTCATTCATCAAGTTTTCTTCCGAAATTTATCTTAAGGAATTTCTACAGTCATAACCTAGTCATCTAAGGTATCATAATAATCCTAGGTAAAGTCACGGTAGATCTGGGTTTATTCACTGGAAATTACATGATATTAATAACTTGATTGATTGTTTTTATACAAAACAATTAACACAAGGTCTTTTATTAACGTTTCATGTGGTAGGTTAGGGATTCTATGTCTCTAGTATGGAGATTTTTGGGTTTTTTGGTATAAGGTCACGAGTAGTCATTACATGTATGCACAGCACCATAGTAAGACATAATGGAATGAGTTTGTTCACAACAGAAAATATATAACAAAAGGAGATTGTTATAGATTTATAAGTTGATTTCAACTCTGAAAACTTCAGGCTTATTTAGAAAGTACAGGAAATACTTAACAAAATACCATTTAGTTTAGTAGACACAACATCGATACATGTGAATTTAAGATCAGTTACGTTCTTGACGTAAATGCTTAACTTCAGTCTCGCGTTTCAGTTGTGCAATTTCCATTTCTAAGAAGCGTTCCTGAAGTTCCTGGTACATCCTTATTTGATTATCCAATACGGCTTCTAAGGCAAAAATCCTCTGGTCATGGTTTCTTGCCGTTTCTCTGGCCATCCACAGGGTTCTTGCAATATCCTCTACTCTACCATTCAATTGACCATGCTTTCTCATCGAACAGCGGATCCTGGAATCTAAGCTTCTAAATTTATGGTTGCAAGTATTCTTCATCTTGCCGACCTTCATTCCCAAATCAAACACTGCTCGTCTCTCAGTATCGGCCCTTCTAAACAGAGTGTCGATATTACGGTCGTACCATTCAAAACACAATGGTTGTAATCCTTCCAACTGTTTAGTATGAGCGTCGAGAGTATTAACTTGTTGATAAAGGAGGGTCCACACTGACTCACTGGGGTTTAAACTAAAGTCGGGGGAATTAGATGAAGATATATTATCTGGGTTGTCTGGGGATTTTGGATCGTCAGGTATTGGAGAGTTTAGATCTTCATCTTTCTTAATTGTTTCTTGGTGTATCTCCTGTCCAACCTCAAATGCTGTTGGACAACCAATCAACTTTTCATGGGATTCAGTTATCCCTTAAGTTCCTGATGTGGAGACGAGTGGGTAGGTGATAATGGTTTTGGGGTAGTTTCGTTAACATTAGGGGTTTCGGGAGACATGATACTGTAATAATTTGCAAATAATAATTATAAGAAATTATTATAAGAAATTAATAACAGTAGGAAAAATAAAGGCGACATATAAGGGTAAATATCATGAGAGCGAAGTTTAATATAAAATGATCCTAAATAGGTATGGTACTAAATACAGTATCATCTTGATGTCCGAGCCTGGGCATGAGAGGGATATATTGGATACAGGAAATCAGGATTCTGTAACCACTTTATAGTTATAAATATTTCATTTATGCAGCTTAAACGATTAACAATAAATTACATACCAATAACGTTTCAATAACGGCGTGGCACGGAGGACTTTGGTTGAGTTTTTGTGGAAAACGGTTTTAGTCCAATGTTTGAAAACATTTGGTTCTCTATAACCATGAGGCTCTGATACCACTCTATAACACCCTCTTTTTTGATATTCGCAGCGGAAATATAGGTTGGGGTGTTACTTCAAGGTTCACAGTCATGATAATAGAAAACGACTCGAAAAGAGACGTTTTAAATAAATTGTTATCATTCATTTATTTAAATCAGAGTTACACATAGAGGTCCCAGCGGGAGGTTTCGAAATACGTTATAAATGATACATTATTCGTTTGAATGATAACAAAATAGACACTCTTTTATAAGAAAGTCCACCGCCACTCCATGCCATGTTCAGTCCTTAAATTACCTGAGATAAACGTGCTAAAACGTCAACACAAAGGTTAAGTGAATCCATAGCATTTAAAGTTATAATAAGTTTGAACACAAGCTAAATAAAAAGATATTCAGTTATATCAAAGTTCGGGATATTGCACTAAACCTTATGACACGCAAAGCGTTGACAGTTTCCAGTCTCACTAACATATTAAAAGAGGTTTGTGGTTTGCCCCCAAGTGAGAGCTTGCCTAAACTCCTCATAGATTTCAAATATAATACATCTGCCTAGCTGGCTACCACAAAGATATCCATCCGACTAGAACAAATGGGTCGTCAGGCCAATAGATCTATTCATTATATTCGCGCTCCCCCAGTAGGGGACTAATGGTGCATGATACGAGGGACTTTTAAATAAATATGAATATAAATATTCAAATAGGCAAAACGTTAACTTAGTACAATATCAATCAGAAAATACTTGTGTTCGATTTAGAGCATGTATCTCCCCACAAATTTAGAAAACGTGATAAAAAGTGGGACTACGAACTCACCTAGATAGTCTGGATGGAAAACAACGTTAAACAGAGTTGATAAACATCTCCGGCACGCAACCTGGTTCATTATGTAAATTTTCAGTAAACGTTTCTGAATATATATAAGTTTTATTATTCATTTCGTAACGTTTTCGGTTGATGGTTAAATGTGCAATTGATACAACATGAAGTCTCTTAAAAGTTGGATAAGATTTTATCTTATTTCTTCATCTTTATGTTTTCGTTCCGTTTATTCGTTGGTTCGTTAAATATATCTTTCGTTCGTTCGCTTTTGAAATAAACGTATTACGTTTATTAATTTCTATTAAATCGGAAATAATAATAATAATAATATTAACATTTATAAAATGTTATGTTTTTACCCCTAAAGTTTCATATATTGACAGTTGATACTCTTGAACTTTTATAAAATTACAACTTTTACCCCTGAACTTTGGTCAAATGACAGTTTCTCCCCTGGAGTTTTGAAAATGACACTTTCAACCCTCTTTATTAATCGTTGACAAAAATGGTCCTTGATTAAATAACTTTGGGAAATTGACAAATTTGGCCCATAAAAACTCCAATCTTATTGGTCTCGAAAGATATATATTTTGTTTAAAATAGTTTGCAATCACCCAGTTTTGGACACAAATAAATACGATGCGAGGGCTTGGTTTTCCATTATTCTTTTTCCTACTAGAAGTCAGCCAGGTGGTCTATTTACTGGCCAAATTTTATAAATTTTGGAGCTTGTTTGATCATTGAAACAAGAGTTTAATAAATCTGGAAAATAGTTTTGGGTCTAGCGATTAGGCAGATTTTGGAACTAAATAACTTTTTAACCATTAAATCTTTTTACGAAATTCTTTCTTCTAAAATTAGTTGGCTAGGTGATTTATAATGTGGCCAATACTTAGATTTTATAAAGATCATTTAGTGGTTGAAATATTGGTTCAAAGTAAGCGACTCAGGGCTGATACTCGATAATATTTAAAAAAAAAATAAAACTTAAGATTTTTCAGTTAGCGATAGGGTGATACTTGGAACTCGATAACTTTTTATTCGTTTACTCATTTTACTTCATTCTTCATTCTAAAAATAGACAGCTAGGAGGTCTATAACTTTAAAAAATTTCAGATTTTATGTAGGTCATTTGGGTGTCGAAAATTATGTCCAAAGTTAGGTGACCGAGCTAGTTAGCGACAGAATAGAAAAAGAAATATATTTGGTTTTCTAGAATAGCGATAGACCAAATTTTGAGACACAATAACTTTGTGACCGTCACATCTTTTTACATCATTCTTCTTTCTAAATTTAGTTAGCCGGGTGATTTTTATTTTGGCTAAATCTTAGATTTTATAGTGGTCTTTTAGTGGTCAATTATTAGGCTCCAAGTTAGGCCACTGAAGCTGTTTTCTTGATAATTATCAGAAAGGAGAAAACGATTTTGATTTTGATTTCTAAAGGTTCCAACTGATTTTTAATACATGATATGATGATGTTATGTATGCTAAACTTATTTTTAACTTGCTTTAACATTCGTTGATTTGTTTTGACAAGATTAAATATATAGGGTGTGTTTTGGGTTTCTGGTCGAACAGGAAAAGAAAAGAAAAGAGAAACTATAGTTTTTGGTTTTAGCTCGTATTAGTGATTATGTAATAATGATTTTCAGAGTGTTTTAAAGTATATAAAAGAATAGAAAAGAGCTTAGAATACTTACTTGAGTATACTAGTCGATTAGGGTTTTGTGGAGTGAATTGGATTTGGAAATGATCACCAAGGTTCCCTCTTGATTCCTAGGCTTCTTAGGGTCTTTATTTAGCTTCTTTGGGGACAGTTTTATCAGTAGAGGATGAGCGTTTAGGCTGTTAGGATTGGGTTCGAATGATTTGTGAGGAAAAGGAGGAAAATGGTTTGGTATTTATAAAAGGCAAGGGATTAGGGTTTCTAAAGAGATGATGTAGTTATGGTAAAGACATAGAGATGTGGCTTATGGATTTGAGTGACAAGTGTGAGGAGGGGGAAAGTTGGACGTGTAATATGGAGTGAGGTGATGTGGAGATTTCTTCTCCATACAAGTCATCTACTTGGTGAGATCAAGATGATGTGGAGGTGGGGGAAAACTAAGAAGGGAATATTTAGTGTAGGTTTTACTTAAGAAACCAATTTGGTTATAGCTTGGTTAGGATTCGAACTAGGAGCAAGGATGGGATCGAATGGGGCTTTAATGGTTGGTACTTAGGGCTTTAGGATGTTGTGTTTAGGGTTTAAGGTAATAACTAAGTTAGTTTAGGGTTTAGAGTAGATATTTATTAGTAAGAAAAATAGTTAGGTCTTTTATATAATTACATATATGTCGAATTTACTTAAATGAGAAAGGAATTGATTTTGTGCTTAAGGGAGTTGTACTAGAAGCTTAATAGGGTTGTAATTAGGGTTTAGAAATGTAGAAATTTTAGTTTTAATGTTTCCTTAGGTTATATTATGTTTAAAATGTATATAAATATGATTTTAGGATTTTGTGCATTAGGCACTTGTACACTAGGTTTAGAGAATTGTACTTATATTAATTGAGTTTAGAAAAATTAAATTTCAAGGTTTGTGCATGAAAAATATGTAAATTGTGCTTTTAAATAAATATAATTAGGGTTTTAATAAGGTTTTATCAATATATGGTTTTTATGCATAAAAGACTTGTACCTTGGCTTTAAATGACTTGTACATTAATATTTTGTAAAAATTTTATATAAATAAATTAGGGTTTGTGAGTTTTGTACATAAAATCATAGTTTTAAGTGAAATTAGGGTTTTACCGGAAGTTAAAGTGGAATTAGGGTTTTTATGCTTTAGATGCTTGTACGTTAGTTAAATGAGTTGTACCTTAGTATTTTTAGGGTTTTGTCACTTACATTTGTTGTTATGATAGTTTAGGATTTTATAGAATCTTTATCTGATAAACAGCGTTTAGTTTATTCGTGCGTTAATGAATTAACGTAAAGTGGCAAACGGAATATCTTAATATTTCATATGATAATGTTTACACAAAGTAAACATCAAATACGTTAAGGTTGGGTTGCATGCGAGCACGTTTATCGAGGATGTGATCTACGTCATATAAGATAATAGTTATGATCAGATAATAAATAAATAAAAAATTTACACGTAGGAAAAAGGGATAAATATTCTGAGTTCTAGTTTATTATGACGTGGAATTTTCACAGTGGTTACAGTCTTCCTCTTCACTAATTTTGATATTGGCAGTTTGCCAAAACTGTGTGATATGAGAGACAATAAGAGTAGGGGAAACAGTTAAAGCATACCTTATATGAGAGTTGTTGAGAAAATCCACAATCTCATAGAATTTTGGTCCATCCCCATCCTCTGTTTTCTCAAGAAAAGCAACTTGGTTGTGCGTCTTGATAAAATCCAAATTAGCCATAATATTCTCAGTAAAAATTGATTTGACTGTGGTAAATAGTGAAAATTTAGGTTAGAAAGTAGAAGATGAAAGTGAGATGAGATATTATTGAGAGAATTAGGGTTTCTATTGACCGACTTAAAGAATATGTTAACTTTTATTTTAGGATAAGATTATAATAGAATAAAAGTTAAAATATCTAGAAGAGGATCCCTTAAAAACTGTAATTTAATCAGTAAAAATCGCAACAAACTTCCAACGGCTAGTTTCTAAGTAAAAATTAATTACTGACACAACAGTTACAACGGCTAGTTCAGCAGTACAAACTTTGCACTAGCAGTACAAACCATTATCAAAAATTTTCAAAGAACAGTATGAACTTATATGAATTTGAAACATTACAACTCACATATAGTTTTTAGCAAACTATCAGCTATCAACGGATTTGATATGTCTTTACCAATAGCCGTTTGCTTTGGACTAGCCAACTCTTCACTGTTAGATATGGTGAGTTGATAACCATACAATTTTTGGTAAATTGTCAACCATAAACGGATTTGATTAGTCTTTATCAGAAACTGTTTGCTCTGGACTAGTTGGTTCTTATGTGGGTTAGACATGGTGAACCAATAACCATTTGTTGTGTGCACAGATCACACACTGAGCTCCAAATCATCTCACCATTCAGTCCAAAATATAAAGCATTCAGCTCACAAACTCCAATCAACCTGCAATTGTTAGTCCAAAAACAAGAAACAAAGTGCAAGGCACTTGCCTCATAACAGTATAAGCATATGACTAACATTGCTCACCAACAAGGAATTAATTTCCTTGTGGAACCCAAGCCATCACTGACTTTGGTTTTCCTCTAGCATCAATATAATTAAATCTTTTTAGCACAGTTGGAGTACCATTGGATTGAAGTGGTCTCCAAACCCATGATGCAGATGAATTAATACCATTACCCATATTTCCCTTAGCAGTGTTTTTAAAACTTCCAGTATTAACTGCTTGCCTAGCAGTATTAACTGCTGGGTTTGCAATTGCAACTTTAGGCTTCCAAACTTGTTTGTTAATTACTGCATTGTTTTGAAATGGCCTTTTAACAGTTTTTGGTGCTGATTTAAAAGTTTTTTTTGCACCTTGAACTGTTGGTCTTGGGTAAACAGGTCTAAATGGTCTAGCAGTATGAATTTTTGGTCTAGCAGTATGAATTGCTCTTGGTCCAGACCTTAAAAGAACTGTTCTAGGTATCATTCTAGCATTTTTAGGGTGAGTAGGAGGTCTAACTAAGTTCACCGTAGGACTTAAATACCTAGTTACCCTATTATTGCAATAAGCTGCAAGATGGTCAAAGCTACCACATGTGAAACAAGCTTTCCTATAGCAGACAAAGTCATCACCTAGTTGGTGAGACTTGAGGTTGTTCCAATTCCTTTGGTTACCTCTGGGCTTGTTTGTGGTTCTATACATTTCAGCATACCTAACTGTTGGTCTAAAAGGTTTAGAATTGGTATTAGGCCTAACAGTCTCAGTTCTGACCACCTTAGGTACTTTTGGTTCCTCTATCTTAACACTAACAGGCTTAACTACAGCCTGATCATTCTCATCATCATCAGAAGTCTAATCCTCTATGGTTGGAGTATCTGAGTCTCTACCTGATGACTTATCAGAGGACACCTTGTCCTCAGAGAGTGATTTATCACTTGCACTCTCAAAACTTACTTCTACAGGTTTTTCAACTACTTCTTTTTCTTTTAGTTTTGGGCCATATTCCATCTTAGGTAGTTGAAATTCTTCCAAACCTGTATGTTCAAGGTCAATACCTGGAGGTACAGGTATTCCTCTGTGAGGAGGTGGAACTGAGTGATATCCTAGCCCTGACTTAGCCTTATTGATAATTTGACATTCAATTATCTTTTGAATACCTTTTGATGTAGACTCTAATGTGTCTACACTCAATTGAATGTTCTCCTTAGCCTGTTTAAGTCTATCAACCTTAGCTTTTAAATTGCTAATTTCAGCATCTCTAAAAAATATATCTCTTTTAAGTACAGCTACAGTCTCAGAGAAAGTAGACTCATTGGTTTTATAATGAACAATTTGCTCTTCTAGAACTGCTAAACCCCTTTTATGATTTGCTAAATTAAAATTGGTCTTGTTTAGCTCTATTCTCTTTTCATCATAATGTTTCCTAAGTGTTTCTAATTCTTTTAAAGCATCACAAGATATAGAACATTTAGAAACTTGTACCTCAGAGTCTGAGAAAGCCATGAGAGCTATCTATGTAGGTGTTTCTTCCTCCTCTGCAATGTAGCTCCAGTCAAATCCTAAGCCATCAATGGCTATCATTGCCCTTGAGCTTGAGTCTGTAATCTCCACAACCCTTGATCCTGTTGACTTGCCTTCATAGCCCTTATTCCTTGAGTCCTGCTGTCTAGGCTTCCTACACTCTCTTGAAAAATGACCCATTTTGTGGCAGTTATAACACTCAATCTTGGACTTGTCATAACTAGCAACATCATTGCTATTTATGACTATCTTCTTGCCTGTTCTCTTCAAAAATCTCTTAGCCCTCATGCTAAGAAGAGAGAGTTGCCACTTGATGTCCATCTCTTCAATATCATCTTCATTTATCTCCTGAAGATCTTCATGAGTCAACATAGTACCATTGTACTGAGTAGTCAGGAAAGCACAATAAGTATTCTCATCCAGAAGTCCATTAGTACTGCTTGAAGTACTAGCAGTACCAATATTAGAACTAGCGGTACCAACTGCTCCAGCAACTTGCACTTCTTCATCTGGACTTGAAGTACTTGAGGATGACACAAATGCCAAATTTCCAGGGCTTGAGCTTGAGCTTGTTCCAGTAGACCTCTTTACATCATGCTCCACTATTTTGAAGTTGCTATATAGATCCATTAAGCTCATGGAATCTATATCAGGCTTGTTCTTCCACACAACCACATGCATAGCCCATTCTGATGGTAGACTCCTCAGAAATTTGGAGTTGAGATCTTCCTGAGGTATCTCAATTCCAAGAATAGCAAGCTGACTCACTAGTTTCTGTAGCCTGTTGAACATATGGTCTAGTGATTCATTGCTTGTAGCTGAGAAGTTCTCAAATTGTTGCTTGAGAAGGGTCTTCTGTGTTTTCTTGGTGGCATCATTCCCACCATATCTTGCAACAATACCTTCAAAGAGTATCTTTGCACACTTGAACTTGCTGAAATTCAACAATTGATCATTAGGTATGGTCAATAGCAGTAGTAATAGGCTTTGTCTGCACTGTTGTCACAGATTTTCCTTCTTCAGTTGTTGTTGTGGTAGAAGGCTTGAACGAATTCCCTTCTTCTATGATCTCCCAGAGTGCATAGTCCTGCACTTGGAATAATTGTTCAATCTCAATCTCCACATATCGAACTCATTGGGCTTGAGGATAGGCAATTTTGCAGCAAGATTGGTTGTTGACGTCTCCATGTCCATCTTCTTCTGAGAAACTGTTATTCTTGGATCTTCTAAATCAAAGTATCAAAGCCTTGCTCTGATACCACTTGTCAGGATCGTTTGATGTGTTACACTTAAGGTGTTAATCCTTTATGATGTGTATGTGATACTTTGAGTTGATATAACCAAGTATACGGAATCTACTTAGTTATACATAAAAGAATATATAAGTGAATGAATGAATGGAACAGTAAATTGTAAGTATGAACAATGAAGACAAAATTGATTAACCAAAATGATTCATTATTATTATGATCAATAATACGAGTACTCTTGCTAGTACTAGGGTTTACAACCTTGAATCTTAACACAAAACTGATTATATGAGATACGTATAACCTAACCTAGGATATCCTTTTATAGACCAAGGATTCCTGTACAAGATAACTATAATTCTATTTAAATAGGATATTCACTAAATCCTTTCTATACTTATCCTATTACACATTTACAAAATCATAAACATTACTAACTTCTTGTGTTGACAGTACTAACTGACTTTGTACTGTCAGTGTTATCTTCATTAGTCTTCAGTAGTTGAAACTTTAAGCCTTGCAGTTTGTACTATTAGGTTTAATTCCCAACACCCACATAGGCAAGAAACGCATGGAAAAGCTGCGACACGATGGGCTTTCGAAACGTATCAATGATGAATCATTTGATAAATTCGAATCTTGTATATCTGCGAAGATGACAAAGAAACCTTTTGCAAATCGTATATGTTAGCGCAAACGTTACGACGTTTAATCTATACAATGTCTTCATGTTTTAATGATGAAAAACATGTAACTTGTAGTACATAACGTAAAGTGCACAAGTTACTCGTTTACACAAATCATCAATGCCGGAACGCATCAACATCTCTTGACGGCTCAAGTCTACATCACTTCAGGTGTGAACAAACACCATACCAACATTAGTAAAGTGACCAAAGAATTTATTTTCTCAAAACTTCACATTTTTATGTGACAAAACATTTTACAAAAGTATTTTTGTAATTAAAAAATGTTATCCCTAAATCAATCTTATCATACACTACTACAATCAATAAGAATCAAAGAGAGAAGTGAGGCTTTGGAATTCTAGTGAGAGAAACTAGATAGAGAAATATTATTAGCACGCACACTTAACTCTAAGTAATCCCTAAAGCACCAACCTCTACAAGTGAGGGAGGTGGTGCTATTTATACTATTTCACTAATGGAAGGCTTATGGGCTTTTTATGGATTACTATTAACCTATTAGATTAGGATAAAAAGCCCATAGACTATTCTAATAACTATACAATGACGCTTTTACAAGAATATTAATACATGACAAATGACCATCAATTTTTATAAAAGCTAACAATCTCCCCTAAGGGATGGTCATTCAAATGATGCTCCTGGTGATTTTAGGTCTTTTATCTTCATTGTCTTGAGCTTTGTGTGTCGTTGTAGAATAGTCTTGGTTCTTTGTTCTTTCATGCTTTGTGATCTTCGAAGTATCGTCTTTTGGTCGTTCTTGCCTTGATCAACATCTTCTGTGCATTTGCGTCGTATCCTCCTTCACACTCATACTTCTTGTACTTCATACTTATGTCATCCTTACTTGATACATGAGCTTGTTTTTGACTTCTTGATTAGATTTTTGACATTGTCTTTAACACTTTGTCTTTAACTTGATCTTTTTGTCTTGAACTTCTTCACTTGAGCTTTGTTGAGGATGATCTTTATTAGTATGAGTATGAGGAGATGCAGATGTTGAGACATATGATGATGGTTTATGGACTTTTGTTAGTACCTCCATAAAACAGTTAGCAATAAATCGTCCAGCGTTTACAGGTTCGGATTTCGAGATCGTTAACAGCATAGTGTGAAAACTTTCTCTAATCTTTACCAGGGCCGTTATGAGCCTCTGAATTATACTGGAGTATCACTTCAAGACTGTAGACCGTTTGAACCACATAATCACCATGATATAAGGCAAGATCCGTAGATCTCATTAAGACTCTTGTGCACCTTGTGCCCTTTTTAGCGAACACAAGTGCATTAAATTGGAAGTGTGTCCTAAGAGATTTTTGATGAATCTCATGGCTCTAGAAAAAATAATGTGCGTTTTGGTTTTTAGTAGACGGAGGCATGGAGCAGAGTGCCACCTTTTCAATATCAACACATCTCGGAATGAGAGGTCGATAGATTATGCAGTGTTCTCTGTGAGAAATGAAACAAATATCTTTTAAGAGATATCTGAGTGGCTAGGAGGGGTGATGCAGCGCGTCACTAGGTCCATGACGTCTTGTCTTCAATATCAGTATCAACTTAGTGAATACCAATAGCAGATGTATGGACCTGGTTTCTGCCCTAAGTTTTCATGGAGGGCTATTTCTTTTCACCCTTTCATTAAACTTTTCTTTTTCATTCTTCAACCCATTCTTTCTCTTTTCTCATTTACTCCTTTTTTCAATCTTACCTAAGGACTTCTAATTCTAATCTATTGGAATTGTCCTTGGGTAGATCCCTCCGGCTCTGGCCGATCATAGGACATAAACCTAACCATAATCACCTTATTACTCCATGATTATCCTGGATTTATTGATCACTTGCCATAAAACCTTTTGTGAAAATCTCTCAAAGTGTTTATGAATAAAACACATTTTAGTTAACACTTCGAGAGTTTTGCATTTTCTGAAATACTCCCCCTGCACATGTGCTCATGCATTTTTTTAAGATAAATTTGCACATGTTGGGTAGAGTTCGCACGTTTTGAATTGATCGATTTTCAATGAACATGACCATTGTGAGACACGTTTACATCACTAGTTAGACTAGCTTGAAATTATTACCCGTCCCGGTCATATTCAAAGAGAATCTCTCGAATTGGTACATTCTACTCAGACAAGTCCTTTGCGAGACACGTTTACATCACTGGATGAACCAGCTTGAAATTGTTACCCGTCCCAGACAAGTCTTTTCGATTTCTGACATTTAATTTTTCGTCAAATCGAGGGTAAAATCTTGAGTCGAGCACTTTTGAGATTCAATCCACGATCTTTAAACATTTTTGATCACATTTTAATCACGTCTTCTCCCCCTCAAAAATAGCAAGTAGTGATATTTTTTATATCAACTGATTAAATGAAAGCTTTTTGGAGAGATAGACGGATTTGATTTAGCATGAAATCTGGAACATTTTTGTTTTTAATTTTATACTCCCCCTAAAAAAAAACATATTTTTAAACATTTGAGTTTAAAATTAATTTTAAGGGTATAGAGGGAGTTATCTTGAGCACAGAATTTTGAGAAAGATTTTGAAAAATCTTTATCATGTGCTCAAGAACTTTTTGTTTTGCCATTAACATTACGAGTCCTGATCTGAAATAATCAGAAGTCATCAATGTAGCTCGGGTTTCGTACTAAAGTATACGAAAGCCGTTTTTGAAGAAATTTTTACGAGAAACGACATGTTTTAGAAAACATTTAAATGAACTCTCGCTCAAGCATCTGTACACGTCCGTGTCATTGTTGAATGACATTTCTAGATACGTACATAATATCAATTATACGAGAGACATGTCGTGAGAAGAATATTTTTTGTTTTTTGATTTTATATTATTTTTGTATTTTTGGTTTTTATATTTTGTTTTTGTTGGTTTTTCAAATTTTTTATTTTGTTTTTTGAAAAAATATTTACATGCGAAGCTTTTTGAGATAAATCTCAAGAAGATTCGAGAAGACTTTCTAGCTCCCCAGGAGTTAGGCTTCGCATGCCAATTCGTCGAACTAAGTTATCAAACCTCTCTTTTGGAAGGGCTTTAGTAAATAGATTGGCGAGTTAGTATTCAGTCTTCACAAAAAATAATTCAACAGTACCCTCTTCTACGTGTTCCTTGATGAAGTGATAGCGGACTCTAATATGCTTGGTCTTCGAGTGTTGTACTGGATTGCAGGAGATGGATATGGCACTTTTTGAATCACGATACAAAGGTATGCGGTCGAAAGTAAAGCCATAATCTGTGAGTTGTGTCCTCATCCATAGAACTTGGGCACAACACACAAACAGAGACACATACTCGGCTTCTGCTATTGATAACGCCGTACAATCTTGTTTCCTTGATGACCAGCCTACTGCTATTGATAACACCGGATGTACTTTTTGCTGTAACTTGGCAACCTGCATGGTTCGCATCTGAAAATGCTATTAGTTTAAACTCAGAATCCTTCGGATACCAAAGTCCCATGTTAATGGTTCTTCGTAGGTACCGAAAGATCCGTTTAACCTCTTGGAGGTGAAGTTCGGTAGGCCTTGCCTGAAATCGTGATAATAAGCAAACAACAAAATGAATATTGGGTCGACTAGTAGTAAGATACATGAGAGAACCAATCATGCTCTGATATTTCTTTGGATCCATGGGTTTCCCAAATAAATCAGCACCTATTTTTGGTGAAGTGACCATTGGAGTACCAACAGAGTCACAGTTTTCCATTCCATGTTTTTTCAAAATCTCAATTGTATATTTAGCTTGATTTATAAAAATACCACGAGGGGATTGATGTATTTGTAAACCAAGAAAGAATTTTAGTTCCCCCATCATGGACATTTCAAATTTGCTTTTCATGAGATTTTCAAAATGTTTTGAATGTTTCGGATTAGTGGACCCAAAGATAATGTCGTCCACATAAATCTGAACAATCAAAATGTCATTTTTGTATTTTCTAGTAAACAAGGTAGAATCAATTGTGCCTTTTGTGAAGTTATTCTGGATCAGGAAAGATGATAGTTCTTCATACCACGCCCTTAGAGCTTGTTTTAAACCATAGATGGCTTTCTTTAGCTTGTAGACGTAGTCGGGATGATCTTTGTTGATGAATCCATCTGGCTGACTCACGTACACCTCTTCTTTCAGAGTGCCATTCAAGAAAGTTGTCTTGATGTCCATCTGATAGACTGTGATGTTCCTGTGAGCTGCATATGCTAAGAAAATCCTGACTGCCTCAATTCTTGCTAGTGGCGTGAATGATTCTTCAAAACCTATCCCTTCTTCCTGTCAAAATCCCTTAGCCACTAGACGAGCTTTGTTGCGAATGACAGTCATTTCTTCATCCTTCTTGTTTTTCCATAACCACTTTAGATCAATGAAAAGTTTGTCAATTGGTCTTGGAACTAATTCCCAAGTGTTATGTAACTGGTATTAGAGAAGTTCTTCTTGCATCGCTTCTATCCATGCATTGTCTGCCATCGCCTCCCGAATGTTATTTGGTTCTTTTAGACTGACTGAGCAGATGTAGATGCACATGTCGGGATCGGTGGCGAGTTGTCTTCTCGTCTGAACTGGCCTTGAAGATTCACCAATAACGTGTTCTATTGGATGGTTTTAGTCCACTTTAGTGTAGAAGGGTACCTTGGGTTTAACGTATGCGTGTTAGATGGTTCATGTAACCGTGAAGATGATTCAGCAGAATCCGTTGCAAATGGGTTTTTGAATACTTCTTCTTCTAACACAGCATCGTTTTGTTGTTGTTCTTCTTGAATTGGGGTATTGTGGTTTTGCTCATCAACTCTTGGTAGAACAATTTCAATTACTGAAGTTGATGGAGTAGATGTTGATGACGTGGAGTGAGTTGGTGCGTCAGCTTCGATTGTTGTTGATGCATCTTGTGGTGGTGGTGGTGGTTGATGTTGTTGAGCGGGTGCAGTGGAATGTTGTTGAGATGCATTTGTCAAAGTTCCACCATAGTATTCATCAAACATGTACTCGAAGAAATTTTCCAGTTCTTGATTTGTCAGTTTTTCAGTGTTAGTTGACTGAGCGCCTGGAGGTATGAGTCCTGAACTAATATGTCCAGAAGTCTCTAAACGTTCAGACTTTGCGGGTCCTAATCTGTTATGATTAGAAGCCATTGGGTTAAGCGCGGGTTTTAAAGCGAGTCTCTCAGAAGCCATTTGTGAAATTTCATCAAACTTCACATTCATCGTCTCCATTATCCTTTTAGTCCTTCTATTATACACCCTGAATGCCCTCGAGTTTTCTGAGTAACCAATGAAGATTCCAATATCACCCTTAGCTTTCAGCTTCCCCAGATCGTCTCTGTCGTTTGTTGGATAGCACAAAGCGCCAAACACGTGAAGGTAAGAAATATCGGGTTTTCTATTGTTCACTAGCTCATATGGGGTTTTATTGAATCTTGGATGGATTAGGGAACGGTTCTGAGTGAAACAAGCAGTGGCAACAGCATCAGCCCATAAGAATAACGGTGCACTAGAATAGATCAGCATTGTGCGAGCAGCTTCCACGAGAGTTCGATTTCTTCTTTCAACTACCCCATTTTGCTGTGGAGTTCTAACAGCTGATGTCTAATGTGTGATTCCAGAATCTTCAAAGTAGGTTTTTAACTCCTGATTTGTGAATTCTGTGCCATTGTCGGTTCTTACAATCCTTACTGGAGCTTGAAGTAGGACTTGGATTCGCTTCAGAAAGGTGATGATGATGCCTGGTGCTTCGTCTTTTGACCTCAGAAACTTTACCCATGTATATCTTGAATAGTCATTGACGATAACAAGAATATACTTCTTCCCATTAATGCTTTCAACTCTCGTTGGGCCACATAAGTCCATGTGCAATAAATGTAACTTATCCACCGAACTGGGTACGGTTTTAGGTTTATATGTCACCCTTTTGCTTTTTCCTTGCTCACAGGATGGACATAGGTGATCTTTGGTGTATTTGAACTTTGGGAGACCATTGACGATGTTGTCTTTGGCTAGCTTTTTGATGGTGTCAAAGTTGAGATGGGATAAACGTCTATGCCACAACCAGGACTTAGTTTCGCATGCTCTTGTCATGAGACACATTGGTGATGAAGAGGCCATTTGGTTTATGTTGATAACATATAGATTGGTGCCACGATTCCCAGTTAAGAGATCATCTCCAACCAAATTTCTAATGAAGCAAGTATTTCTCTTAAATGCAACCTCTAAATCTGCATCGCAAAACTGCTTGATTGTAAACAAGTTGTGTCCCAACCCTTCAACGTAGTAGACCCGAGTGATTATATAATTCCCAAACTGAATATCTCCATATCCCAGAATAGCTGCTACATGATCATTTCAAAAGCGAACAGTTCCCATGAACTTCCATACAAAGTTGATCAGCAGCTTTAGATTCCCGGTCATGTGCTTGGAGCAACCCGAGTCGACGATCCAAAGACATATTTCGATAACCTGCCAAGAACAGATGATTTTGCATTTGGAAACCGTTTATCACTTGGTTCCACGGGGTTAGGGGTAACAAACGAATAACACTCATAGAAGGTTTCTACTGGTTCTTTTGGAGCCTTTTTTAATTTACCATTCACTAGTATGAATTCTCTACCCGTTGGTTTCCATGCGCACAACTTAAGATAGTTCTTTGGCAATATACTACTAGTGTTTGACCTAGATGCGGCAATTAGTCTTTGACTAGATGCGGCAATTAGTCTTTTAACATATCTAGTCCTACCACTAGTTCCTGGAGGAACATCTTTCCGTTCAGGCATTGCATTCACATTCACATTGTTAGAAACATTATCATCATAGACATTTTTAGACAAAGATTTCTTGCACATTAAACAAACAGAGTCATTACATGCACTAGAATCAGTACTTTTAACATTACATCTAGATGACATATGTTTCTTATTCGAAAGCGATAAATTCCTAGGGTGTTCTTCTACTTCTTCATTTTTATTCTTGCATTCACTCTCAGAGGCAGGCGAGACTCTATTGTTCCTTGTATTACTCCTAGGCTTTAGTCTGCTGCTCCTAGAGGTGCTTTCTAATCCTGTAAAAGGTAAGGCACACACATTAGGATTTATATTGTTGTCCTGTGAAGTTGCTTTAGCATTCCTAGACTCTGTGGGATTATCTGTTACACTCTTGTCTATTGCCCTATATGTTTTAGATGTAGAGGCAGACGCAGTAGTGGGACTAATCCTATAAAGGCCAGGTGTTATCACATTCGATGTTTCGACAATTGCTTTCCCTTTATCAGCACATTTTGCTTTTTCACTTTCCTTTGGCAAGGGCGTTGGAGTGACTGGTTTTGTCAAATCAATTATCACATCAACTTTTGGAACACATTGAGAAATTGACATTTTTAGTTTATCCGAAGTCGATGGTTTTGCAAACTTAGTTTCCTCACCCTTCCTATTTTGACTTTCAAGCTTAGACTTCAAAATATCGTTTTGCTCTTTCATGTTTTTGTAGGCACGTTCATATGACAATTTGTCATACTTGCATTCCTCGGTTTTTCGATCAAGTTGTTTAAAATATGAGACATTTTCTTTTTCAAGTTTAATGAGAGCATTTTCAAATTTTGAAACAATTGCAGAAGTCTCAGCTCTCAGTCTTTCATCGTCTTCCACAAAATATGTTTGATAAATGATTGACATAATATCAGTCGATAAAACTGCTTCGAAGAGAGAATCATTGTGGTTTTATAAAACTTTGATCTGTTCAATGTTTTCATTAGCTTACTTCACAAGGGATTTGTGATCCTTGACAAAGTCGGCTGTTTCTTTTAAAATTGCATTTTCAACATGAATTACTCTCGCACTAATGTTATGGAGTGGAGTAGTAATTTCTGTTTGAAACACTTTTTTCATTTCAATATGAAAACTTGAATGCCAGTTGTTGATGCTAATATTCGTTTTAGATTCAACAATACTTTGAAGTGTTTTCACTCTATCTTTAAGATCATCCAAATATCTTCTAGCTTCAATTGTGTTAAAAGGGTTGCTAGAGGACATTTATTCCAGATTTGAAAGATTTTTGGAAACAACTTTTGGTTTTGTTGAAACAACTGGTGTTTTGAAAACCTTTGGTGTTTGTTGTTGTTTAACAAAATTTACGCCAGAAAGTATGTTAAGTTTGTTATAATCAATTGGTTTAATTTTTGGGTTCTTTTGTCTCATTTTGATTCTACTCTCTTCAGCAAGCTCAATCGTTTCATCAGAATCCCGAATAGTGGGAGGATCATGTTCAGCAAATATCACATTACCATTATATAACACATTCTGTTCTTTCTGAGCTTTCTTGAGATGATAAGGGTTTTCACAACCGATAGCCATTTTCTTCATTGTATGTAAAATTGGGTTTGGATCTTTAATAAGCATATGAATTGTTTGAGCAGAGTGACCCGTTTTTACAAGCAAATCTTCCATCTTTTTAATTATTTCTTGTTTCTCAATGATTTCACCAAGAAGATCATTTTTGAATTTTGAAAAATCTGCTTTCAACAGTTTCTTTTCTTTTTCAAGATCAGAACAAGTTGATTTTTGTTTAGAAAGTTGGTTTTGCAAATCTGAAACTTCCGCATTTAAGGATCGTATTTTCTTGTTTAAGTTAACATAGAGGGTGTCAAACTCAATTTTCAATTATTTTTCTCTTAAAACGGAGTTTTTGTAACCATCTTCTAATTCTGACTGTCGTGTTTTATTAAATTCAAAAGCTTTTTCATTTACCTTATATCTCAAGCTTAGCGGTCAATTTTTCATTCGCGGCCTTAACATCGCGATTAACCTTTTTAACTTTCTCAATTTCAATACTAAAATTGGTCAATAATGATTCAAATAAAGCACGTGTTTCCTCATCATTCTCAGTATGTTGTGACTCGAAGCCTCCATTAGGATCCATATCTAGAGTTGCCAAATTAATATTGCTACAACTTTACGTGTCCATATATGTATCATAAGTGGGTGCTGGAGTCGCAGGATGCTGTTCCTCATGAGGTGACATATCAAATATTTCATTATTGTGACATGCAGTGAATGGTGGTACCTCAGAGACTGCATTGACATCATAAGCAGGCAGTGCTTCAGAATCCGTGTCGTACTTAGCCTCCAGAAGATTTGCCATGGAAATGCAGTTTGCATTGATGTCCTCAAGGTCTTCCATATCATCCATAAGAGCCATAAAGTCATTCTCTTCTGCATTAAACTGAAACCCTGCCTTTTCCTTTTGTGCCAACAGCACTGCTTTCTGCAGATACTCTAGATCTTTCTTTTTCGGCTTAGTGGGACAGTTCCTTGCCATGTGACTGACTCCCTGACAGTTGAAACACTTTACCAAATTACCCTGATGTACATTTCCATAATTCCCAGCAACTGGAGCAGTAACATTCCCAATCTGATTACCAATATTCTGACCCCTCTGATTTCCAACAACTTGACTCATTTGATTCCCTGCATACTGACCCATCTGATTTCCTACATACTGCCCTGTATTCTGATTACCCATTTGATATCTAGGAGCATATCCCTGCTGATTCCCATAACCTCCAACCATTTGTCCTTGTTGACCCATGTTGAATCCCGGCTGTCCAATTTGCCTGTTGCGAGTGTTCTATGAGATTCTTTGGTTGTTGTTAGTAGGTGTAGAATAGCGTCCTTGTAATGCCTTTGATGGTAAAGCAAATGCTTGAGTCATAGCATTAAGAGTTTCATCATTGTTAGTAAATTCTGGTTCTTGGAATTGTGGACATTGTTGTTGTGGAATGACTTGTTGTTGTTGTGGGTAGAATTGTTGTTGTGGTAAAACAGCATTTTGTGGAGCGTATTGTTGTTGCATGTAGTTTTGAGTGGAAGATGATGATGATGGTTGTGTATTCACTGGTACAGGTGTTGGTGTTTGAGCAATGAGGGCAAGAGGATCATGTTGCTTTGCTAACTTCTCTTTCCAGACTTCATTCGCCTCAGCCTGGTTTTGCTTAAGGAAATCATAGAGCTGATCATAGTTCACCTGGTGAAGGTCTTTGGTTTGGTTAACAATCGTGAAAAATCGTCCCCATTCTTCTGGTAGGTTGTTAATAAACTTGATGTTTTGAACAATTGATCTCGGTGTCTACTTGTTTCTGATGAGCTCGTTCATTTAGGTGCAAAACCTGGTGTAGTAAGATTCAATGGGTTCCGCTGGAGTGGATGCAAACTTCTCCCATTCAGTTAGCAGCTTGTTTTCAACATCTTGTTGCCCAATGTCTGTGTCATGACAAAGCCTTTTAACTCGTTCCCACATATCATAAGCAGTTTCATAACTGTCAAAAGCAGCAAAGATCTCACGTGGTAAACCAAGTTTAATTAAGTGCATTGCCAAGTCATCAACTGCAATTTGCTTCCAATCCTCTGTTGTGTAATCATCTTCTCTTTGTTCACGAAGGAATGGTAAGACAGGAGGTGTTTCATTTGGATTTCCAGGGTCTTGAATTTGACGAGGCTTGAATGGTCCATTCTGGATGGAGTTAAGCAAGAGTTTACCTTGTCCATCAGGTTTGGTTTTGATATAGCAAAGCATACGGCTCGTCCATTGAAGATATCCACCTTTTTCTAGCATAGGAGGACGGTTTTCTGCACCGGCTGCATGGATGTCTTGTTGAGTAGCCATTGATGAAGTTGTATGATAAAGATGATGTTGGATCGGTTCAAAGAAATAGTAGTTGTGTTTGATGTTGGTTAAGGTTCAAGAGTTATGTTCGGTTGAAGTTAAGTCCTTTCTCGAGTTTTGCTTACCTGAAGGATGTCTAAATAGTGATATTATTTCCCTCCAAAAATTGAATTTGAAAAGTTTCTCTCACAGAGTTTGAAATACACCATAAAATGCAATTCTATGGATACTAGAAAATTTTGACACCAAATTTCACCGTAAAAATTCGAATTTTGACCTAAAATTTTGAATTTTGGGCCAAAATTTTCATTGTTATACCAAAATTTGAATTTTGCGTAAAAATCGAACATTTAGTCACTCGTAAAAATTAAATTTTACTCAAATTTTCCGGCCAAAAAACTCTTTTTTTTAAATCTAACTTGGATAGTTACTCGATGAAAACAAACTCGAAGAGATAGTCGAAGAAATCCAAACTTGGAGAGATAGTCGAAGAAATCCAATCTCTGATAGAAAGTTGAAGGATCCTTATTTACTCGAAGGAACTAAACTCGAAGAATTCTATGTCTGATACAAACTCAGAGAACTCGAAACTCGGAGGAACTAAACTCGAAGGATTCTAAGTCTGATACAAACTCGGAGAACTCCAAACTCGGAGGAACTAAACTCGAAGGATTTAAATACTCCAAACTCGGAGAACTTAAGTAGCCAACAAACTCGGAGGATTTTAACTTAGAAACTCGGAGGATTCGAACACAACTTCTAACTCGAAGTTACTGTTTGAAACTCGAAGGATTTCAACTTATAACTTCAAACTCGAAGCCACAAAGTCAAAGGAACCAAACTTGAAGCCTTCAAACTCGAAGGAATCTTGTGATACTCGAAGTATGGCGAATGAACAGTAACCGAAACCTAAAAAAATTTCTCCTAAATCCTTGTTTGGCTATTGATACCACTTGTTATCCCTAAATCAATCTTATCATACACTACTACAATCAATAAGAATCAAAGATAGAAGTGAGGCTTTGGAATTCTAGTGAGAGAAACTAGAGAGAGAAATATTATTAGCACACACACTTAACTCTAAGCAATCCCTAAAGCACCAACCTCTACAAGTGAGGGAGGTGGTGCTATTTATACTATTTCACTAATGGAAGGCTTATGGGCTTTTTATTGATCACTATTAACCTATTAGATTAGGATAAAAAGCCCATAGACTATTCTAATAATTATACAACGACACTTTTACAAGAATATTAATACATGACAAATAACCATCACTATTTATAAAAGCTAACAAAAAAAAAATGTTTTATTAAAGAAAAAAAATTTGAATTTCAAATATTCAAACAGCTATCTTTCCCGCTTAAAACCGACAGGATTTTTCACCAGATAAACTTTCACCACGTCAGACAAAAATGGGAGCGTTTGTCGGGTCGGTCTCTTAAATAGGGCAACGATCCCTTAACGATAAAGGACCGTCCACCTATAAGGGACCGTCACCCCGCTCCTCCTAGTGGCTATAAATACTGAACTGTTTCACTCAGAAAAATAACCCTCTTTGCACGAAAACTTTCTGTTCTTTCTTTCTTCCTTCTTTGATCACTATAACATGTCGATATATGTTTATAAGTGATTCTCTCATCCGATATATCAAAGTGCAAGAGAAGAACACTCGAAGTCGTCAAGAATCGAAGTGTTATTGAGTCCACACACAAACGTAACTAGTGTTACGATTCTCTTCTTCCTCCAAACTCTCTCTTATGTATATTAGTGTATCCGAATTGTGTGTGAGTCGTGATTAGGTGTGTAAGTGTAAATTCAGAAAAAGTGTAAGTCCATGGATGATTGTGTAGATTAGGACGGTGTGTACGTCCATAGGTGATTGTGTGTAGACTAGGAGGGTGTGTACGTCCATGTGTGAAGACAAGGACTTAGTGTAGTCCGTGTGTAAAGACTAGGATTTAGTGAAGTCCGTGTGTGAAGACTAGGACTGGGTGAAGGTCCGTTAAGACTTGTATTGGGTGATGATTCAGGTGGACGGGGTTATCGTCCGTGTGGCCACGTGGGCTTGTGTGTAGATTGGTTCTAGCTAGGATTAGGACTCAACATTCCGCTTAGTGTCGTTAAACTTGGTGTAAGCTTTGGTGTACGGTTTGTTCCGACATAATAGAGCTTGTTGACTAGTGAAGTAACTCTCGAGTTTGGTACTCGGGGAGTAGAGTAGGGCGAAGAGGTGCTTCGTGCCTAACCACTATAAATCATCGTGTCCGGTTTGTGTTTTCTCTTCTCATATCATTACCTTCTATTCTAGCATTTATTGTTTTATAGTTATACTTGCATTGAGTGTATGTTTGTATGGCTTGACGCTTAAATTGTGAATGTGGGTGTGATACAAACTAAGATAACTTAAAATATGCAAATACACACTAAATCACCTGTCTGAAACACGCCACTGTCGGCGGTCCTTAAACAGACAGACGGTCCCAAACATATAAGGGACCGTGTGTATATATAAGGGACCGTCCACAGTGTCTGACTAAACTAGCTCTAATTTATCTTACTTGTTCTATGTGTCTGTTGTTGTAAGTTAGATATTAATCTACATAGTTGTTATAAATGTCATAACCACTATTCATATTTAGTCACACTTGATCGGGAATTTGATACGAAACATTTTAGATTTTAAACATGAACGTATTCAACCCCCCCCCCCTCTATGTTTCTATAATTGGTATCAGAGCCACGTCGCTCTAGTTTTCAAAAAAAATGGTTTTTAAAATAGAGTACGGTTCACGTATCAAATTTCTCATTAAGAGGAATTAAATATGAAAAGTGTTTAAGTTGCTAAACTTGTTCTAGAATACTTGGTTGCTTTATTCGTACTAGTTTTGTTGGTTAAATGCACTTCGTATACTGGCTTGAAGGAAATGAATTTGTACACTAAAAATGTGTTTTTTGTTTACTTGTGACGGTCCCAATTATATGGACGGTCCCTTAAATATTTATGGGACCGTCAGTATTTAAGGGACATTCACCAGAACATTGTCGATTTTGAAAATTCATATAAAATCAACCGTTAGTCAGTAGGAGTCGTGCCACCCATCATTTTAAAGATAATAGAGTCCACTTTCATTTAAAAATACTTCCAAGTATTGATTGCAATCTTAATTAAGTCATAAATGCAAATTGCTACCTAGTAGTCAAAACCGTGTGTCACGTTTTGACGTAAAACTGGCTTTTTGCTCTTTCTCTCTAGTCGGACGTCTCTAGTAAAAGAATTTTTGAAAAATGGTGTCGTTATCTTTTCAAAACATCGATCTTAATTAATTTTTGAAACGGGGAGGAAAATTCTTTTCAAAACAAAATCAAGCAAGTATACATTGTTGTATCTAACACACAAAATGATAACGAATATCTTTATGTGTGTTATAATAAATTGTTCTTGCATTAGGCATAGATTAATTTAGTTGCTTATGTGTTTTTGAATGTTTTCTTATCTTGTAGTAACTCACTTAGATGTATAGACTAAGTTGATTAATTATGTATGTCGAAAACAAGTGTCTTACACAACTATCTCTCCAAAGGTTCAAGTGTTAAAATCTGTTACCTCTAAATATTTAACACTTCATCAAAAATTACAACATGACTTCTAAAAATTTACATGCACTTATCTTGATTGGCCATGGGTTGTCTAATCAAGATAAATGTTGATAATAATACATTAGTATTTAAGTAAAAGAAAATGTATTTTTGAACCTTGCATGTATTTGAACACACTCAAATTGATTCAAACATGTAGTCATAAACTATTTTTGCATAAGTTTTGTATTGCATAAAATGGTTAGGATAATTATTTTTGTGGAAAAATAGAATGGGGGGGGTTGAATAGTTTTACGTCTTTTTAATTTATTATAAAAACTTTTTTTACTTTTAAAGACATAGATTCGAATTTATGTGAACTCAACTCTTGAACAATATGAACAAATATAAGTAGATCTAAATTAACAATGCAAGTAAAGTAATGAAATGAAATGAAAGATAGAGATGGAAAGATCTAACCGCGAGACAAAGGATTTATAGTGGTTCGGCTACAAGGACACCTTCCTTGCCCTACTCCACTCCTCGAGCACCTAACTCGAGAGTTTTCTTCACTATATCAACAAGCTCCCTTATGGCGGAGAAAACCTTACACAACTTTTGCTTACACCAATTTTAGGACACAAAGCTAAATGTCGAGTTCTAATCGTAGCTAGAACCAATCTCACAACTTCAATCACAACTTCTTCATGACTTCTTCACTACGGCTTCACAACTACTTCATGACCTAGTACTACTTATGTACTCTTCTACTTCTTCAAACCTTCACTACTTACACACCTCAACTTCTTCACAACTTCACAACTTACACACTAAACTAGCCTAACCAATTATGTTCACACCTATCTAACAAATATACACAACTTATACAAGTGAATGAATGATTTACAAAGTTTACTAAACTAACAACTTAGGTAACAAGATGATACTAAGTTGTAATACTCCTAGTCTTGATTGATAGAAGTATTCTTCTTTTGCACTTGGATGGTAGAAGCTTGGATCACTTAGAAACCAATGCTTAAGAATATATGATCAAAGGATTTAGAAAGATATAATAAGAGATTTAGAACAGAAGGATTGGGGTGCAAAAGGTGATGAAAAAGTCCAGGAATGAACCAGTATTTATAGGCAAAAATTGACAGCTGGAGGAGCGGGGCGGTCCCCTTAAATAGGGGGCCGGTCCCCTTAATTATTAAGGGGGCCACCTAGGTTATTAAGGGGGCCGCCCCTTATATCCGTTGCCCAGCTTTGTCTTTTTGTGGGCAAGGTTTTTCTGGAACATTTTTGCCATTTTTGGTTGAAAATTTGAATTCATAAATTTATTATGGATTAAACATTTTCCTTTAATTTCCAAAAATGATTTTGTAAAAGATATAAAATGTTTGTGTCATTTTATAAAAAATCTAGTGATTAAGAAAAAGTTCATTTGATCATATAATGCATTATGCATTTGTTTATTCATACCTTAAGTGATTAAGTTGTTAAAATAGATATTTACAACTAAATACTTGTTTGCGTCATAATCTTTCGTTTAATGATTTTACATTTTGTGATTATCAAAACGTAGAGATATCGAAAGATGTTAATAACGTTTTTAGGCATTATTTATATAGCAATCTCCCCCTTTTTGATGATTACAAAATCTAAACTCATTAAATTAAAAATTAATTTTTAGAAAAGTATTTAGTGAGTTTATATATACTTCTCCCCCTTTTTGTAGAATCAAAAAGGTTATGCCGACAAGTTTTAGAAACAAAATTTGTCGGGACGAGAACTCCCCCTTGATGTGTGCTCCCCCTCGTTTGAGGGCACCAAGGAGACGAGCTATGGAAATCTTGGCTGCACAAATCAATTAAAAACTAGACCCCTTATATGATAGGCTACAATGATCTAAGAAAACGTATACCTCCCTTATCTCCGACAGATGACAGTCATGTTAATAATCAGCATCTAGTATGGAGACACACTTAGCTTTACTAACATTGGTTTTCAATTTTAAAGCATGCAAAATGGATCCAATATGCAGAGGCTTTGGCAATCTTCTAACTAAACTAGGGTGAGGGATTTATTTTTGCGATACATTGAATGACCTAATCTCCTATGAAGTGAAAGAGTTTCATTAGGATTCTAACGAATTTTATATTCAGGTTAGTGGCCTAGTTATGACGATATACGACTTTCTGAATTCCCAAGACATTTCTCCAACTAATTCGCTATCTTTATCGTAAGGAAACCACACTTAATATTGTTTTTTCTAACTGAGTCCCAAATTGAGAAGTAGCTAAGCCAATTTATAGTTAGGGTGAGAATCGGACCTTTCCAATTTATTTTATGCAAGTCATAGCAAAGATACTACGTCCGTGGACTTTGGGTATTGGATCTTTCTTCAGCACCACTTTTCCATTCATCGGGTAAATTTATTCTAGACAATTATGGTGCTGAGCTAGAAGACATTTTTTGTGTTTGCTTGAGGTACGCTTTTTGTTTGTCCTACAATGTAAACAAGGGCTTTTATCATAAGGTTTTCATTGCAGAATGGTTTGGGCTTATTAGAAGTTATTTTGGATTGAATTGCTATTTTTGGCCCTATCATCTGGTTGTTGTAAACCTCGTCTCAAAATTCTGAATTTAGCCATTGATATCTTCGTCTCACTATAGTACTTGGAATCGTCATCAAATGAAGTCCTTTTGGCTTTTCTAGCGCAAGAGATTTGTTGATGTTCTTGCTCTTGAGTTGAGTCTTTTTATTTTTCAACCTCAGTTGGTTTCATCAAATAAGTCATCATTCCTTCGATTCTCAATAGAGACTTTTAAGGTTTTGAGTGAATGGAGAAATTTTTATAAATTTTGCTAGAAAAATTCATCAAGGAATGTGATAATGTGTTAAATTTAGCAAATGCATTATCATAGTGTTTCAGGAATTGTAAATTGTTCATATTTGGACAAGAAGATCTATTTTGTTGTCTTTGAACTTGTAATTAACATGGTGAGGAAATAAAGAATCCAAATTCTTTTGGCGGTTTCACATAAATTCGTTCAATAATTAAGGGGTACCGCCTTATCAAATTAGGATTGGCCGCTCTGATGGTTTGCAGTTCCCAAATAATTTTTGGGTTTTTCCCAAAAGGTAGACTATTTTGATTTTAGTTAAAGGAAGTATTTTGGTAGGGAAAATAATAGGTAATAACATCAAAATAAGATCTTTTGATTCAACACAAGTTTCGAATCTATTTTCCAATAAAGAAAACACACCTCGAATTAGTGCTAGTCTTGCAAGAATTGTTAAATATTCGGATCCAAATCATTCAAGGTTTCAAAATAATTTATTAAAAAGTTGACTAGGACTTAAAACCAATTTATGGAAACAGAAGGGGGGGGGAGGTGATATTTAGCAATTTATTATAAAACTTGTTACTTTTTAAAGACATTAATTCGAATTATTGAACTCACTCTAAAAATTGAACAAATATTATCCTAAATAACAATGCAAGTACATGATTGAATTGAAATGCACAATAAGATGGAAAGATCAAACGCAGAGAAAAGATTTATAGTGTTGGACAAGGAACTTTTATGCATCGAAAGACCAACAATGTTTTTTCACATATTCAACAAGCAAGGAAAAAGCTTTTACACAACTTTCCGCTTAAATATTTTAGACAAAAGTAATGTGGTTCTATGTACTAAACCAATCTGCAAAAGAAAACTGTTTCCCAATCTTTAAGTTTGTGCAAAACAGATTCCTAGACACAGATGAGAGGAAGGCAGAAAGGAAGAAAAGAGAAAAAAATTTTGTCAGACAGATGGCCGGTCCCCTTAATAATTAAGGGGGCCGCCTTTATAAAATTAAGGGGGCCGCCCATCTGATGTACCAAAAATGCAGAAAATTCAGTCAATTTGTTCCATCATTCCTAAGCCTAAACGTAAGTGGTTGAAGAGTTCGCGCTTAAGGAGTTTAGTGAATATGTCCGCTACGTTATCTTCCGATGCAACCTTTTCTATAGATATGTTTCCTTTTTGAACATTATCGCGAAGGAAGTGGTGACGTATTTCTATATGTTTAGTCCTAGAGTGTTGAACGGGATTTTTACTTAAATCTATAGCACCTTTGTTATCGCACATAATAGGGACATTATCTAACCTAATGCCATAATCTACGAGAGCTTGTTTCATCCATAGTGCTTGTTGACATGCCTTTCCAGCGCTTACGTATTCGGCCTCTGTAGTAGAAATAGCAAGAGCGGTTTGCTTCTTCGAAAACCAAGATGTTAGGCAACATCCCATGAACGTGCAAATACCGCTAGTGCTCTTTCTATCCACGTAGTCTCCCGCATGATCCGAATCCGCATAAACGATGGTTTCTATGTCGGATCCCTTAGGATACCATAATCCTACGTGTTTAGTGCCTTTAATGTATCGGAAGATATGCTTAACCGCTTCTAGGTTAAAGGTTTTGGGATCCTCTTGAAAGCGAGCACAAAGGCCGACACTAAACATGATATCCGGTCTACTTGCCATTAGGTATAGTAAACTACCTATCATCCCTCTATACTTAGTGTTTTCTACAGACTCACCTTCTTCATCTCTTGTGAGTTTTACTTCCGTAGACATCGGTGTTTTCATAGGCTTAGAGTCTTCTAATCCAAATTTCTTAAGCATCTCCTTAATGTACTTAGATTGATTAAAAAATATTCCATCTTCTAATTGTTTTATCTGTAATCCTAGAAAGAAATTTAGTTCACCCATCATACTCATCTCAAACTCATCATGCATGATTTTGGCGAATTCATCACACATATCCTGACAAGTCGATCCAAATATAATGTCGTCGACATATATTTGGACAATGATGAGATTTGGGCTTTTCTTTTTCGTGAAAAAAGTGTTATCTACCATTCCCATGGAATAATCATGTTTAATAAGAAAAGCTTTTAATCGATCATACCAAGCCTTAGGAGCTTGTTTGAGTCCATATAAAGCTTTCTTGAGTTTATAAACATAATCAGGTTTTGCGAAGTCAATGAATCCTGGAGGTTGTGCCACATATACCTCCTCATTGATAAAACCGTTAAGGAATGCATTTTTCACATCCATTTGAAATAACTTAAAGTCTAGGGCGCATGCATAGGCAAGGAGTATTCTTATAGATTCTAATCTAGCTATGGGGGCATAAGTTTCGTCATAATCAATTCCTTCTTTTTGATTATAACCTTGGGCAACTAACCTAGCTTTGTTCCTAGTAACAATTCCATTTTCATCCAACTTATTTCTATATACCCATTTAGTTTCTATGATGGTCATGTTCATGGGATTTGGGACTAGTTCCCAAACGTCTTTTGTCTTAAATTGATTCAGTTCTTCTTGCATAGCACTAACCCAACTTTCATCTTTTAAAGCTTCATTTATATTTTTAGGTTCTATTGTTGAGAGAAAACAAAAGAAGTTATTTTTATCTTGAGCTTGTGATCTAAGAGTTCTTTGATTTAGGTTTCCTATTATATTATCTAATGGGTGTGATTTAGATTCCTTAACATTTACTATTTCATTTTCTCCTAGTATTGTATTTTCATTATCATCACCTAAGGGTTTTGTTTTACTAACCTCAATAGCTTCATCTTCAACTAGGTCATCATCTTCTAGAGGCAATGTTTTAGGTGGTGGTGGAGTTTCATCAAATGTTACATTAATGATTCTTCTACTTTCATAGTGTGTTTATTAAGTATTATATAAGCTTTACTATTTTGCGAATACCCTAGAAAAATTCCTTCGTATGACTTAGGGTCAAATTTAGTAAGGTAATCCTTTGTATTGAGAACAAAACATTTGCTCCCGAATACCCTAAAGTAATTTAGATTAGGTTTTCTACCTCTTAATAATTCATATGGGGTTTTTCCTAAAATTTACCTAATTGAGACTCTATTTATTATATATGTTGATGTATCTACGGCGTGACACCAAAATTTTTGTGGGATAGATTGTTCATTTAGCATTGTTCTACTCATTTCTTGTAAGGAACGATTCTTTTTTTCTACTACCCCATTTGATTGTGGAGTGTGAGGAGCGGAGAAATTGTGAGATATTCCATTTAAATCACAATATTTTCCGAACTGCACTTCGTTATCAAGTTCCCGACCATGGTCCGTCCTAATAGATACTATAGAACATCCTAATTTGTTTTGAATCATTTTACTAAATATTTCAAACTTATTAAAGGCTTCGGTTTTATCACTTAAAAATCTAGTCCACGTGTATCATGAATAGTTGTCTACAATGACTAAGGTATAACGGTTACCTCCGTAACTCCGCACAGCGGATGGACCAAAAAGGTCCATGTGTAATAATTCTAGGCATCTAGTAGTGGAGACTATATTCTTAGCTTTGTGACTAGCATGTGCTTGTTTTCCAATTTTACAAGCATCGCAAAAATGTTGATCATATCTTAGGTTTGGCAAATTTCTAACTAATTCCTTAGAGGCTAGGGATTATATTTGTTGCATATTTGCATGACCTAATCTCCTATGCCACAGTGTAGAGTTTTCATCTAAGGTTGCTAGACATATTTTATCTTCAGGTTTATTTCCTAGTTTCATGACATATACGCCACCTTTCCTAATTCCTCTACCTACGACCTTTCCGTCCTTAACTATTTCGCTATCTTTATCGGTAAAGGTAACCCTACACTTATTATTGCATATTTTTCCTATACTAAGCAAGTTGTATGTTAAATTAGCTACATGCTCAACATTTTCAATAGTTAGGGAGTCTTGAGAAATCGTACCTTTGCCAATGATTTTTCCATGCAAGTCACTACCGAAAATAACATTACCTCCGTTGTATGCCTTGTAGGAGGAAAATAGCTTGCGATTCCCCGTCATGTGCTTCGAGCATCCACTATCCTTAATCCATTCGTCGGGCTCCAAATTTATTCCTAGACATATTTCATCGGTTGCTTGAGCTACAAGACATTTTTCGTCGTTTGCTTTGTCCGCTTCTTCTTTGTCGCTATCACTCCATGCTCCACTAACAAAGGCGCTTTGGTAATCATAACCGGGTGGCTTTGGACATTCGCCAACGAGATGGTTTGGGCTTCCACATCTAAAGCACTTTATTTTCCCGTAGTTATCATTCCTATTTCTTTGAAGCGATCTTCTTTCATCTCGTGGTTGTCTTGTGAATCTTCCTCGTCTCTTGAAAAATTTCTTGAACTCTCTTACGGCCATTGCATATTCTTCGTCTTCACTATAGTCACTTGAATCGTCATCATCACTAAGTTCCTTTTTGGCTTTTAGCGCAAGAGATTTGATTTGATCTTTCTTGCTCTTGACCGTTTCCGAGTCTCTCTTTATAATTTCTTCATGGACCTTCAAGTTGCCGATAAGTTCATCAAGCGATAACGTCATCATGTTCTTTGATTCTTCAATAGCCATGACCTTCACGCGCCATTTTGGATGTAATGCCCTAAGAAATTTCCTTACACAATTTTTGCTAGAAAAAGTCTCATCAAGTGCTTTTAAACTTGTGATAATAGTGTTAAATTTAGCAAATGCATTATCAATAGATTCCTCCTCAGGAATTGTAAATTGTTCATATTGTTGAACAAGAAGATCTATTTTGTTGTCTTTGACTTGACTATTAACTTGGTGAGTGATTAATAAAGAATCCCAAATTTCTTTTGCGGTTTGACACATAAAAATTCGTTCATAATCTTTGCGTGGTAATGCATTATAAATTACCATTTTAGCCTCATTATTTTTTGCTAGTTTCCTTTTCAAATCATCATTTTGTTTTTCAAAAGGTACAATTTCATCTATTTTAGTTAAAGGATTATTTTGAGTAGGGGAAAATCACCATAGGTAATAACATGCCAAAGATCAAGATCTTTTGATTTCACACAAGTTTCGAATCTATTTTTCCAATAAAGAAAACCATCACTCTCGAATAGTGGTGGTCTTTGCATAGATTGCCCTTCTAAATATTTTTCGGATTCCATAGATCATTTCAAGTTTTAAAATACAATTTATTTTAAAAATCTTGTTTGACGTGGCTCTTGATACCAATTATGGAAAACTAGAAGGGGGGGGGGTTGAATAGTTTTACGTCTTTTTAATTTATTATAAAAACTTTGTTTACTTTTAAAGACTTAGATTCGAATTTATGTGAACTCAACTCTTGAACAATATGAACAAATATAAGTAGATCTAAATTAACAATGCAAGTAAAGTAATGAAATGAAATGAAAGATAGAGATGGAAAGATCTAACCGCGAGACAAAGGATTTATAGTGGTTCGGCTACAAGGACACCTTCCTCGCCCTACTCCACTCCTCAAGCACCTAACTCGAGATTTTTCTTCACTATATCAACAAGCTCCCTTATGGCGGAGAAAACCTTACACAACTTTCGCTTACACCAATTTTACGACACAAAGCTAAATGTCGAGTTCTAATCGTAGCTAGAACCAATCTCACAACTTCAATCACAACTTCTTCACGACTTCTTCACTACGGCTTCACAACTACTTCACGACCTAGCACTACTTATATACTCTTCTACTTCTTCACACCTTCACTACTTACACACCTCAACTTCTTCACAACTTCACAACTTACACACTAAACTAGCCTAACCAATTATGTTCACACCTATCTAACAAATATACACAACTTATACAAGTGAATGAATGATTTACAAAGTTTACTAAACTAACAACTTAGGTAACAAGATGATACTAAGTTGTAATACTTCTAGTCTTGATTGATAGAAGTATTCTTCTTTTGTACTTGGATGGTAGAAGCTTGGATCACTTAGAAACCAATGCTTAAGAATATATGATCAAAGGATTTAGAAAGATATAATAAGAGATTTAGAACAGAAGGATTGGGGTGCAAAAGGTGAGGAAAAAGTCCAGGAATGAACCAGTATTTATAGGCAAAAATTGACAGCTGGAGGAGCGGGGCGGTCCCCTTAAATAGGGGGCCGGTCCCCTTAATTATTAAGGGGGCCGCCTAGGTTATTAAGGGGGCCGCCCCTTATATCCGTTGCCCAGCTTTTTCTTTTTGTGGGGAAGGTTTTTCTGAAATATTTTTTCCATTTTTGGTTGAAAATTTGAATTCATAAATTTATTATGGATTAAACATTTTCCTTTAATTTCCAAAAATGATTTTGTTAAAGATATAAAATGTTTGTGTTATTTTATAAAAAATCTAGTGATTAAGAAAAAGTTCCTTTGATCATATAATGCATTATGCATTTGTTTATTCATACCTTAAGTGATTAAGTTGTTAAAATAGATATTTACAACTAAATACTTGTTTACGTCATAATCTTTCGTTTAATGATTTTACATTTTGTGATTATCAAAACGTAGAGATATCGAAAGATGTTAATAACGTTTTTAGGCATTATTTATATCAACAATTTTTATACTCATGTAATGTCAAAAAGAATGCATATTATACGTAATAATAAATAGTTTTTCACACACAAAATAAATGACAATCTTGAATTATTAAATTAACATGTCATTATCATTAACCTCACACATACAACTAGTATTAAATTTGATGGAGCACATTCCATAAATCTTTACTTATTTTCTTTAATAAAAAGAGTGGTCGTGAGGGTCAATAAAGATTTTGAGCATATATCAATTCATTATTCAAATTATGATTGATATCATTATCGAATCTAATTGAAAAGTTTTCGAGTTTGGACATGAAGTTGGAATCATTATTTGTTTAGCTTCAAGATAAAATCAAAACATAACGAAATATATCTTGAACCTACATACTCAATCACACTCAATTGGTATGAAAATAATGATGTCCTTCTCAAGACGAAAAGAATATGCATTGGATCATAACTCACACTTGTGTTGATGATGTCATATTGAGTCTTCTTGTCCAATGGTTGTGTTCTAAATATTAAACTAATATGTTTAAAAGATGCTTAAAATACACAACGAAGTAGGATTGACGACTTGGATGTTTCATCCGAAATATTCAAGCAATTTACATTGCAATGCAATTTGTAAATGTGTCATTTCTGAAAAACTAAACATGAGCAAACAAACAACATATGTAGACTTTGCTCATGAACGAGTCAAGACTCAAAATCACATGCCAGGTAAAAATGTCACACATAATACATCATCAATCTTCAAGAAGACAACATGTTTTTCAAAATGATAATTTATATCCTATGCAACTCATTCTCCTTGAAACATGAATGGTTATATTACAACAGAATACGTCACATCTTGCTTAAAAAATACAGGATATTAGATTTTGCAAGCAACCTAATACAACGTGTGTCACTACTTAAACAAGTAAAATTCATTAATCACATTATAACTAAAATACTTGTTTTCATAAGCAAATTCATAAGAGTGAAAAGTTTATCCTTTTAAATAAGCATATTTGTCAAAAGATACAATATGTTGTCTCTCAATGATACAACGTAAAACATTACAAGATCTATTAAGGCAAGTAACCTTAATTAGACTCTCTTTCTCAAGATTTACTATGGAGTATTCTTGAAACCAAAACATGTTAAAATAACAACTCAACAAACAAAGATGTCATCCATAAGGTCATGTAATACACCATCGAAACCAAACAACCTCCAAATCTCAAACACATATTTAAAATATTGTGCTTGCCTTTGTAAGGATTTTGTGTATTACAAGTTGTCTTCATTAACCGGCCTTTAAAATATGGTTAGGACATGTATTAGCGGAATCGACTAATATCGTCTTTGGAAAACTTCGATGGGAAAATATAGGAATTTCAATTCTTCTAATATGCTAATGGCTACCGGAGAACCTATTGCACTAGAAATTCAATTCAACCTAATGGTTGAATTACTTCCTGGAGAAGTTGGGTTTGTGGTAAACCCGTAAAAATGGTCGTGTTTAGCCTTAATTAAGCACCGCTAGTGATAGTCTCATATCCATTCTCTAACTTGAAAAATTTTCATTCCTACATTTGACTAAAGATGTTTTACATCGATGATCTTTGTCTCCCATTAGGATTGCATTATAAAAAAGTAGTTATTAGGATTCCTCTTAGCGAACCTAGATTACTTGCATCTCACATATGTGTTTGTGATGTTTCAAAATGACTATTTGTTCCTGTAAGATATGATTAAATGTCTTCATGCTTTGTTAAATGCTAAATGATTACTTGCATGCTCATTAGAAAGATCTTGCTTTGAATTAGCTTTGTCTAATGTTATATTTCTTGATATATGTCCATGATACATGCTCTTATATGCTAAATGTCAACATGTTTTACTTAATGCTTGCATTCATAGTAATCATGTTTTGTATGCATCTCTTTACATGACTTATGTGTTATTTGTGCACCCAAACTATGTTGGACTAGGTATGCCTATCTTGATAACTTCTTAGATGTCATATAGTCTTACACGTTAATATCTTTGATTAATATGTGATGCCTGCTTAAATGACTTACATTTTCTTAATCACCATCTCGCTCTCTTCCAAATAATCCACTCTTTTGTCTAGGAAAGATTACTTCCACACAATCCCAACATTTCTATAAACATTCTTTACCAAATCCTTAAATCACTCCTTAATCATTATTGCCCAATTCTTTTCTTCCTTAATAGCAATATGATTTTCTCACAATCAATCTTTTGATTACTCTTATCATCATCATCATTTTTGCCAAATTCTTTTCTTTCTTAATGGCAATATGATTCTCATATAATCAATCCTTTGATTATTCCTATCCGTGCATCTGGGAAAAACAGAGAAAACTGAAAAGACTCTGCACCCCACTGATGACGGTCCCAAAAACATATGGGTGGTCCCTTATATATACGGGACCGTCCCTAGTAGAAGTGTCACGAACTGGTTCAATGTTTTTCTCCTTCTGCATCTTTGACTCACCACTCTCTAGACCAGTTTCTTTCTCTTTAAACAATACTTTGAACCATCCTACACCATGACTTGTCCAAAACTCACAATCCCAACTTCAACCCAAAATCTCCAACTTACATTGAAGCATCTTCCTAATCCTTTTCCTTCTTTGCTTCACAATCCCAAAATGAGTCTCCATCCATTCACAAAGAGTCTCCTAACCTCAATCCTCAAGATCATTCATTGCCACCAACATATCCACCTCCAATGACAAATTCAAAATCTATTCCCTCTTCACTCTCCTTCATCATCTCCTTCATTCTCTTCTTTCTTGGACCTATTCATACAATTGGTACCACCCATGAGAATTCCTTCAAAAACTTCTTCTTCACTCTATAGACTATATTCATAGTCCATTGTACCATCCCTCTTCTTGTTCTCACATCTACCTCTTCTTGATAAAACACCCAACAAAACTAGGATAGTATATACCTTCTTTGAAGTCTCCCATCTTCCTCACCTCTTTTCATCCTCACTCATTTTAAGTGCAAACGGTCCTTTCATTGTCTCCCTACACACATTTCTTCTCATCCTCTTCAACATAAGCTTAAATCTTGGCTTAAAACCTTCTTTCTTCATTTCGGTTCATCTTTCCTCTTCCTCATACCTTCTCATCTTTACATCATCCTTGCCAATCTTGGCTTAAAACCTTCTTTCTTCATTTCGGTTCATCTTTCCCCACTTTCTTACTTCATAGTGCCATCTTCATTCTCATCTAGGTGCTTATCATCTTCACCCTATATCACCTAGATATTAGACACTTATCTTGGAAGAAGTTAGTGAATGGTGTCACTATAGAATCAATAATTGAATATGTTTAGTTTAAATTCCTTACGTGCTATACTTTAGAATACTCATATTTCTGTCATGCATGTATTAATCCTCGATAATGTCTTGCTATATATATTCATATAATATATATATATATATGTATAAAATATATATATATATATATATATAATATTATATATATATATATATTATATATATATATAATATTATATATATATTATATATATATATATATATAATATGTGTGTGTTGTTGTGTGTGTGTGTGTGTGTGTCTGTGTGTGTGTGCACTTGTCTACTAACTCTATTTTGTAGCATTACTCCATCGCTAAATTCTTTGGTATCCAAAATAAGGGGGAGCATTTGCAAATGTCAAACTCGTTTGCAAATCGTTGATGCATCTACATACTTTGTTACTTGAAAACTAACCCTTGATGTAGGTTAAGCATTTGCAACATACTTGATTCATGGATACGCTAAAGTCAATGGGGATGCAATGAGTTAGGGGGAGCTCGGAAGCAGTTGGGTACATGGTTCAGAGTTGGTTAAACTATGGCGATAGGAGCAAGGCTTCACTAGGATGATGCAAGCTCACCTCTTTGAATGATGGGATTCGGGATCTTCTAATACATTCGTGGATAATCCTTCAACCTATATGCTCAAGTCTTCTTCTCAAGTTGTCCTCTCAAGTTGCCTTCTCAAGTCTTCCTCTCGAGATTATTTCTCAAGTTTTCGTCTATATGCTCAAGTTATCATCTCAAGTCTTGTGCTGTGTCTTCCTCAAGTCTTCTTCTCAAGACATATTCAAGTCTTCTCTATACAAGCAAAGACATCTTCTTTAAGCCATAATTAATCAAGTCTTCTTCTCAAGTTTTTCTCAATAACTCTCAAGTTTCCTCTAGTACAAGCAAAACATCTCTTCTTCTAATTCTCTTCTCAGTCCCCTTTAAGTTATCTTCAACATTTTCTCAGACATCTCTCAAGTTTATGCTCGAGTCTTTCACTCTAGTTCTCTTTAATCTTCTTCTACTCTAATGAACACCTTTTTGCGTCCGAAAAAAGGGTAAGGGAGTGTAACAAGTAACTTCACACTTTTAGAGTTACGGTTTACATAATTTGTCATCACATAAAGGGGAGATTGTTAGTGCAAACGTTACGACGTTTAAATCTATACAATGTCTTCATGTTAAATGATGACAAACAGTAACTTGTAGTACATAATTAAAGTGCACAATTATCGTTTACACAAATCATCAATGCGAACGCATCAACATCTTTCGACGGTCAGGTCTACATCATTCAGTATGTAAACAATACATACCGACTTAGTAAAGTGATCAAAGAATTTATTTCTCAAACTTACATTTTATGTGACAAAACATTTTACACAAGTATTTGTAATTAAAAGAATGTTTATAAAGAAATAAATTGAATTTCAAAATTCAAACAGCTATTTTTCCCCCCTAAAACCGACGATTTTCACCAGATAAACTTTCACCACGTCAGGAACAAAAATGGAGCGTATGTCGGGACGATCCCTAGATAAAGGATCGCACATAAGGGTACCTACACCCGCTCCTCCTGGTGGCTATAAATATTGAATGTTTCACTCAAAAAAAAACCCTCTTTGGGATGAAAATTTTGGCTTTCTTTCTCCTCTTGATCACTATAAGTCGATATGGTTTATAAGTGTTCTCTATCCTCTATATCAAAGTGCATAGAAAGAAATCAAAGTCGTCAAAATCGAAGTGTTATTAGTCACACAAAAATCAACTAGTGTACGATTCCATTCTTCCTCCAAACTCTCTCTTACGTATATAGTGTATCTGACTTGTATTGAGTGTGATTAGGTGTGTAAGTGTAAATCTAGAACAATGTAAGTCCATGATGATTGTGTAGATTAGGAGGTGTTACATCCGTAGTGATTGTGTGTAGACTAGGACGTGTGACTCCATATGTGAAGACTAGATTGTGTAGTCCCTGTAGAAGACTAGATAGTGAAGTCCGTGTGTGAAGACAGGACCTGAAGGTCCGTGAAGATTGGATGGTGATCAATTCAAGTGACAGGGTGATCGTACCGTGTGGCCAGTGGCTGTGTGAAATTGGTTTAGCTAGGATTAGGACTCGACATTCCGCTTAGTGTCGTAAACTTGGTGAAGCTTTGGTGTACGTTTTTCCGCCATAATGGGCTTGTTGACTAGTGAAGTAACTCTCGAGTGTGGTTACTCGCGGAGGGAGTAGGGCGAAGAGTGCATCGTGCCGAAACCACTATAAATCATCATGTCCGTTTGCGTTTTCTCTCTAATCTCTTTACTTCTAATTCTTGCATTTATTGTTTGTAGTTATCTGCATGAGTTAGTTTTATGGCTTATGCTTATAATTGTGAATGTGGTGTGATACAACTATAACTTAAATATCAAATACACCTTAATCTATACAAACCGCTAATTTACAGTCAATACTATTCAACAAACCCGAATTTATTATTCTTGACATTTATTTGAACACAATTTCACCCTTAATTTTATTAACACGTGAAAATTAGAACATCTTCAAGTACACTAGACTTAGGCTTATTAGCCAGACGTTCCAGTACTTGCTCTACTCCGTTCACAATTTTAGACCCTAAAACAATTTCCTTTCTTTATTTACTCACGTTGTCAATCAACAAATTAATTCGTAATTTAAATTTAAACACCGATATATCCAATTCCCCAACGATTATTCTAACTATTTTACTTCTTAAAAGTTACCAAAGTTTCAAAATATTTCCTTACGCCAAGTAAATTCTTTATATTTATTTAATTCGTACACTTTCGTTAATTCACAAACCACAACAATACCTATTTTTAACACCCAATACATACAACAATACACTGTATCAAAACAACTCATTACTCCCATTTTATACCCATTGTGCGCCCCCCCCCTCTTGTCCAAATTACTAGACAAAGATAATTACCACAAATTACCACACAATCCTTAAACATGGAGTTGTACAAACATTTTGGAAGTTACCACAAATTGTCCCTTGCCCCCCTAATCGCCACAACCTAAAATACTACCCAGATATTTTGACTTACTATTAATCTTTTGAAGCCTTTTATAATAGATCACAAGTAACACCATTTTGCACTACTAATTCAAGAGCAAAAAAAATAATCACTCCTATTTCATACACAAAGTCGACACACTCTAGAGCAAGGAAGAAACTGATTTGTTAAGTCAGCTAATAGGGTACTCTAGCAAGTTTGCACACTATACTTGTTGATCAAGTGTCTTATCCTCATCTCATATTTTCTTGTAAGAATCCTTACATGCAAAACTCATGTTTCATGTCATAATGTAGTCAAGTAATTACTTAGTTTCACTTTTTAATGTTGAAAAGCTTTAAAATTCACAATGATCATTTTTCAAAAAGGGTATGTTTAAGCAAGTTTTATTAAAAGTAAACTAGTTGTAAAAATCTCAAAAAAGTGGAAATGATAAAATTATATTATTATATAATTATTATAAGATTTATATCAATATATATATAATATCATATATTTATAATTTATATAGGTCTTTCAAACGATAACCATTTACTGGGAACTGAGAGAACCACCAAAAACATACATGCACGCCTTTAATAATTGTATTTTTGCACATATGTTTTACAAACAACACATATGTTTTAAAAAAAACATAGTTGTTCTAAAGAATTTGATAAGAAATTGAAAATACAAAATTTTTCTTTGAAAGTGTTCATGTATGTTCTTATAAGACGTGCAACGACAATATTGCGGCCGTGGGTAAGGTTTTTGTGAAAAAAGATGATGAGTTCATAATGATATTAAAGAACATAGGTGGATGCTTACGATTATTGATGATTTGCATGTATTTTTATTTTATTTTAAAAGGCGTGCATGCATGTTTTTTGTGGTTCTCTCAGTTCTCGCAGATAAAATGGTTCTCGTAAGAAAGTCCCCCTATATATATATATATATATATATATATATATATATATGTTAGTGAACTTGTAAATTTTAACCATTCATGATGACCATTTACATGGACTCTTGAATATTGCTAAGTTAGTGTTAGATCACTTTTGTTATGTTGAAAAGTTGATGGATGAACTAGGACTAGATTTGGAGTTGTTGTTAAGTGGTTATAATAACTAGAAGATTAGGAAAAATTGTTTGACACATTTGATAATGAATCTGTCATGTTTTGATTAACACAGGAAACTCAGTAGCTTGGTGACACGTTTAGGCTAGAAATATAGAAAATAGACTCAATAATGAAAACGTATCCGCTTGAATGAGTTAAAACGGGCTTATAACGAAAAAGATACATTAGTTTCAATTTATGCGACGAAAACTAAATTTTCAGAAAATTGTTGAAGCTGATAGGAAATTTTGAGTGATGAAAACTGATGCTAAATGGTAACTAGACTAGCCGAGACCTAATAAATCCGATAGTATACTTAAATACCTTTGCGGGGAAAGGTAAAACTTAAGAAACGGAGCTACGACAAAAAAGTTATGGCCTAAAGAAGGTTTACGACGACATATACGTTGACAGCTTATTTTTGGCTATTAGAAAAAGCTGTTAGAATTATTTGAAGTGGATTTTGGACCCTTTAGAGTATATTTTGGCTAAAATGACGTAAACGAAAATGGTAGAACATTATATATACTTGTTAGGCGCGTTTGAGATTTTTGAAATATCTATTAACATGACAACTAAAATTTGATCACGAGATTAACAAGTTACGTTTTCTAAAAAGGGTGATTTTCTAAATAAAATATCACATTGACGCAACTACATTTTTGACGATAAATATTACAACAAACATGTACAAGTGATAAAGTAGAGTATGAACTTGCGTGCATGACCTTGTTTTCGAACATAAGACATATGTATTATTTAGGTCGCGATTAGAATTATCAGACTTAATTTACCGTTTGCCAATTTACCAATCGAGATTTGCTTTTGCTAAGGTGAGTTTCATAGCCCCGATTTTTACATTGTTTATACATTATTTCTAAACCCTCGGGGTGGGAATACATTGCTTGTTTTTACATACGGACACAACTACGAAAACCGTTACTTTGACTAAGTTACTGCATTGCCATTAAAGTCCCCTTTTGAATCATGAACCGTTAATTACTTGTAAGCGCGGATGTTATGAATAGATCTATTTGGGTTGACACCCCGTCCGAGTTGGTCGCGCCAACCTGTCAAATGGATGCATATCATTCGGATTATTTCCGAGTGTCTGGCAAACACTTATTTGGGGCATTATTATTATTATGCTTGATTGCATACCATTACGTCGAGCTTCGGGGTCATGTGCTTAGGCACTGTATATATTATTTTTGGCTGTGACATTATATTTGTTGTAATTGTCTTGCTATTGAAATCTTGTGGTCCGCATTACTGTTTACTTAAACCTATGATCTCACCAACATTATTGTTGACCCTTTTAGCGTGTATTCTTAGGTAATTAGGTGATGTTGATACACCTCTTGTATAGGGCACTTTTGAGTCACATTTTGGAAGTACATCATGATGAAGATTTTTGATGCGTGGTTTTGCAACCTTACAACAGGTTTTACCTCTCAAGGGATCTCAAGAGGCTTACAACCCCACCAGGCAGTGTACCTGACCGATGTAGTATAGTGTAGTGGTAAGTATGGGGGATTGATCGTTCTCCACAGGGAATAGTGTTCGTTAGGTATGAAAAACTACTCTAACAGGTCTAAGGGTGAGAGAAGATTCTTTTTTGTGTTTTTATAATTTTATGGAAAGCAAGTAAAATCTCGGGTTTGAAAGAGCGAGCGGAATTAGTTGCTAGTCAACTAACCCAAATAACTATGAAAGCAAATAAAATAAAATAACAGAAAATGAAAATGGTGGTGAAACTTATGTGGAGAGAAATGTGTTTACTTAGATTTCTTTACTCCCTAACTATCTTTTACCGGTTAATTAGTGTGCATTAATCGCGTGGATGACGGGTGTATTCCTTAATACCAATCGTGGGGTGGCGTACGTACTTCCCCAACTCTACAAGCTCCTACTTCACTCCTATGTCGAGCCGGCTAGGAAGCTCCTAACATGGGATCACTAGAATTCGCTTGTACATTAAATACAACCATAAAAACCTTAGTACGCATTGGTTCATGTTTCTTAAGACGTTCAAGCAAGTTACCGAATAGGAAGTTAGCCAGTTTTCTTAAGCCTAACATAGATGAACAATCATCCAATACAACTAATAACACACTAATAACCAATAATCAATAGCTAGGTTTCATTAGATCTAAGCAAACACAAAGAAAACCTAGCCTAGCATGTTAAACAAAAGACAAGAACAAGATAGAATCAAACAACACATAGACATATTGAATGATTAATTGATAACTTATCTTCAATGTAACATGGAAGATCTCAAGGCAAAAAGCCTTGAAAAAGCTGCTAAAATCGTCTTAGGGTTCTTACACACAAAGTTCCTCAATAAGTTCCACACATATGACAAAAAATTGCAAAACTATATATAGACTTTCAGATCTGACGGCGTCACGTTATGGAGTGTGACGCCGTCACCTCGCCGCTTTTAGGGTTCCCGGATGGCCTTCTTGACGCCGTCCCTCTTTAGCTCTCCAAAATCCGTTCTGGCTTATCAAGGCTTGACGCCGTCCCTCTTTAAATTAAGCCGTGACGACCTTGATCACTCCAAAGGGTGACGCCGTCAGAATTCCCATGCAAATTTCTCTGGCTTATCATGAGTAATTTTCATATCCACCACTTTTGCCAAGCCATGACGCCGTCAAGAACAAATCCTGACGCCGTCAAAGGTACTTTCCAGCACAATTTTGAGACTTTGCCGTTTTCTTCACTTTTATGCTCCAAAAACGTCCAAAATGCTTCCTTTTCCAGATTTCTTCTCAAAAGTACCTAAAATGACAAAAGGAACGATTTAGGGCAATATTTGATCAAATAAATACGATTTAGGGCTTAAATGACCCCTTAAAAGCGGTACACTTTTCGCTTCATCAAATACCCTTACACTTGAGATTTGCTTGTCCTCAAGCAAATGCGCTTTTATTCTAATCAAAATACAAGTTAGGGGTCATTTAATGCTAACATAAAAGTAATTACAACAAATATTCGTTCCACTTTAATCATAATAAGCACGGAGATTACAAACTAGCATCTCACAAGTAGTGTTTAGATACTCACATCTCTCAATTGTCATCAAAATAAATCTCATAAATGAAAACGGATAACATCTCTCACTACCTGTCATAGCAAATAGATTACCATAGGCTTGGGAAAGGATCGAAAACCTCCTCCACTAGGCGTAAGCACCTAAGATAAACTATCAAAGAGGGCTTTTAAACGGGTTATAACGTTAGGTGTAGGGAAAAGGAAAACACGGTTTTGTTGGATAAAGGATATTTTACTGGTGGCGAGTTAAAGATCTTGATTAATTACATGTACTATACAATGTTGCTAAGCCAAGACTAGACTCAATCTTAAGCTAAAAACAAAATAACAAAAACATAAAATAAACATAAAATGAAACGGGATGGTAGTCCGTATGTTTTTTCTATTTTTCTTTTTCTCATTTTTTTTTTGTATTTTTCTTGATTTTTCGATTTTTTTTTTCATACACTCTTTCCCTACCATCCAAAATAATACATCATAGGGGCGTTGCATTCCCCTTACACTTGAACTTTTACATAACTTTACAAATAACTATTCTAATGACTCGAATTAAGATAATCAAAACACTTGGAGTACTTTTTAAAATATTTAGCACATATGGGGGTAATAAATGATGTTCTTCCCCATTACTCCATTACACTAGTACTTTACCCATGAGTCCCAATCATCCCAAAACAATATGTACAAGGATATGACTCGACTTAGCAACCATGTAATCAACTAGATAATTAACTTGGGTTTAAACAAATGTTGTCACAATAATGCACAAAAAATGAGTGCATACAAGGTAGGCTAAGGCGATTTGGGTGTACATTTTAGTGGGGTGTAAACAAATTCTTCCTTTAAGTAAAATGCTTAAAGGTCGAAACGAAAAGATAGGCTCTGAGGGGTGTACTAGGGGTATCGTGTACTAAAAATGAGTACAACGCAAAGGGTGTGGGAGAATTACTTGACCAATGTAGCCAAAGTAATTATAACAAAAACACAGGTGTAAAACAATGGGTTAATCCTAATGCCTCTTATCATGTAGTAAATCTAACTACACGAATGTAGTCTCACTTGTGGCCTCGAAATGGTCCTAACGCAAGTTCTAGAATCTAAGTGCTACCGGTACACACATCATAGCAAAATGCTTTTCCTACCAATTCTAGGGGCGAACCTCACATATTTGGGGGTGGAAAATTTTTTTTAGTGGTACGGTTTTTTGTGCTAGTCATATAACTCCTATCCGTGAGACGCTCATTAGAACTAAAGTTTCACTCCTAAATGTTGTAAAAAATTTTAAATTTGGCACTAAAATTACCCTAACAGGTATTTATCTCAGTTTTATTACACATCTATTATTAAACAAACAAAAATCAAGCGTAAAAGCATTCTCTGAAGTATCGTACTTTTACCCCCCCTTACACTTAAGATGAACATTGTCCCCAATGTTCAAATAACAAATGTAAAAGTAAAAAAAGTAAAAGAATGAAATCAAATACTCCCCTGATTCGCTCGGTGGATAATGAAGTAACACAGTTAGATCTTCTTCCAAAGAGAATGTAAAAGCTCCATGACTAATGCATCGCCAAAAGCTTGATCCAAAACATTTCCTTGTCCAAAATAACCTGTTAAACCTGAGAAAAAAAACATGAAAACCTGCATAACATCGGCGGGATAAACTCTATATATAAGGATATAATGCTTGTGGAATGATAATTTTGCAGATTCCTGTAGATTATAAGTTATAGATTTAATAAAAACTTTTTATGAAAACAAAACTTTCAAAAATTTTCAGAAAATTAAACCTGACGCCGTCAGGTTGTAAATCCTGACGCCGTCAGAAATGATCTGACAGAATTCTCATGTTACGTTTCCGGAAAATTTTTGGAAAAACCTACACCTTACTTCCTGGAAATCCTGCAAAACATCATTATGACTCGATACAAGCATTTGACTCAAACAAACACTAATATGTATGTTCATTTATTATTATTATGATTCATGTTCATTTGTGTTCTAAATAAACCGATTTAGATTTCCCTTACACTTAACTTTCGCAAAATACCTTTATATGTAGTTAAGACGAAGTTAAAAAAAAAATAAAGCATTTTCACAATTTAGTTTTTGAACATGAATCAATAATAATAAAAATTAAACACACGTACGGAAACAAATAAAATCAAACGAACAAATAAACACACAAAGCAAATAAAACTTGGGTTGCCTCCCAAGAAGCGCTTGTTTTTGTTCGAGTCACGAGCCTGACTCTACCCTTATTTAACGGATAAAGGAGAGGTTTTTTCTACACTTAGGATTAAGTGCAGGTGATAGTAGCGATACACACTATCTTGGTGGAAGTATGCCGCGTGAGGAAAGAGTGGTGGATGAATTATATACTCAAAGGGGTGTGCTCCTTTCATCATAACCTTACCTAGTTCACTTTGGTCAATGGGTGAATTAAAGTTTTCTCCTAAAAAGGGATCATCTTCTATCAACTTCGAGAGATTCCTAGTTAGGAATCCATCTTGACCTAATAAACCCGGTTTAAACCCATAATGTTTCTTGTGATCAATCATGAATGGGTGATGTAAGTATGTAAGGTCATGGTTCACTCCTATGTTAGCTTCCTCTCTACAAGGCCTAGAGTCTACTACCTTAATCTTAACATTACCCGGACTACATGGTTTGATGGGTGGATCGGGACCTAATTCAATTCCTAAGTTCACATCTAAGGATGGAAGATTAGGTAACGGTTTTGGTTTAGGCTCCGGTTCATCAAAACTAGGAACTTCCATAGAACTAAAAGAAAGGTTATGACTACAAGTATTCAAACCTACATCCTCTAGTTGTGTTTGGTCCAAGGGTTCTACCACTATTGGGGTTCCTATAGTCTCTTCTACATCTTCTGGGTAAGTCACGGGTGGTGTGTGTGCCTCAAATGATGGTAGGACTTGTGGGGTACTTGGTGGGCTTGGGTTCTCTACTATATCCTCCATCACATTAAGATCACCAATGTGTTCATCTTGTATTATGGTAGGGCCTAACCATGACATGCAGCTAGGTGGCTCAACTCTACCCTCATGTGTGTCGTATGTTTTGGTGAAATCTATCCCACTCATGCAACTAACCATCTCAGAATCTTGGTTTGATTCTAAGCCCATGTTCTTAGAAACTAGGTCTCTTTGCTCATACGAATCCACCAATTCGTTCCACTTATGGGTCATGGTTAGGAAGCTTTCCTCAAAATTCATCCAAAGGGCCTGACTAAAAGGAATTGATCCAGATAATGCTCGTCTAATAGAAATCTCACATGCATAGAATTCATTAAACCCATTTAACCTTACCCCTAACTCCTTTTGGAAATCACAAAGATCACACAAAAATTCATAGGAATGATAGGAAACAAATCTATTGGTGAAATATAATTGTTCCCCTATTGACAATGATCTAAATGGAATTTCATCCATCATAGTGACAAATGAAAATGGTTTTACAAACAAAGGGCACAAAGAAAAAGATAGACTAAGAAATCCTAGAAAAATAAAATAAAAATCTCACTAGAAAGGAATCTAGTGAGTAGACCTATAAAATAAAAATTCAACCTAAACAATAACTATTCCCCGGCAGCGGCGCCAAAAACTTGATGCGTGGTTTTGCAACCTTACAACAGGTTTTACCTCTCAAGGGATCTCAAGAGGCTTACAACCCCACCAGGCAGTGTACCTGACCGATGTAGTATAGTGTAGTGGTAAGTACGGGGGATTGATCGTTCTCCACAGGGAATAGTGTTCGTTAGGTATGAAAAACTACTCTAATAGGTCTAAGGGTGAGAGAAGATTCTTTTTTGTGTTTTTATAATTTTATGGAAAGCAAGTAAAATCTCGGGTTTGAAAGAGCGAGCGGAATTAGTTGCTAGTCAACTAACCCAAATAACTATGAATGCAAATAAAATAAAATAACAGAAAATGAAAATGGTGGTGAAACTTATGTGGAGAGAAATGTGTTTACTTAGATTTCCTTACTCCCTAACTATCTTTTACCGGTTAATTAGTGTGCATTAATCGCGTGGATGACGGGTGTATTCCTTAATACCAATCGTGGGGTGGCGTACGTACTTCCCCAACTCTACAAGCTCCTACTTCACTCCTATGTCGAGCCGGCTAGGAAGCTCCTAACATGGGATCACTAGAATTCACTTGTGCATTAAATACAACCATAAAAACCTTAGTACGCATTGGTTCATGTTTCTTAAGACGTTCAAGCAAGTTACCGAATAGGAAGTTAGCCAGTTTTCTTAAGCCTAACATAGATAAACAATCATCCAATACAACTAATAACACACTAATAACCAATAATCAATAGCTAGGTTTCATTAGATCTAAGCAAACACAAAGAAAACCTAGCCTAGCATGTTAAACAAAAGACAAGAACAAGATAGAATCAAACAACACATAGACATATTGAATGATTAATTGATAACTTATCTTCAATGTAACATGGAAGATCTCAAGGCAAAAAGCCTTGAAAAAGCTGCTAAAATCGTCTTAGGGTTCTTACACACAAAGTTCCTCAATAAGTTCCACACATATGACAAAAAATTGCAAAACTATATATAGACTTTCAGATCTGACGGCGTCACGTTATGGAGTGTGACGCCGTCACCTCGCCGCTTTTAGGGTTCCCGGATGGCCTTCTTGACGCCGTCCCTCTTTAGCTCTCCAAAATCCGTTCTGGCTTATCAAGGCTTGACGCCGTCAGAATTAGGCGTGACGCCGTCCCTCTTTAAATTAAGCCGTGACGACCTTGATCACTCCAAAGGGTTACGCCGTCAGAATTCCCATGCAAATTTCTATGGTTTATCATGAGTAATTTTCATATCCACCACTTTTGCCAAGCCATGACGCCGTCAAGAACAAATCCTGACGCCGTCAAAGGTACTTTCCAGCATAATTTTGAGACTTTGCCATTTTCTTCACTTTTATGCTCCAAAAACGTCCAAAATGCTTCCTTTTCCAGATTTCTTCTCCAAAGTACCTAAAATGACAAAAGGAACGATTTAGGGCAATATTTGATCAAATAAATACGATTTAGGGCTTAAATGACCCCTTAAAAGCGGTACACTTTTCACTTCATCAATTTTCTTGCATTTTTTAGCATTTGGTTATGTACTTAAATCTTACATTTTGATGGTGAACTCTGATATATATATTTTGTAAAACGTTATGTTTAAATCAAACACTTGTTTTAAAACAACTCACTTAGAGGTCGTTCTTTATTCCTTGTACTTTGTTAACCATGAACATCACGCCCCCGGAATGCCATTCCCGCTGCAACCCAAATTTTGGGGGTGTGACAGATTGGTACCAGAGCCAAGGTTATAGAGAACTAGGATGCATCATTGACCCTAGACTATAACCACTAGGTTACGACACTTCACAACATCATGACATGCATAAACATGTATCGTAATCGTAAATCGTATGTTTTTATTTACTTATTTTATATGAGTACTTGTACTTATATATAATATATTTATATTGACCTGGTTTACAGTGATATGTCTTCACCTACCCATCCTATCATCCTCGACTCGGATTTAGATGTGGAAGATTCATCATCATCCACTGTTCCGATCATACCAGCCATTCCAGTTCCTGTACCCTCTGGCGATGACTCTACTGAGACTAAGCCATTTGAGGACGCTCAGACCATATCTACACCTCCTGTATCCCCACCACCCGTTGCACCTGTCCCTCCAGTTCCATCACCACCAGTTTCACCTCTGGTACGCCATGCTAGGCGTATTCCTGTAGTACAGCCAGATCAGATACCCATTGGTTGCCGCTATCGGCTACATGAGACTGGCCCTGTCATGCTTCGTACCACTAGGAAAAGGGTACGATCTTGACCCAGCACCTACTACTCCATCTCATATCCCATCACCACCATCATCTCCACCACCACCACCGTTTACTTACCACCAGACTACTACAGTCCCATTACCACCATCACCCAGAGATGTTTCTGATATTTTGCTATTGCCTCGTAAGAGGGCTTTTACCATGGCACCTTTACCTTCTGATCCCTATGTTATGGCTGCTGCTGAGGCCTCTACTCGACATGAGGTTCACAAACGGGTTGACGCCCGCAGGTGGTTATTCATTCCGCCTACTCTCAGTAGATGGAGATACGATGAGGGTACTCGAGTTCTGCCGGTTACCGGTGAGCTGATCCATCATACTATTCCACTTCTGATCGCTAGGATGGTCCGTCATGAGGACCATATTGGCTGAATGTTTGATCGTATCGATGAGCTTCCCCTAAAGCGCATTGAGATTATAGAGACTCAGCTAGAGCATCAGATCATTGCACACTCCCGAATTGCCACACTTGAGCATTTCGTGGAGGATGAGCAGGCGCGACGACGTGACCAGGATGCGTTGATTGCTAGTCTCCTCGATCAGATCAGAGATCTCCAGCGCCGTCTCGATGGTGCATCAGGCAGTTCCTAGACTAGATTTGTATCATAGATATCTTTTGTATTTATATCCTAGCCACGGGGTGTGTGGCATTAGTAATGACACTTGTGGTCTTTTGTTAGTTGTACAACAATGTAGCAAGTTATTTTGGGATGTATTGTATGGTTACTCTATGATATGATATCGGTCGATGTGAACCGAGACTTTTCAATTTGTATTCATGTATGTTGTGATTATATCTACTGATATGTGTCGTTTTACACATATCTTTTCGTCCAATTTTCGAGTCAAAACAACCAAAAACACTTTAAAACGATCAAATAATGTTAAAAATATCTTTGAGATGTGTTTTTGTGTATTCCATATGCAAAATGATTGAAAACGATTGAAAAACAAACAAAATTTGCATAAATGGCAAGTCTAGTCCCTCAAGCTTAAAATAATAAAAAATAATAAAAAAAAAAATTTTTGGTCCTTGGAATAATAAGCTTGGCAATTTTGGTCCCTGGATTAGCTTTGGAGATTCGGCAGATTTGGTCCTTGATTTTGACAACTTTACACATTTGGTCCTTGGATTAATTCTCATTTACCCCAACATTTATTCTACAAATACCCACTACCGGATCCAACAACAATCCTTACCCAACCTATTTAAACCCAAAAATAAATACCCAAGCCCACCAACAATACCCAGCCCACATCAAACAAAACCCGACCGAACCAATCTCAATATAAGCTAATGATCGGATGAAATAAAAAGGGTCAAATCCCCAAATGCTTGGTCAATATCCCAATCGGTCGATAACACAACCCTAATTCGCTTCTTAGCTTTGTCTTCTTCCCCAAACCTCTATCCCGCCAAAACACAAGCAGCCAACACAACCATCACTATCCACTCCTCTTCCCTAAATCTTTCACCATTTCACTACCCTTCTCCACTCCCCATTTCACTACCCTTTCCCCATTAAACCTTCTCCAAGCCAGGTCATCAATCCGTGGGATGTAGTGGGTGCTAAGACCAAAATAAAGGGCCAAGATCAAGTTCAAGATTCATCCAACGGAGGGGAAAGTCAGCAAAGAAGCACAAGTAACTTTTTGTGAAGATTTATCTCACAAGAGAAACACAAAAGGAGGACCTGAGTTCTTTATTTTTTCTTTTTTTTTAGTAGTATAAATAGAGTAGTGAGGTTATTGCGGTAAATCACGTCAATATCTAATCATGTTGTGATTATACTATGGTTGACGTGATTTATTCTTATTGTGGTTGATTCTTATCACGCCATATTCTTACCATGATTTATCCTTGTCGTGATGTATTTTTATCCTGTTGTGGTTGTATCTACTCATGGTGAAAATATGTTATGATTATTGTTATTTATTATGGATGATCGTTATCACGTCATATTTCTATCATGATTTATTCCTATATTGGTGTGGTTGTGTTTGTTGTGATTTTCACATGTCATGGTTGTATATATATACTTGTGATGACCTTTGTTACTTATGGATCCTAATTATTGTTGTTTCTTGTGATTAGAAAAACAATGCCACCTAAGAAACAAAGCATGAGTACAGCTGATATTGATCGACTCGTTGCCCAATGGGTTACGGCACAGGTTGCTGCTGCTATGGCTGAATACGAGACCAATCGAAACAGTGGCAACGGCGGAGAAGATAGTGGAACGGCAACCAGGGTTGAAACCACGACTCGTGGATGTACTTACAAGGAATTTTCGGGTTGCAAGCCACAGATTTTCAGTGGCACGGAAGGAGCTGTCGGTTTGGTATGATGGTTCGAGAAGTTGGAATCGACTTTTCGTATGTGCAACTGCGCGGAAAACTGTAAGGTGAAATATGCTACAGGTACCTTGTTGGATTGTGCCTTATCATGGTGGAATGTTTATGCCCAATCAGTGGGAATTGATGCTGCTTTTGAACTACCATGGGCTGAATTCAAGGAGATGGTAACAGCTGAGTATTGTTCGAGGAATGAGGTTCAAAATTCAGAAGTTGAATTTTGGAACTTAGCAGTGAAAGGGTACGATATTGCAGCTTATACTAAGCGATATCATGAATTGGCTACTCTCTGTCCTGAGATGGTTTCGACTACACAGAAAAAGATTGAGAAGTACATCTGGGGACTTCCATCTAATATTCAAGGAAATGTCACATCTTCTAAGCCATGTACTCTGGATGAGACAATCCGAATGTCCAACAATTTAATGGATCAAATTGTTCAAGCAAAGGCTGCTCGAGATAGAAATAATGGTAACCGCAAAAATAACACCAACCGCTACCACAACAGTAACAACAACAAGAGAAAGTGGGATACTACTCAGGGAGGAAATGCTGCTCAACAACCCAACAAAAGACAAGAAGTCGTTAAGGCTTATGTAGCAGGACCGACTGAAAAGAGAGGTTATGAAGGAACTCTTCCAAAGTGTGACAAGTGCCAACGTCACCACAATCCTGGACATTGCCCTACTCCATGCGGCAATTGTAAGAAAATCGGGCACTTAACCAAAGACTACAGGTCTCCTATTTCTGCAACAAATCAAAGGGTTCCCGGAGCATGTTTCGGATGTGGCGAAACAGGACATTTCAAGAATCAATGCCCAAAGGAGAAGAATCAGGGAACGGGAACTCAGAATAATGGAGCTCGGGGAAGAGTCTACAATCTCAGAAAAAGAGAAGCTACGGAGGACCCGAACGTTGTCACGGGTATGTTTCTTCTCAATGGTCGTTATGCTTCAGTTTTATTTGATTCGGGTGCCGATAAAAGTTTTGTGTCTACTACTTTTGCTCCTTTACTTAACATCCCACCGACCACCTTAGACACCGCCTACAACATTGAATTAGCAAATGGTAACTTAGTTGGCTCCGACACCATAATCCGCGATTGTACCTTTAACTTCCTAAACCATCCATTTAACATCGATCTTATGCCTATCAAGCTCGGTAGTTTTGACATCATAATTGGTATGGATTGGTTATCTAAACACCATGCCAGGATCATTTGCAGCGAAAAGGTTGTCTATCTCCCTTTTAGTGGTGAAACCTTGATTATCCGTGGTGAACGAAGCGGAACTCGATTAAACATCAAATCGTGTGTCAAGACCGAAAAGTATATAAATGTCATGCTTTTCTAGCACACATAACCGAAAAGAAGTCGGATGAGAAACGATTGGAAAATGTACCGATTGTTCGAGATTTTCCGGAAGTCTTTCCCGAAGACTTGCCTGGACTACCGCCTACCCGTCAAGTAGAGTTTCAGATAGATTTGGTGCCAGGAGCAGCACCAATAGCAAGACCACCCTATCGACTAGCACCATCAGAGTTGCAAGAATTGTCTAATCAGTTGCAAGAACTACTAGACAAGGGATTCACTAGACCAAGTTCCTCGCCTTGGGGAGCGCCGGTCTTGTTCGTAAAGAAGAAGGATGGATCGTTCCAAATGTGCATAGATTATTGCGAATTGAACAAGTTAACGGTGAAGAACCGTTACCTACTTCCAAGAATCGATGATTTGTTCGATTAGTTGCAAGGTTCCAGTTTTTACTCGAAGATTGATTTGAGATCGGGTTATCATCAACTAAGGGTTCGGGAAGAAGATATCCCAAAGACGGCTTTTAGGACTCGTTATAGTCATTACGAGTTTCAAGTGATGCCGTTTGGATTAACTAATGCACCGGCGATATTTATGGATCTCATGAATCGTGTGTGCAAACCGTACCTGGACAAATTTGTAATTATGTTCATTGATGATATTCTAATCTACTCTAAAAGCAAAGAAGAGCACGAAGAACATCTCAAGATGATCTTAGAATTACTCAAGATTGAGAAGTTATACGCTAAGTTTTCTAAGTGTGATTTTTGTATCCGAAAAGTACAATTTCTTGGGCACGTAATTGATAGCCAGGAATTGCATGTTGACCCAGCTAAGATCGAGGCTATTAAAGATTGGGAAACACCTAAGACTCCCACAGAGATTCGATAATTTCTAGGTCTTGCCGGGTATTACAGAAGATTAATTGAGGGTTTCTCTAAGATAGCGAAGCCTTTAACCAAACTAAAGTAGAAGAATCAGAAGTACCAGAAAGTTCTTCCATCCAAAATTCTTGAGGCTCAGGCCGAAGCACATAAGACAGAGAACCGACCTAAGGAGAATCTTCATGGTATGCCAGAAAGTAAGAATGGTTTTACAAAAAGATCTGATGGAATGTTATGCTTCAAAGATAGGAGTTGGATACCACATTTTGGTGGCCTACGAGAGTTGATCATGCACGAATCACACAAGTCCAAATATTCCATACACCTAGGTTCCAATAAAATGTACCAACACCTCAAAAAGCTGTATTGGTGGCCGAATATGAAGGCCGAAATTGCTACTTATGTTAGCAAATGTCTTACTTGCTCCAAAGTTAAGGCCGAATACCAGAAGCCGTCTGGCCTACTACAGCAACCAGAGATTCCTCAATGGAAATGGGAGCGTATCACTATGGACTTCATCACTAAACTCCCTAAAACTCCGAGCGGTCACGACGCGATTTGGGTGATCATTGATCGTCTAACCAAATCAACTCGTTTCTTACAAATTAAAGAAACATACAAGATGGATAAATTAACCAGAATCTATATCCAGGAGATCATCTCAAAACATGGTGTACCAGTTTCAAACATTTGAGATCTAGACAGTCGATTCACTTCAAGATTTTGGGAATCGCTTAATGATGCCTTTGGAACCTGTCTTGATATGAGTACAGCCTATCATCCACAGACCGATGGTCAGAGTGAGAGGACCATCCAAACACTAGAAGACATGCTCCGTGCCTGTGTGATTGATTTTGGTAATAGCTGGGATACTCATTTTCCGTTGATTGAGTTTTCCTACAATAATAGTTATCACAAAAGTATAAAGTCTGCACCATTTGAAGCACTCTACAGTAGGAAATGCTGATCACCAGTCTGTTGGGCTGAAGTCGGAGATGCTCAACTTACCAGTCCAGAAATTGTTCATGAGACAACCGAGAAGATTCTTCAGATTCAGAACAGACTAAAAGCCGCCAGACACCATCAGAAAAGTTACGCCGATGTGAGGCGTAAGCCCTTAGAATTCAAAGTTGGAGACATGGTAATGTTGAAGGTATCGCCTTGGAAAGGTGTGATACGATTTGGGAAAGGCGGGAAAATGAACCCTAGGTATATTGGACAATTTAACATTCTAGCTAGAATCGGTCCAGTGGCATACAGACTTAAGCTTTCACCAGAGCTTAGCAGTGTGCATAATACCTTTCATGTTTCTAATCTCAAGAAGAGTTTCAACTCGATGACAAGCTTAAGTCCGACGAATCCCTCATCATCCCGTTCATGTTTCTAATCTCAAGAAGAGATTCAACTCGATGACAAGCTTAATTTCGTCGAAGAGCCATAAGAAATTATAGATCGTGATGTAAAGCAATTAAAGCATAGTAGAATTCTTATCGTCATAGTTCACTGGAATTCTCAACGAGGTCCCGAGTTCACTTGGGAACAAGAAGACCAGATTCGTCAAAAGTATCCACATCTCTTCACCGATAACACTCCAATGACCAACACTGACTGAATCTCGAGGACGAGATTCATTTTTACGGGTGGTAGACTATGACAACCCGCTAATTTACAGGTCACTACTATTCAACAAACCCGAATTTATTTTCTTGACATTTATTTGAACACAATTTACATATAATCTTTACTTGAACCAACGTGAAAATTAGAACATCTTTCAAGTACACTAGGACTTAGGCTATATTTAGTCCACGACGTTCCAGTACCTTGCTCCTACTCTGGTTCTCAATTTTAAACCCTAAAACAATTTCCTTTTCTTTATTTACTTACGGTTGTCAATTCAACAAACGCTATTCGTAATTTAAAATTTAACACCCGATATATCCAATTCTCCCAACGATTATTTCTAACGTATTTTTATACTTCCTAAAAGATTACCAAAGTTTCAAAAATATTTCCTTACGCCTAAGGTAAATTCTTTATATCTTACGTTTAATTACGTACAACTTTCGTTAATCACCAAACCAACAACCAATACCTATTTTTAACACCCAATACATACAACATATACACTCTTGTATCAAAACAACTCATCTACTCCCATTTTTACCCATTGTGCCGCCCCCTCCCCCTCTTGTCCTATAATTACTAGACAAAAGATAATTACCACAAATTACCAACACAAGTCCTTAAAACATGGAGTGTACAAACATTTTGGAAGCTTAGCCACCAAATTTGTCCCCTTGCCCCCCCCCCCCCTAATCGGCCACAACCTAAAATACTAGCCCAAGATATTTTTGACTTTACTATTAATCTTTTGAAAAGCCTTTGGTATAAATAGATCACAAGTAACACCATTTTGCACTAGCTAAGTTCAAGAGCAAAAAAAAAAAAATAATCACCTCCCATTTCATACACAAAGTCGACACACTCTAGGAGCAAGGAAGGAGATAACTTGATTGTGGTTAAGTTCAAGCATAATTAGGGTACTCTAGCAAGGGTTTGGAACACTAATACTTGGGTTAATCAAGTGTCTTACATCCTCATCTCACTAATCTCTTTCATAAGTAACCTTAGATTGCAAAACTTCATGTTTTTCATGTCATAATGCTAGTCCAAGTATATATACTTAGTTATCACTTTGTACATGTTGACAAAGCTTTAAATTCACAATGATCTTTTGACAAAAGGCTATGTTTTATACAAGTTTTTATTACAAGTAAACTAGTTGGTAAAAATCTCAACAAGAAAGTGAAAATGATAAACATAATATATATATATATATATATATATATATATATATATATATATATATATATATATATATATATATATATATATATATGTGTGTGTGTGTGTGTGTGTGTGTGTGTGTGTGTGTTTGTGTGTGTGTGTGTTAGTGAACATGTAAATTTTAACCATTCTTGATGATCATTTACATGGACTCTTGAATATTGCTAAGTTATTGTTAGATCACTTTTGTTTTGTTGAGAAGTTGATGGATGAACTAGGACTAGATTTGGAGTTGTTTTTAAGTGGTTATAATAACTAGAAGATTAGGAAAAATAGTTTGACACATTTGATAATGAATCTGTCCCGTTTTGATTAACACAGGAATCTCAGTAACTTGGTGACAAGTTTAGGCTAGAAGTATAGAAAATAGACTCAATAACGAAAACGTAGCTGCTTGAATGAGTTAAAACGGGCTTATAACGAAAAAGATACGTTAGTTTCAATTTATGCGACGAAAACTAAATTTTCAGAAAATTGTTGAAGCTGTTAGGAAATTTTGAGTGTTGAAAACTGATGCTAAATGGTAACTAGACTAGCCGAGACCTTAGAAATCCAATAGTATACTTAAATACCTTCGCGGGGATAGGTAAAACTAAATAAACGGAGCTACGACGAAAAAGTTATGGCCTAAAGAAGGTTTACGACGGCATATACGTTGACAGCTTATTTTTGGCTATTAGAAAAAGCTGTTAGAATTATTTGAAGTGGATTTTGGACCCTTTATAGTGTATTTTGGCTAAAATGACGTAAACGAAAATGGTAGAACATTATATATACTTGTTAGGCGCGTTAGAGATTTTTGAAATATCTATTAACATGACGACTAAAATTTGATCACGAGATTAACAAGTTACGTTTTCTAAAAAGGGTGATTTTCTAAATAATAGATCACATTGACGCAACTACATTTTTGACGATAAATATTACAACAAACATGTACAAGTGATAAAGTAGAGTATGAACTTGCGTGCATGACCTTGTTTTCGAACCTAAGACATATGTATTATTTAGGTCGCAATTAGAGTTATCGGACTTAATTTACCGTTTGCCAATTTACCAATCGAGATTTGCTTTTGCTAAGGTGAGTTTTATAGCCCCGATTTTTACATTGTTTATGCATGATTTCTAAACCCTCGGGGTGGGAATACATTGCTTGTTTTTACATACGGACACAAGTACTAAAACCGTTACTTTGCCTAAGTTACCGCAGCGCCATTAAAGTCCCCTTTTGAAACATGAACCGTTAATTACTTGTAAGCGCGGATGTTATGAATAGATCTATTTGGGTTGACACCCCGTCCGAGTTGGTCGTGCCAACCTGTCAAACGGACGCATATCATTCGGATTATTTCCGAGTGTCTGGCAAACACTTATTTGGGGCATTATTATTATTATGCTTGATTGCATACCATTACGTTGAGCTTCGGGGTCATAAGCTTAGGCACTGTATATATTATTTTTGGCTGTGACATTTTATTTGTTGTAATTGTCTTGCTATTGAAATCTTGTGGTCCGCATTAATGTTTACTTAAACCTATGATCTCACCAACATTATTGTGGACCCTTTTAGCGTGTATTCTCAGGTAATTAGGTGATGTTTATACACCTCTTGAATGGAGCACTTTTGAGTCACATTTTGGAAGCACATCATGATGAAGATTTTCTTTCATTATTTAGCGTTTGGTTATGTACTTAAATCTTACGTTTTGATGGTGCACTCTGATATATATGTTTTGTAAAACTTTATGTTTAAATCAAACGCTTGTTTTAAAATGACTCACTTAGAGGTCGTTCTTTATTCCTTGTACTTTGTTAACCATGAACATCATGCCCCCGGAATTCCATTCCGCTGCGACCCAGATTTTGGGGGTGTGACAAAATCACCTGTCTTAAACACGCCACTGTCGGCGGTCCTATACAGACAGACGGTCCCAAACATATAAGGGACCGTCCGTATATATAAGGGACCGTCCACAGTGTCTGACTAAACTAGCTCTAATTTATCTTACTTGTTCTGTGTGTCTGTTGTTGTAAGTTGGATATTAATCTACATAGTTGTTATAAATGTCATAACCACTATTCATATTTAGTCACACTTGATAGGGAATTTGATACGAAACATTTTAGATTTTAAACAGGAACGTATTCACCCCCCCTACGTTTCTACAGTATAGAAAGGGCTTCAGATCTTCTTGGTTTGATACATACTGATGTATGTGGACCACTTAGACATGTGTCAAGGAAATGTGCTAGCTACTTTTTACAGATGATTTCAGCCGTTATGGTTATGTTTATTTACTTAAACATAAACATGAGGTGTTTGAAACATTTAAGGTTTTTAAGAATGAAGTAGAATTGCAACTAGGAAAGAAGATTAAGGCTCTTCGATCCGATAGAAGTGGTGAATACCTAAGCCAAGAGTTTAAAGATTATCTAGCTGAGTGTGGAACTGTTCAACATCTCACATCTCCTTATACACCACAACAAAATGGTGTATCTGAGAGAAAAATCGTTCATTGCTAGTTATGATACGATCAATGTTTAATCTTACAACTCTTCATTTATCCTTTTGGGATTATGCTTTAGAATCTGCTGTTCGCATTCTAGAAATGGTTCCGACCAAGAAGGTTGATAAGAAACCATATGAGATATGGCATGGTAAAGCTCCTAACTTGTCTTATTTAAAGGTCTGGGGTTGTGAGGCGTTTGTTAAACGTGACTCACCAGATAAACTCCAACAGAGATCTGTTAAGTGTATCTTTGTAGGATACCCAAAGGAAACGATGGGTTACTACTTTTACTACTGATGCGTGGGTTTTGCAACCTTACAACAGGTTTTACCTCTCGAGGGATCTCAAGAGGCTTACAACCCCACCAGGCAGTGTACCTGACCGATGTAGTATAGTGTAGTGGTAAGTACGGGGGATTGATCGTTCTCCACAGGGAATAGTGTTCGTTAGGTGTGAAAGGCTACTCTAATTAGGTCTAAGGGTTGAGGAAGATTCTTTTTATGTTTTTATATTTTTATGAAAGCAAGTAAAATCTCGGGTTTTGAAGGAGTGGGCGGAATTAGTTGCTAGTCAACTAACCCAAATTACTACAAATGCAAATAAAATAAAATAACAAAAATGAAAAGTGGTGAGAAACTTATGTGTGGAGAAATGTGTTTACTTAGATTTCCTTACTCCCTAACTATCTTTTACCGGTTAATTAGTGTGTATTAGTCGCGTGGATGACGGGTGTATTCCTTAATACCATTCGTGGGGTGGCGTACTTACTTCCCCAAACTCTACAAGCTCCTACTTCACTCCTATGTCGAGCCGGCTAGGAAGCTCCTAACATGGGATCACTAGAATTCGCTTGTGCATTAAATACAACCATAAAAACCTTTAGTACGCGTTTGGTTCATGTTTCTTAAGACGTTCAAGCAAGTTACCGAATAGGAAGTTAGCCAGTTTTCTTAAGCCTAACATAGATAAACAATCATCCAATACAACTAACAACACACTAACAACCAATAATCAATAGCTAGGTTTCATTAGATCTAAGCAAACACAAGATAAAATTAGCCTAACATGTTAAACAAAAGACAAGCATAAGATAGAATCAAACAACACATAGACATATTGAATGATTAATTGATAACTTATCTTTCAATGAAACATGGAAGATCTCAAGGCAAGAAGCCCTGAAAAAGTAGCTAAAATCGTCTTAGGGTTTTATCCCAAAATTCCACACACTAAGCTCTCCTTAATGACAAAAAATTAGAAAACTATATATAGACTTTGACATCTGACGGCGTCACCTTATGCATTGTGACGCCGTCACCTCGCCGCTTTTAGGGTTCCCGGGTGACCATCTTGACGCCGTCCCTCTTTAGCTCTTCAAAAATCCATTCTGGCTTATCAAGGCTTGACGCCGTCGGACCTATAACGTGACGCCGTCCCCTTATGATTTAAGCCGTGACGCCCTTGATTTAGTTAAAGCGTGACGCCGTCAGAATTCTCATGCAAACTCACTGGCCCGTCATGAGTAAATTTCACATCCAACTTTTCTTGCCAAGGCATGACGCCGTCTGGAGTTAATGTTGACGCCGTCAAAGGTGACTTTCAGCACAATTTTGAGACTTTGCCGTTTTCTTCACTTTTATGCTCCAAAAACGTCCAAAATGCCTCCTTTTCCAGATTTCTCCTCAAAAGTACCTAAAATGACAAAAGGAACGATTTAGGGCAATATTTGATCAAATAAATACGATTTCGGGCTTAAATGACCCCTTAAAAGCGGTACACTTTTCGCCTCATCAAATACCCTTACACTTGAGATTTGCTTGTCCTCAAGCAAATGCGCTTTTATTCTAATCAAAATACAAGTTAGGGGTCATTTAATGCAAACATAAAAGTAATTACAACAAATAATCGTTCCACTTCAATCATAATAAGCACGGAGATTACATACTAGCACCTCACAAGTAGTGTTTAGATACTCACATCTCTCAAGTGTCATCAAAATAAATCTCATAAATGAAAACGGATAATATCTCTCACTACCTGTCATAGCAAATAGATTACCATAGGCTTGGGAAAGGATCGAAAACCTCCTCCACTAGGCGTAAGCACCTAAGATAAACTATCAAAGAGGGCTTTTAAATGGGTTATAATGTTAGGTGTAGGGAAAAGGAAAACACGGTTTTGTTGGATACGGGATATTTTACTGGTGGCGAGTTAAAGATCTTGATCAATTACATGTACTATACAATGTTGCTAAGCCAAGACTAGACTCGATCTTAAGCTAGAAACAAAATAACATAAACATAAAATAAACATAAAATAAAACGGGATGGTAGTCCGTATGTTTTTTCTATTTTTCTTTTTCTCATTTTTTTGTATTTTTCTTGATTTTTTCGATTTTTTTTTTTTTTTTTTTTTTTTTTTTTTTTTTTTTTTTTTTTTTTTTTACATACACTTTTACCCTACCATCCAAAATAATACATCATAGGGGCATTGCATCCCCTTACACTTGAACTTTTACATAACTTTACAAATAACTATTCTAATGACTCGAATTAAGATAATTGAAAAACTTGGAGTACTTTTAAAACATTTAGCACATATGGGGGTAATAAATGATGTTCTTCCCCATTACTCCATTACACTAGTACTTTACCCATGAGTCCCAATCGTCCCAAAACAATATGTACAAGGATATGACTCGACTTAGCAACCATGTAATCAACTAGATAATTAACTTGGGTTTAAACAAATTTGTAACAATAATGCACTAAAAATGAGTGCACACAAGGTAGGCTAAGGCGATTTGGGTGTACATTTTAGTGGGGTGTAACAAATTCTTCCTTTAAGTAAAATGCTTAAAGGTCGAAACGAAAAGATAGGCTCTGAGGGGTGTACTAGGGGTATCGTGTACTAAAAATGAGTACAACGCAAAGGGTGTGGGAGAATTACTTGACCAATGTAGCCAAAGTAATTATAACAAAAACACAGGTGTAAAACATGGGTTAATCCTAATGCCTCTTATCATGTAGTAAATCTAACTACACGAATGTAGTCTCACTTGTGGCCTCGGAATGGTCCTAACGCAAGTTCTAGAATCTAAGTGCTACCGGTACACACATCATAGCATAAATGCTTTTCCTACCAATTCTAGGGGCGAACCTCACATATTTGGGGGTGGAAAATTTTTTAGTGGTACGGTTTTTGTGCTAGTCATATAACTCCTATCCGTGAGACGCTTATTAAGATCAAAGTTTTACTCCTATATGTTGTAAAAAATTTTAAATTTGGCACTAAAATTACCTTAACAAGTATTTCTCTCAGTTTTATTACACATCTACTATTAAACAAACAAAAATCAAGCGCAATTGTATTCTCTAAAATCGTACTTTTACCCTCCCCTTACACTTAAGATGAACATTGTCCCCAATGTTCAAATAACAAGATATAAAAGCATAAAGTAAAAGAATGAAATCAAATACTCCCCTGATTCGCTCGTTGGATAGTGAAGTAACACGGTTAGATCTTCTTCCAAAGTAATGTTGAAGCTCCATGACTAATGCATCGCCATAAGCTTGATTCAAAACATTTCCTTGTCCAAAATAACCTGTTGAACCTGAGAAAACAAACACGAAAACCTGCATAACATCGGCGGGATAAAATCTATATATAAGGATATAATGCTTGTGGAATGATAACTTTGCAGATTCCTGGAGATTATAAGTTGGAGATTTTAATAAAAACTTTTTATGAAAACAAAATTTTCAAAAATTTCTGAAAATTAAATCTGACGCCGTCAGGTTATAACCCCTGACGCCGTCAGAAATGACCTGACAAAAATTTTCGTTTTAAGTTTCCGGAAAATTTCTGGAAAAACCTTTACCTTACTTCCTGGAAATCCTGCAAAACATCATTATGACTCGATACAAGCATTTGACTCAAACACACACTAATATGTATGTTAATTTATTATTATTACGATTCATGTTAATTTGTGTTCTAATAAACCGATTTAGATTTCCCTTACACTTATCTTTTGCAAAATACCTTTATATGTAGTTAAGACGAAGTTAAAAACAAAATAAAGCATTTTCACAAATTAGTTTTTAACATGAATCAATAAGAATAAAAATTAAACACACATACGGAAACAAATAAAAACAAACAAACAAACAAATAAACACACAAAGCAAATAAAACAAATAAAGATTGGGTTGCCTCCCAAGAAGCGCTTTTCTTTATTAACGAGTCTTGTAGCTAGACTCAAAGTCACGTACATTACGTGACTCCATCATCGGTCACGGTTCCTAGGCCATTCTCCTTCCCGGTTTTATATTCCGGTCCTAATTTCAAACAATCCTTGTAGAAACCGAATATCCTTTCCATAACATAGTCTACTCCTTTACTTCTATCCTTATCATTCCTATAGTAGACCGCTTGTTTAAGCTCCTTCTCAACATTTGACAAGTGTTGGAATTGTTCTATCTTATATGGTATTTGGTAGCTTACTTCATCGGTCTCATCCTTAAATCTAACTATCCCCAAGGAAGGTTCATAAGTCATTCTAGAGACCTCAACAAATGGTTTTCCAAAAACCACTTGAGTCAAGGATGCATCGACTATTGGACGGATATCTTCTACAATTACAAAGTCGGTGACATAGGTGAAGTTTCCTACATAAACCGGTAATCCCTTAACTCTTCCCGTGAAGTTACTCATCCAACCCTTGTCAGGGAACATCCTATACCCAAGTTGATTTTTCATTATCAAGTTGTAGTGGGCTCTAGTCATGACGTTTATGGGTGATCTAAGGTCGATATAAGCTTTCCACACATGTAGATGCCCTATGTTGCATGGTATGTTGAGATTAGAAGGGTCGCCTATTTCTATGATTGGTCTACCTAGGAAGTATGGTGTCTCGGGGTCATCGAATAAGTTTGTATGATATGCACGCTCTTCCTTAGTGGGTAGCCTATTGAAGTAGTCCTCATCATCATCTACTTCTTCAATCTCACTTGTCCTAACTTCCTTATCAACCTCGACTTTCCTATCCTCATCCTTAGGTTCACTATTATCCTCATTCCTATCAATTGGTTTAATAGTGACAATGTTGACAAAGTGGACGTGTTTGGATGAAGAGGGGTCTTTTACTTGGGGTCCGCTATTTGTGTTCCTAGCGTCCTTATGTGGAGGTGATAACACTTGGTTATGGAGGGCTTTCAGCAAGTTGTCAATTTTATTGGTCATCTCAGTTTGTTGTTGATTGAATTCGGTCTCGAATCTAGCTATCCGAGCTTCTTGAGATGCCATAAATTGAGACATCAATCCTTCAAAGTTATTGGTACTACCATTGCCGGAAGGATTGTTGTTGAAAGTACGGTTCGAGTTGGAACCGCTTGATTGGAAACGATTAGGTGGGTTGGAAGAATTGATTTGTTGTGAGTTTTGGTTTTGTTTCCACCTAAGGTTCGGGTGATTTTTCCATGAGGGGTTGTATGAATCACCATAATGGTTTGGCTCGGGCTTGAAAGTGTACCACTTGTCTCCCGCTCCGTCGGTACGCGAGGATGCGTAGTCCGCAAAAGCTTGTTCGGGGAGTTCCATGCAATCACGAGTGTCGTGGGGACCACTACATAATTCACATGAAGAAGTGATTTTGTTCACTTGGCTTGAAGGTTTAGGAGCCTCGTAGGATTTCATGAGAAACTTGACTTGGTCTTCAAGTTCTATGATCCTACGGTCGGAAGTGCTTGAATTGTTCAAAGGCAAAGATATTGCCTTGACCGTTTTATTCAAATCACGGGGATCACTCCAACTTTCGTTGTCATAAAGAGCAAGATCCTCTAGGAGAGCCCATGATTGTTCCGCACTTAGATCACGTAGCTTGCCACCGGCCGCTTGGTCAATGGTTTGCCTCGTGGAGAGATTGATATGGTCATAGAAGATTTGGACTTGGAGCCAAAGTTCTATGCCATGGTGAGGGACTTTTTGGAGTAAGTCCTTGAATCGAGTCCATGCCTCGTAGAGAGTTTCGCCTTGACGTTGTTGGAACATCAAGATATCATTCCTTAGCTTGGTAGTTCTTCCCGGTGGGAAAAACTGAGCAAGGAAACGAGTGGTGAGATCATCCCAAGAGGTGATGGATCCTGCGGGTTGACGTTCTAGCCATTGACTAGCTTGGTCCCGCAGAGAGAATTGGAAGAGACGCAATCGGGTCGTCTCTCGAGTGGCAACATCAAGGTCTATAGAATCAACGATTTTAAGAAAGTCCTTGAGATGTTGATTAGGATCTTCAGAACGAAGTCCATGGAATGCGCATCCACTTTGCACCAACCGGATGGTGTCGGATCGCAAGGGTGTGATATTGGCTCCTTGTGTGAGCTCAATGGTGTTTCGATAGCCGTGGTGGCTAGGACGGGAATACTCTCCTAAAGTACGGGCTCTAGGAGGTGGTGGTGGTTGTTGTGGTGGTGGGTTGTGGGGGTTAAGGATATTACCATCTTCCATGATGTCGGACGGTAATGGTTACGAACAAAGACACGAAGAAAATAGATAGACTAAAGAAAACCTAGAAAATAAAATAAAAATCTCACTAGAAAGGAATCTAGTGAGTAGACCTAATAGAAATAAAAATTCAACCTAAACAATAACTATTCCCCGGCAGCGGCGCCAAAAACTTGATGCGTGGGTTTTGCAACCTTACAACAGGTTTTACCTCTCGAGGGATCTCAAGAGGCTTACAACCCCACCAGGCAGTGTACCTGACCGATGTAGTATAGTGTAGTGGTAAGTACGGGGGATTGATCGTTCTCCACAGGGAATAGTGTTCGTTAGGTGTGAAAGGCTACTCTAATTAGGTCTAAGGGTTGAGGAAGATTCTTTTTATGTTTTTATATTTTTATGAAAGCAAGTAAAATCTCGGGTTTTGAAGGAGTGGGCGGAATTAGTTGCTAGTCAACTAACCCAAATTACTACAAATGCAAATAAAATAAAATAACAAAAATGAAAAGTGGTGAGAAACTTATGTGTGGAGAAATGTGTTTACTTAGATTTCCTTACTCCCTAACTATCTTTTACCGGTTAATTAGTGTGTATTAGTCGCGTGGATGACGGGTGTATTCCTTAATACCATTCGTGGGGTGGCGTACTTACTTCCCCAAACTCTACAAGCTCCTACTTCACTCCTATGTCGAGCCGGCTAGGAAGCTCCTAACATGGGATCACTAGAATTCGCTTGTGCATTAAATACAACCATAAAAACCTTTAGTACGCGTTTGGTTCATGTTTCTTAAGACGTTCAAGCAAGTTACCGAATAGGAAGTTAGCCAGTTTTCTTAAGCCTAACATAGATAAACAATCATCCAATACAACTAACAACACACTAACAACCAATAATCAATAGCTAGGTTTCATTAGATCTAAGCAAACACAAGATAAAATTAGCCTAACATGTTAAACAAAAGACAAGCATAAGATAGAATCAAACAACACATAGACATATTGAATGATTAATTGATAACTTATCTTTCAATGAAACATGGAAGATCTCAAGGCAAGAAGCCCTGAAAAAGTAGCTAAAATCGTCTTAGGGTTTTATCCCAAAATTCCACACACTAAGCTCTCCTTAATGACAAAAAATTAGAAAACTATATATAGACTTTGACATCTGACGGCGTCACCTTATGCATTGTGACGCCGTCACCTCGCCGCTTTTAGGGTTCCCGGGTGACCATCTTGACGCCGTCCCTCTTTAGCTCTTCAAAAATCCATTCTGGCTTATCAAGGCTTGACGCCGTCGGACCTATAACGTGACGCCGTCCCCTTATGATTTAAGCCGTGACGCCCTTGATTTAGTTAAAGCGTGACGCCGTCAGAATTCTCATGCAAACTCACTGGCCCGTCATGAGTAAATTTCACATCCAACTTTTCTTGCCAAGGCATGACGCCGTCTGGAGTTAATGTTGACGCCGTCAAAGGTGACTTTCAGCACAATTTTGAGACTTTGCCGTTTTCTTCACTTTTATGCTCCAAAAACGTCCAAAATGCCTCCTTTTCCAGATTTCTCCTCAAAAGTACCTAAAATGACAAAAGGAACGATTTAGGGCAATATTTGATCAAATAAATACGATTTCGGGCTTAAATGACCCCTTAAAAGCGGTACACTTTTCGCCTACTACATCAACTACCCACCTGAAAACAAAGTAATTGTTGCTAGGTATGGAGACTTCCTTGAAAGGGATCTCATATCTCAAGAATCCAGTGGGAGAATCTATGATCTGGAAGATGATCATGAAGATATATCACCTTCTGAAAACACTAGCGAACTTTCTGTGGAACTTGAAAGTCTAGGTCCTCCACCTGAAGTTATTCCCATTCGTAGGTCTGTAAGGACTGCACGTGCTCCTGAACGTCTATGTCTTAACGTATAAGTTATGGAAAAGGACAAATGGCTAGTTGCAAAGAATGGGGAAATGCAATCCATGAGAGAAAATGAAGTCTGGATTGAAGTTGACCTTCCTCCCAATGCTAAAGTCGTTGGAAGTAAGTGGCTCTTCAAGAAGAAAACTGGCATGGATGGCAATGTACACACCTATAAAGCTCGTCTGGTAGCCAAAGGTTTACTCAAACTTATGGGGTTGACTACGAGGAGACCTTTTCTCCTGTAGCATATATTAGAGCTATTAGGATTCCCATAGCTATAGCAGCGTACTATGACTATGAGATTTGGTAGATAGATGTCAAAACCGCCTTCTTAAATGGTTGCCTAGATGAAGACAACTATATGGCGCAGCCTGAGGGGTTTGTGAATCCATAATTTCCAAACCGAGTATGCAAACTTCAAAGATCTATTTATGGGTTAAAGCAAGCATCAAGGCAATGGAATAAGAGATTTGATGAAGAAATCAAAAAGTTTGGTTTTACTCAGAATCTTGATGAGCCATGTGCATATCACAAAGTTAGTGGGAGCGATTTTACTTTCCTTATCCTATATGTGGATGACATATTAATTATGGGAAAAGACATTCCAAGTTTTCAAGATGTTAAGTCTTATCTTGGAAGGTGTTTTTCCATGAAGGATTTAGGGGAAGCAACATACATTCTAGGAATCAAGATCTACAGAGATAGATCACAGTGGTTAATTGCTTTAAGTCAAAGTGCTTACATTGACAAAATCCTAAAGAGATTCAGGATGGAGAATTCTAAGAAAGGATATCTCCTAATGCAAGTAGAACATGGTTTAAGTAGTGAAATGTGTGCATCAACACCTGCTGAGATTGAAAAGATGAGTAGAGTCCCTTATGCTTCAGCTGTGGGATATATCATGTATTCAGTGAGATGCACAAGGCCAGATGTGGCATTTGCACAGAACCTGACCAGTCGATATCAACAGAATCCAGGTGAAAAACACTGGCATGCTGTTAAGAACATTCTTAAGTATTTGAGAAATACAAAAGATATGTTTCTAGTGTATGGTGGAAATCCAGATGCAGAACTTGATGTTACAGGTTTCTGCGATGCGTCCTGGCAATGTGATAAAGATGATACGAAGTCTCAGACGGTATATGTCTTTGTTATAAATAGAGGAGCAGTAGACTGGAAGAGCAAGAAGTAGAGTACCATTGCGTTGTCTGCAATAGAGCTGAGTACATAGCTGCGATGAAAGCTGTTTAGATTAGGAAATTCATTTTAGGGCTTGGTGTTATGCCTTCAATTGAATCACCTATAAATATGTATTGCGATAATTTTGCTGCAATCTTATTCGCCAATGAACCTTGAGTCATGAAGGGCGCCAGATATTTTCTATGGAAATATCACTATGTTCGAGAACAAATCCGCATAGGTGAAATTAATCTACTCAAAGTTCACACAGATGACAATCTAGTTGATCCTTTCACGAAGGTTTTACCTCATGATAAGCTTAGAGAACATGCCAATGGCATTGGACTTCGTTTAGCTAGTACTTTCATGCATAACTGTGATTAGTATTTGGATAAAGGATGTATTTGAAAATTATTGTTTAATGAAATAAAATATTAGTTATGTTTATCTTTCATTTTAATATTGTATCCTATATTTGCATGTTTAATCCGTGAATAATTTATGTTATTCTAAATAGTCCGTTGTCAATCAATGATATGGGAATATCATTGAATTAAGATGAATTTGATTTTTGGTAAAATATAGTTGAAAGTATACTGATGCGTAGACATACCAAATTCACATGATATTCAATGAATTGAATATAGGACAGATCTCAACCACATGATTGTACTTATGGATCTTAGTTATTAAGTAAATCATGAATATTTATCCTCAGACTTGAGATACCAGATAACTGCTGTGAATGTAGCACATTTATGTGGAATAGTCTAATGCTATACGTAACTGGTAGTTATAAGGGCTATTTTCATAAGTGATTGTAAAGTTCATGAGTTTTGCTTGTAGTTAAGAGAGAATTTCTTCCTTCGAATTTGTTTCGAAGTTTAATACTATTGGGCCCCTCGTAAGGTTGACAAGATGTTTGCATGGCCATACCCAAGATCTATCTGGAATACGTTCAGATGATTTGGTAATCTTGGTCAATCAGATCAAACGAGAAACAGAATAGTTAACTTATGGAATGACTTTGATCCATTTTCATAGTTAACAAGGTATTAGTAATAAAAGGATAAATAAAATGATGAATCATTAAATGGTTTTCCAAGGAGCCACACTCAGGGTCGTTCTGGGGGCATTGGGGTGTTAAGTTAGATGCTACCAGTGTCATTACTATATTAAGGTATATTCAAGTAGGAGCTGAAAGGTTTATGGATATAATTAATATACGTATGACCAGATTTGAACACGAGCCTATGGGATTGCACACTTTACGTATGATAGTCGATGTTAAATAATTAATATATAAAATGTTATATTTAATTATTAATCACAAAAAAATACTTAACGGTCGTTAGTACTTAACGGGAATTGACTAACGGTCATTAAATGAGAAGTATGACGAATATATGGAAACATGCCAAGAAGGATCTGGAATCCCCTTGGACTCCTCTATTCGGCCGAACACAAGGGTAAGGGTTTCCAACCCTTACTTGGTCTCCAAGATATCCATTAGTATAAATACAAACCCCTTGTATTCATTCTAAACTAACCTTGGATCACCAAAGAACCCTAACTTCTCTTCTCTCCCCTCTCTTGATCATAACCTATTGTACAACCCCCCTTAGGGTTTTGATTTTTTAAGCTCAAACTAAAGTATTTAGGTTGTTTTGTGATTCAAGAATCTATCCTTTCGCATCGAATCGCTACCAATACGTATGTACAAGATCGTAGAGCAAACACCGCTTGTGTTTGAGTTTCTCTTGGATCGACTAAGGTGTAGTCGAAATTCCCAAACCCTAACTTTTTAGGGTTTAACTTGTTTGATCTTGTTTATGTTTGGATTTGCTAAAAGGTACGCACTTTCTTTTACATTCGGTTAATTATATTACATGTATTGATCTTACGCTTCTGCAATGTGTACTTGATGTTTATGTGTTTAATTATATAATTGTTATGATATATGAATTACAACACTTAGTTCACTAAGTTTTTAGAGATTAAAGCTACGAGTCTATGACTAACGAGGATATAAGTAATATTTCATGGCATAATATATAGTAGTCATTTATGAACTGGAAGACAAAGTTTCACCGTATTTAGAAAAGAATGGTATGCAGGTACGACAGCCCACCTTTACCAGCAAGAATTTTTTGACACTGGGCTCCTCCCGAAGTGGGGTAGCGGTGGCACTTGGCATGTGGTTCGAATGCTGCTAGTGGAATGAAGCGTACTTTACGTCAGATGATTCAAAATTGCAGACAGGCTCAAAAACAATGGATCAAATTTCTGTTCATTGTGTTGAAGCATGGGGGATTATGGTATGAGATGGTAGGATCTGGGTCGCTCATTTGGGTTAGTTCCTGATTGATTTTTGTCATTTCGGGATTGATCGATGATTTGTTTCTGCTATATCTAAATTTTTTAGGGATAAGACTTAAAAATAATGGATCTTAGTGATTTTTCAAGTGTTGGTCAATATGGGTGACTAGGAATGCTAAAGTGTTTAAAGGAAATGATGGTGTTTTAGAAAATAATGATGGTGAGTTATTCTGTAATTTTAGCTGAACTGGAAGGTGTTTATCAAGTGAAAGGAAAAAAACGGCTTTCAGCAAATTAATAGTAGTATCCGAATATGCGATGAAGCTATGGCGAGTTTGAATAAAGCAATTGATTCTCCTTAGTGGGCTGACTATATGTTGAGAATGATCTAGTTGCTAATAATATAAGGGAGACAAATGTTGAGATAGATGTTGCTGAGAAACAGGGCAGATCGAAAGCAAAGACTTTGATTTTACTAATGCAATGCAGCAGAAGCCTAAAAGTATAGTGCAGGCTAGAGGTGTATATTGCTATAACAGGTTTGCTGAGATAAAGGTCCTCTAATTTATTGTGATTCAGGGTTCACCATTCTAAGCAATGTTTTTTTCATTATAGTAATCAATTCTAATAGAAGTTGAACCCTATAATTGTCTATGCTGATATAAGTAATTTTACCAAACCATGTCGAAAGATTAGCCATTCATGAAGAGGAAGAAAAGGCTACATGTAGGAGTTTCATAGGAGCTGTATGGAGGGATGACAACTAACCAATAGCAGCCGGGAATTAGAGTAAGGCTCTACCAATAGTAAGGCAATGGTGTTGGCAGATGCTACTCAAAAGGATCCCATCAAAAGTTTGATAATGGAGAGTGCTTGATTATGTCAGATGAAACAAACATCCCACAATGTGGAATGGGTTCACAAACAGTGGATCATCTTTTTATTCATCTTGTTGAAGCATGGAGAGTTTGGTGTGAGATGATAGGATCTGGAACGGTCATTTGGGTTAGCTAGTTTATTTGATAGTTTTCAATATTGTTTTTGACAATTAAAATGAATAGTGGTTAAACTGTTAATATATAATCACTATGAATGCTCATCAAAGCCTTCAGATTCCACTTTGTTTTGTTCTAACTTTAAATATTTATCAGATCATTATTGTTTACGATATTTTATTCTTCTAACTAAAGGATAGTTGAAGTAATGTGTTAGTTGTCATGGTCAAACTAAAGGTCAACTCATAGTCTTGTTAAGTTCAGGGGCTAAATCTGGCTGTTCTAAAGTTGCTTTAAGTCTCAGCTCAGTTTAGCTAATGTGTTGATCTTGAAGGACTAAAGTGGAACTTATGGCTATATATACTCTCTTCCAGATCTAGGGTTTTACAACTTCTCTTTTTGTATACACACAATTATAATTTTTCTCTCTGGTATTGTTCTAAGTCTGTTGATATCTGTCTTGATATCTGTTAGTCTTGTTTATTCTTGTATTGATCTCCCAATCTCTTTATTTGGGTAATCTGAGTGTTGAGTGATTCTTGTAAGTGAGGATATAAATTGGTGCCCTTCTAAAGGGGATCAATCATAGTCTTTTGTATTGTTTGGTAAGAACCGTTTGGGACTTATCTGCTGTAGCATTTGATTAATAAAAGATACACCAAGGGGTAGTTGGCTGGGTGTAATTGATAGTTATTGTGAGTTCTTTACCATTTTTACATGGTATTAGAGACACGGTTATGAGTAATTGGTGGTTCTTGAGTCCTAGGGTTTTTAGGGTTTGGTCTGAATTTAGGGGTTTTTTTTATCTGTTTGGTTTTCTTGGCGATTGAGATCGTTTCCTTAACGGCTGTGGTGGTTTTGATCTAATTGGGTTAGATCTGGTGATTCTGTGTGATTCTTGGTTAGGGTTTCTTCGAAACCCTAATTTGGTAATTTGGGGGTTTTTATTATCCCTGGTGATGTTTTGAGGTTGTTGGGCCTGATCTTGGTTACAATAGCACTAGACTAAGTGAATCTAGTGTTATTGTTGTGGTTCTTCAGCTGCAGTCTGGTATTGCACTGTAAGTCATTCTCTTCCCTTAAGATAACATTTACTCAGTTAAGAAGTTGCAAATGGGGTAGTTAACTCCTTGACCTGCCAACTTAATTGGTACGAAAACCTGCTCTGGCTACCCCCAGTCTTCTTGGCTGGTATCTGGTTATTCTTGGGTGTGTGTTTCATTATTTTTGTTTCATAATTTTTAGTTATAGTTTTGTTGAGTTTAGGTCGCTGGAGATTAGGATTTTGGGCAGTCTTGGAATTTGGTTGTTGATTGATTATGATTATCTATTTTTGCTAGTGTTATTTGTTTTATCTGCTTTGTTTGTTTGCCTTCTTTGTCTGATCTTGTTTGTCTGTTATTATGGTTGTTGGTGATAGTAGTGGTGGAGGTGGTGTTCCGCCTGTTTTGATTAATAATCTTGATGCTGGTAATCCTTTACATGTTCAAACTAATGATAACAGTAACACTTCTTTAATTCCTTTCAAACTTTTGGGAACTGAAAATTATAGAATCTGGTCTAGTGCTGTGAAACTTGCATTATAAGCTAGGGTATTTTGGGGGTGTTACAATAAAGTTAGGTTCATTGATGGTACTTGTTTAAAAGATTCTTATGCTACTAGTGATATGTTATCTGCCCAGTGGGACAGGTGTAATGCCATTGTCCTTACTTAGATTATGAATTTTGTTTCTCAAGATGTGTATCTTGGTCTTGTTTACTCTGATAATGTTGCATCTGTGTGAAAGAATTAGAGGAAACTTATGATAAAGTTGATGGTTATGTGGTGTTTAATTTGCTTCAAAAAATTAATGTTATTAAACAAGGTGGTAGTTCTGTTGTTGATTACTATCATAGGTTAAACTCTCTTTGGAGGGAATTTGATGCTTTAACTAAACTGCCTAAGTGTGTTTGTGAAGTTAAATGTGAGTGTGATGCGAGTAAAGAGTTGTTGATTCATCAAATCATGAAACTGATGCAGTTTCTGATGGGCCTTGATGACTGTTATCAGCCTATCAGAAGTGCTCTTCTCACCAGGGATCCTCTCCCTGATGTAAAAGATGTATATACTACTGTATCCAGAGAGGAGTCTCACAGAGGTGTTCCTAAGAAATCTGGTGTTATTGAAGCTAAAATGAATGCCTCTTCTTTTGCTGCCAAGTCTTTTAATAATTCTAATAGAAGAGTTCTTAATAATAACAATAACACGAGAGGAAATAACACTTATATTGTTAATAGAGGACCTAATCCTAATCTGAATTATAAGCACTGTGGTAAAATTAGTCATATTATTGACAGATGTTTTGTACTTGTTGGTTTTCCACCCAATTTCAAAAAATCTCCTAACAATGGTGTTAAACAAAACTACAATGCTAATACTGCTAATGTTAAGAATAATGAAATATAGTCTTCTGTCAATCTTTCTACTGGTTTTACTTCTAAACAGATGAGGAAACTGTTATATTTGAGCAATGATACTCCATCTGGGAGCATACATGCTAACATGGCAGCTAGTGCTTCTTTCTTTAATGGCAATGTGTGGTTTAACATAAGTTTTTCTAAATATTTTGTTGCCAATTTTGGTCTTACGGTTAAAATTGTTACTTTGGGTTGGATTATTGATTCTGGTGCTAATCAGCATCTTACTGTTTCTACTAATGGTATGTCTATTGTTGTTGATGTGTCTGGTTTGAATATTACTATGGGTCATCCTAATGGTACTCTTGCTACCATTAGTCATGTTGGAAATCTTAGGCTGACCTGTAATGTTGTTTTGTATGATGTGTTAGTTGTGCCTGGTTATTGTGTTAGTCTATTATCTGTGAATAAGCTTATCAGAGATAGTAAGATGTTTGTTGGTTTTGATGATTTTAAATGTTATATTTAGGACTTGAAAAGGCATACTGTTCTGGGGACTGATAGTGAGTCTGGTGGATTGTACTTGTTTGATATGCATAGTGGCAAATCTGTAAGTATGTCTAATATGGTTATGTGTTTTAATGTTTCTAAAGATTTATGGCATAACAGACTTGGTCATCCTGCTGACCAAGCTCTATCTGTTCTTAAAAATGACCTTAAACTGTCTAAATATGTTCATGTGCCTGCATGTGAAACCTGTCATAGGGCAAAACAAAGAAGGGAACCTTTCCCTTTAAGTGATCACAAGTCTGAGAAGCTTGGTGAACTAGTTCATCTTGACTTGTGGGGCCCTTATAAGGTTTCTAGCAGAGAAGGGTTTAAGTACTCCCTCCGTCCCAAAATTATTGTCACCCGACAAAAAACTCATTCTTTTAGAAAAATGTCACTATCACTACTTTTTCTCTCTTACTTTTTTGCCAAATGACAAGTTTACCCTTAACCAATTAATTAACACTTCTTTAAAGTTTGCAATATTAATTTCAACCAAGGGTAATATAGTAAACTTTACCAAACTCCACTATCTATTCACTTTCTATTTTGGGTATGTGACAATAATTTTGGGACGTCCAAAAAATGAATAAGTGACAATAAAATTGGGACGAAAGGAGTATTTCTTAACCATTGTTGATGACTTCTCAAGGGCTGTTTGGGTAAATCTTCTTAAATCCAAAGATGAAGTCTTTGATGTCTTTGTCTCATTTATAAAACTCATTCACAATCAATTTGATGTGTCTATCAAAACTATTAAATCTGATAATGGGACTGAATTTATTAATAAAAAAATGTTTGATCTGATAAAAGACTTGGGAATCATTCAACAAACTTCTTGAACTTATACCCCTCAGCAAAATGGTATTGCTGAAAGGAAACATAGGCACCTGCTAAATGTAGCAAGGAGCCTTATGTTTCAGGGGGGATTCCTTTATGTTTGTGGTCTGATTATGTTCTTACTGTTGTTTATCTGATTAACAGGTTGCCCTCTTCTGTCTTAAATGGTAAAAGTCCCTATGAGTTGGTTCATAAGAAAAAAAACCTGAATTGTCCCATTTGAGATGTTTTGGATGTCTGTGTTTTCAAACTGTTCTAAATAACCCACATCTAGGTCTAACAAATGTGTTCTTATTGGGTATTCTTCTGTTAAAAAAGCTTACAAACTTTTTAATCTTGACAACAGAAGTGTTATCTTTTCTAGAGATGTGAGGTTTTATGAGACTATTTTTCCTTTTAAAATGAAATCTAAATCAGTCAATGATTCAGTTGATGATTTGATCACAAATGACACTGATCACTTGACATTTTTTACTACAAAATATCTCAAAGTCCTAATGATGATATTGGAGCTACACCGGTTGTGGATGGCAGTCACTCATCCTCTAGATCCTCTAGAACATATACTAGAACAGATACTATGTATTCAGAGGATGAGCCTGAAACCCAACTTGGTGACTTCTCTGAGGGCAATGTCCCTAAAAGTCCCATCACTTTTTCTTATGATTTTGATCAACCTGATGTCACAGATAGAGGGCAGTCTAGTGCTAGAAAGTCGACTAGCCCTTCTAAGCTTCCTGGTAGATTTAATGACTATGTGGTTGAAAGTAAAGTTAAATATGGTATAGAAAAACATGTGAATTATTCTAGACTAAGTTCTGTGAATTATTGTTTTGCCACTACATTAAATAAGTCTGTTGAGTCTACTACTTATCAAGAAGCTGTTAAGTACATTAATTGGATTCAGGCTATGGATAATGAAATCGAAGACTTGAATAGAAACAAAACTTTTACTATTACTGAGTTGCCTTTTGGTAGAACTCCAATTGGTTGTAAATGGATTTTTAAAATAAAATATAAAGCTAATGGTGAGATTGATAAGTATAAGGCTAGGTTGGTGGCTAAGGGGTTTAGTCAAAGAGAGGGTATAGACTTTGATGAAACATTTAGTCCAGTTTTCAAGATGGTTACTGTTAGATGTCTTATGTGCATTGTTATGTCTAATGATTGGCCATTGTACAAACTTGATGTGAATAATGCATTTTTGTATGGTGATTTGGAAGAGGAAGTCTATATGACTTTGCCTCTGGGTGTTGAAATTGATAGTCTAACTAAGGTGTGCAAATCGGATAAGTCATTGTATGACCTTAAGCAAGCCCCAGAGCAGTGGAATGCTAAACTCACTTCTGCCTTGGTTGAGCATGGCTTTGAACAGAGCAAACATGATTATTCATTGTACATCAAGCAGACTGGTGATGTTTTATTGCTCTATTGGTGTATGTGGATGATATTGTTGTTACTGGTAACAATAAGGTGGTTATTGATGAATTTAAGTCTTATCTCAGTAGTAAATTCATGATGAAAGATCTTGGTATCCTTAAATATTTGTTGGGTATTGAGGTTTTGGAGAATGAAAGTGGTATTTGTATGTCTCAGAGGAAGTATTGCCTGGAATTGCTGCATAAATTTGGTTTACTTGCAGAAAAACCAGTTACTACTCCTTTACCTGAGAATTGTGTTTTGGCTGTTGTTGAAACTGAGTCTGATAAGTGTCTTAAAGATATTGGTGAATATCAAAAACTTATATATCTGACTCATACTAGGCCAGATATATCATATGTTGTGCATTGTCTCCGCAAGCATATGCATTCACCTTTACAATCTCATTTGAAAATTGCCTTAAGAGTTTTAAGGTATCTTAAAAATTCACCTGGTACTGGAATACAAGTGTTTAAAGAAAATGATTTTAAGTTGAGGTGTTTTACTGATTCAGATTGGGCTAAGTGTCTTAAAACAAGAAGGTTTGTTTAAGGTTTTTGTGTATTTTTTGGTAAAACTCTAATCTCTTGGAAAAGTAAAAAATAGACAACTGTGTCTAGATCTTCACCTGAGGCTGAGTATAGATGTATGGCTAGTGCTACTTGTGAAGTTATTTGGATTCCTAATGTTTTGCACAGTTTGCAAGTTAAGAGCTTGTATCCTATCAGTCTTTATAGTGACAGTATTTCAGCAATTCAAATTGCTGCAAATCCTGTATTTCATTAAAGGACAAAACATTTTGAAATTGATGTTCATGTGGTTAGGGAAAAACTTTCTGCTGGTATTATAAAGACTGAGAAGGTTTCATCTGCTGATCAAACTGCTGATATTTTGACTAAAGCTCTTGGTACTGCTCAGCATAAAAAGTTGTGTAGTCAATTGAGTTTATTTGAAATGTTTGCTAAGTGATTTGCAGGTTTGATTTAGTATTGTTGCGCAGGTTCAGTTTGAGAGAGGGTGTTAGCTGTCATGGTCAAACTGAAGGTCAACTCGTAGTCTTGTTAAGTTCAGGGGCTAAAGCTGGCTATTCTAAAGTTATTTTAAGTCTCAGCTCAGTTTAGCTAAAGTGTGGATCTTGAAGGACTAAAGTGGAACTTATGGCTATATATACTTTTGTTAGCTTTTATATTTTTTAGAAAGTGATGGTCATTTGTAGTTGTTTTACTAAGTGTGTCGTGTGGTATAGTTATGTATTGTAAGGGCTTGTGTTGGACTTAGTTAAGTAAAGCTAAAGAAATGCAACAAAAGCCCAAGTCCATCACAAAGCCCAACCAAGGCCTTTAGGGCAACCAAGGCCTCATTTCCACTATAAATACCACACTCTCACACCCATTTTGGTGTGCCTCTAAGTCTTGTAAGGGTGTGAGAGTGTGTGTATGTTTTGTATTTTTCTCTAAGTTCTATTATGGCAATATAAGCATTCGACTAGATTTTTATTACACGCATCATCTTCTCTTTTCATCTTTACTATTCTTCTTTATTATTAGAGTGTCACACGTTAAGTAGTAGTTGTTATTTATAGCTTTAGTTTGTTGTTTAAGGTTCGGTTTAATTCTAGTTTTACAAGTGGTATCAATCGCCAAACATAGATTTAGGTATTAGTTGTGTTTGTTTTGTAATTTACGTGGGTATTTTAAGCAAAAAGGTTGAAGCTTTTTGTTGTTTTGGTGCGTATTGGATAAAAAGGTTGTAACTTTTTGTGGTTTACGTGCGTTTAAGGGCAAAAGACGTGATTTTTGTGACTTTAACATGGGTTTGTGAAGTGTTGCGCATAAAAAGTTCATCATCAAAGGTCCAAAGTTCGAATCTGCTTGCTTCTCATTCATTTTTATCATTTCTTGTACAAGAAATCTGATAAAAAGGGTCCCACAACGTCCTTGATAATCCACTTTCTTGTATAAGAAAGTTGATTCGAAGTGCCCCAATCGCGATAAGTAAGGGTTTATCTGAGTTCAAAATGCGACAAGTTAGGGTTTATCGCATTTGAGACTTGGCTGTTCATCGCAGTTCACCAAGCTGAACTTATCGCATTTGAGACTTGGCTGTTCATCGCAGTTCACCAAGCTGAACTTATCGCATTTGAGACTTGGCTGTTTATCGCAGTTCACCAAGCTGAACTTATCGCAGTTGAGACTTAGCAGTTTATCGCATTTCACTAAATTGAACTTATCGCAATTGCTACTGAGTCTTTTATCGCTATTTACCAGCAAAGTTTCTATCGCAATTGACACTTGGAAGGATTATCGCAATTACTTCTTGGACAACAAGGAACTTTCGCATTTGGCAGTCTTGACCCTTGCACTATACATAAACTTTGTTCAACTTAAATAACTTTTATAAATTTGCTTCAATCGTGATTTCTTCAACAACAAAAGTGAACTCGGTATTTTTGCGGTTGTATAAGTGTAGAAAATACTTCGACAATCGGATATCTACTCTCTTGTATAAGAGTGTTAGATCATTTTATATAAATTATCAATTTATATAAATTAGATATTTCTATCTAAATTGAAATTTTACCATAATTTGTATAAATTCTGGTCAAATTGAAATTTCTATAGAAATTGATATTTTATCTAAATTCTAATTTCCATAACTTTTGTCGATTCTGTAATCTTTTGTTTTTGTTTAAATTATTGTCTAGTCAAATTTAGTAACTTTATTTAAATTGTTTTGTTTATCTAAATTGTAAACTCAAAGATCATCAACAACATCATCAAAGCTTTATCTTCAACAATCACAACACCTATTTCTTTGCAACGATCCTGAATCAATCAACCTTATCATACAACAACAACAATGACTACTCAACAAGACATCCATGCAGCTGGTGCTGAAAACCGTCCTCCCATGCTAGAGAAAGGTAGTTATCTTCCATGGACAAGCCGTATGCTTCGTTACTTGAAAACAAAACCTAATGGACAAGGCAAACTTCTGATCAACTCCATCAAGAATGGTCCTTTCAAAACCTCGTCAGATTCAAGAAGCTGGTGATCCGAATCAAAATCCTCCTGTTCCACTATCTTGTCATACTCAGAAAGAAGAAGAATACACAGAAGAGGATTGGAAACAGATTGAAGCAGATGACTTAGCCATGCACCTAATTCAACTTGGTTTACCACAAGAGATCTTTTGTGCTGTTGACAGCTGTGAAACTGCTTATGATATGTGGGAACGAGTTAGGAGGCTATGTCATGGAACTGAAATTGGTCAACAAGACATTGGAAACAAGCTTCTAACTAAATGGGAGAAATTTTCATCCACTCCAGCTGAACCAATTGAAATCTACTACACAAGGTTTTGCACTATCATGAATGAGCTCATAAGGAACAACTTAACACCAAAACAGATTGCCCAAAACATCAAGTTTCTTAACAACCTTCCAGAGGAATGGGGACGATATGTTACAATTGTTAATCAGACAAAGAACCTTCATGAAGTGAATTATGATCAGCTCTATGATTTCTTGAAACAAAACCAAAAAGAGGCAGATGAGGTTAGGAAAGAAATGCTTGCCAAAAAACATGATCCTTTAGCATTGATTGCTCAGTCACCATCATCTTCAACAGTGAACACACCATCATCACCAACTCCCACTCAGAGCTACATGCCACATGAATACTCTCCACAAACTCCTATCTTCCCACAACAACAATTCTATCCTCATGAACAACAAGTCATTCCACAACAACAATACCCAGAATCACCATACAATCCTAATGATGACATGTCTGCACTGTCTCAAGCATTCACCCTTCTATCAAGAGTTGTCCAAGGACGCTATTCCACACCTACCAACAACAATCAAAGGATTGCATCGAACACTCACTACAGGCAGTTTGCTCAACAGGGTTTCAACATGGGTCAACAAGGACAAATGTTTGGAGGTTATGGGACTCAACATAGATATGCTCCTCAGATGGGTAATCAAAATACAGGGCAGTATATGGGAAATCAAAATACAGGTCAGTTTATGGGTAATCAGAATCAGATGGGTCAAGTTGTTGGAAATAGAAGAGGTCAGAATATGGGAAATCAGGTTGGAAATGTTGCTGCTCCAGTTGCTGGGAATGTTGGGAATATGAATCAAGGAAACGTGTTGAAATGTTTTAACTGTCAGGGTACTGGTCATATGGCAAGAAACTGTCCCTCCAAGCCAAAAAAGAAAGATCCCGAGTACCTTCAGAAAGCTTTGCTCTTAGCTCAGAAGGACAAGGCAGGGTTTCAGTTGAGTGCTGAGGAACATGATTTCATGGCACTGATGGATGACTCAGAGGATTTGGAGGATATAGATGCCAACTGCATCTTCATGGCAAATCTTCAAGAGGTTAAATATGACACGGATTCTGAAGCACCTCCTGCTTATGATGCTAATGTGATATCTGAGGTACCTACATATGCCACATGTCACAATAATGAAATGTTTGATATGTCACCTCAACAAGAACAGCATCCTGAGACTCCTACTCTCATTTATGATACATATATGGACTCCCCAAATTGTAGTAATACTAATTTGGCTACTCCAGATATGAATCCTAATGGTGACTTCGAGTCACAGCATACTGAGACTGAAGAGGAAACACGTGCTTTATTTGAATCATTATTGCAAAATTGTGGTATTGAAATAGAAAAGGTCAAAAAGATCAATAGCGATGTTAAGGCCGCTAATGAAAAATTGACCACTGAACTTGAGAGATACAAGGTGAACGAAAAAGCTTTTGAATTTCACCACAAACGACTGTCAGAACTTGAAAATGGTTACAGTGATTCTGTTTCAAGGGAAAAACATTTGCAAATCAAATACGACACTCTTGATGTTAAATTGAACATGCAAATTAAATCCTTAAAAGCAGAAATTTCTGATCTAACCAACCAACTTTCTAAACAAACATCAACTTGTTCTGATCTTGAAGAAGAAAAGAAAAAGTTGCATTCAAAGTTTTCAAAATGAGAAGATGAACTTCTTGATGAAGTACTTGACAAACAAGAAACTATTAAAAAGTTGGAAGAAATGCTTGTAAAAACGGGTCATTCAACTCAAACGATTAATATGATAATTAACAACAAAAACCCGATTTTATATACAAGAAAAAAAATGGCTCTCGGTTGTGAAAACCCTTGTTATCTCAAGAAAGCTCAGAAAGAAAAGAATGTGCTATTTAATGGTAATGTTATAAATGATGTGCATGATCCACCTACTTGTTATGATTCGTATGAAACGATTGAGCTTACGAAAGAGAGTCGAAACAAAATGAGACAATTGAATAGAGAAATCAAACCGATTGATTATAATGAAGCAAACAAACTTGCTGGTGTTCATCTTGTTAAAAAGGAGTCACCTTTGTTTTTCAAAAAACCAGTGGCTGCCTCAAAGTTCAAAGTTGTGTCAAAACACCTTTCTAACATCGAACAAATGTACTCTACCGACACTTCCGCAAGTGAAGCTAGAATACTTTTGGCCGATCTTAAAAGGAGAGTTGAAATGCTTCAAGATGTTGTGGCAACCAAAACTGATACTAAAATCAACGATTGGTTTTCAAGTTTTCAAACTGAACAGAAAAAGATGTTCGAAACAGAGATTACTCCCATTGTATCTGGCATACATGCAAGAGCAATTCATGTTGAGAACGCAATTATCAAAGAAGTAACTGAATTTTTCAATGACCACACATCCTTAGTACTTGAAGCCATTGAAAACATTGAAAAAATCAAAGTTTTGGAAAAACAAAATGACGCACTCTCTGAAGAAGCTCTTTCAACTGATATTATGTCCATTATTTATCAAATGTATTCTGTTGAAGATGATGAAAGAATTCGAGCCGAGACTTCCGAAATTGTTTCAAAATATGAAAATGCTTTTGCTAAGATTGAAAAGGAAAACATCACATATTTTAAACAACTTGATCGAAAAAAAGAAGAATGCAAGTATGACAAATTGTCGTATGAACGTTCTTACAAAGAAATGCAAAATCAAATTGATCTTTTGAAGTCTCAGCTTGAATGTCAAAAAGGGAAGGGTGAAGAAATTAATGCAAAACCAAAAATGTCAATTTCACAATGCGCTCCTTCACCCTTGCCAAAAGAAAATGGAAAAGAGAAAGTAGTTGTCAAAACACCAAATGTGATAGCACCAGGACTTTATAGGATTAGTACCACTATTGCACCTACCTCTACATTTAAAACATATAGGGCGATAGACAAAAGTGTTAAGGAAAATCAAAAAGAGACTAGGAAAGCTAACACTGATTCAAAGGACAACAAGATAAATCCTAATGAGTGTGCCTTACCTTCTACAGGAGTAGAAAGTACCTCTAAGAGCAGCAGACCAAAGCCTAGGAGCAATACAAGGAATAGAGTTGCGCCTGCTTCTAAGAGTGAAACCAAGAATAAAACGAAAGAAGTAGAAGAACACCCTAGGATTTTATCGCTTTCCAAGAAGAAACTTATGTCATCTGAATGTAATATTAAAGACAATATTTCTAGTGCATGTAATGAACCTGTTTGTTTAATGAACAAGAAATCTTTGTCTGAAAATGTGTGTGATGATATTGTTTCTAGTGTTTTGCATATGAATGATAATCCTGCTAAGAAAGATGTTCCTTCAGAAAATACTGCTAAGACTAGATACGTTCAAAGACTTATTGCAAAATCTAGGAAAACCACTAGTAGTCTGCTACCTAGGAACTATCTTAAGTTTTGCACATGGAAACCAACGGGTCGAAAGTTTACACCTAAGGATGACACATTAAATGTTGTTTCAAATGAACATATAGAAACCATTCCTACGTGTAATTCACCTGTTACCCCTAACCCCTTGGAACCAAATGTTAAACGGTTTCCATATACAAAACCATCTGTGCTTTGCAGGTAATTGAAATTTGTCTTTGGATCATCGACTCGGGTTGCTCCAAGCACATGACCGGGAATCTGAAGCTGCTGATCAACTTTGTATGGAAGTTCATGGGAACAGTTCAGTTTGGAAATGATCATGTAGCAGCTATTCTGGGTTATGGAGATCTACAGTTTGGGAATTTTTTAATCACTCGAGTTTACTATGTCGAAGGATTGGGACACAACCTGTTTTCTGTCAGACAATTTTGTGATGTGGATTTAGAGGTTGCATTCAGAAGAAATACATGTTTCGTTAGGAACTTGGTTGGTGATGATCTCTTAACCAGAAATCATGGAACCAATCCCTATGCTATCGACATAAACCAAATGGCCTCGTCATCACAAATTTGTCTTATGACAAGAGCTGACGACACTAAGTCCTGGTTGTGGCACAGACGCCTTTCCCATCTCAACTTTGACACCATCACCAATCTTGCCAAAGATAACATCGTCACCGGTCTCCCTAAATTCAAATACACCAAAGAACACTTATGTCCATCATGTGAGCAAGAAAAGAGCAAAAGGGCAACTTATAAACCTAAAACTGTTCCCAGTTCGGTTGATAAGTTACATCTATTGCACATGGACTTATGTGGCCCAATGAGAGTTGAGAGTATCAATGGGAAGAAGTATATTCTTGTGATTGTCGATGATTACTCAAGATATACATGGGTAAGGTTTTTACGATCAAAATACGGAGCACCTGGAATCATCATCACCTTTCTAAAGCGAATTCAAGTCTTACTTCAAGCTCCAGTTAGGATTGTAAGAACTGACAATGGCACGGAATTTACTAATCAGGAGTTACGAACATATTTTGAAGAAACTGGAATTACTCACCAGACATCAGCAGTCAGAACTCCACAGCAGAATGGAGTAGTTGAAAGAAGAAATAGAACGCTTGTGGAAGCTGCTCGCACTATGCTGATTTATTCCTGTGCACCGTTGTTTTTATGGGCTGATGCTGTTTCCACTGCCTGTTTTACTCAAAACCGATCCCTAATCCATCCAAGATTCAATAAAACCCCATACGAACTAGTGAACAACAGAAAACCCGATATCTCTTATCTTCATGTATTTGGCGCTTTGTGCTATCCTACAAATGACAGAGAGGATCTGGGGAAGCTGAAGGCTAAGGGTGATATTGGTATCTTCATTGGTTATTCAGATAACTCGAGGGCATTCAGGGTGTACAATAGAAGAACGAAAAGAGTAATGGAGACGATGAATGTGAAATTTGATGAGATTTCACAAATGGCTTCTGAGAGACTTGCTCTAGAACCCGCGCTTAACCCAATGGCTTCTAATCGTATCGGATTAGGACCCGCACCACAAAGTCAAACTTCTGGACACATCAGTTCAGAACTCACACCCCAAGGAGCTCAGTCAACTAACATTGATAAACCTACAAATCAAGAACTGGATAATTTCTTTGAGTTTATGTATGATGAATACTATGGTGGAGCTTCGATAGATACATCACAACAACGTTCCGCTGCACCCGCTCAACAACAACCACCACCACCACTCCAAGATGCATCTACTACAATTGAAGCTGAAGCACCAACTCCCTCCACGTCAATATCATCTACATCTACTCCTGCCACTCCAGTAATTGAGATTGTTTTACCAACAGTTGATGAGCAAACTCAAACAATACCAAATCAAGAAGAACCATACCAAAACGATGATGTGTTAGAAGAAGAAGAACCATTTGAAAACCCATTTGCTACGGAATCTGCTGACTCCTCTTCTCGGTTATATGAACCATCAAACACGCATTCGTTAGATTCAAGGTACCCTTCAACGTTAAAGTGGACTAAAGACCATCCAATAGAACATGTCATTAGTGAACCTTCAAGGCCAGTACAGACGAGAAGACAACTTGCAACCGATTGTGATATGTGCATCTTTTCCTGCTCAGTCGGTTTAAAAGAGCCAAAGAACATTCGGGAAGCAATGTTAGATGATGCATGGATTGAAGCAATGCAGGAAAACTTCTCCAATATCGACTTCATGACACTTGGGATTTAGTGCCAAGACCTCTCGACAAACTTGTCATTGATCTTAAGTGGATATGGAAGAACAAAAAGGATGAAGAGATGACTGTAATTCGAAACAAAGCTCGTCTCGTGGCCAAGGGATTTAGACAGGAAGAGGGAATCGATTTTGATGAGTCATTCGCGCCAGTAGCTAGACTTGAAGCGGTCAGGATTTTCTTAGCATACGCGGCTCACAAGAACATCACGGTCTTTCAGATGGATATCAAGACGGATTTCTTGAATGGAACTCTGAAGGAAGAGGTATACGTGAGGCAGCCAGATGGATTCGTTGACAAAGATCATCCCGACTACGTCTACAAGCTCAAAAAGGCTATCTATGGTCTAAAACAAGCCCTAAGGGCATGGTACAATGAACTCTCATCTTTCTTGCTGTTAAATCATTTCACCAAAGGAACAATTGACCCAACCTTGTTTACCAAAAAGTTTAATGATGACATTTTGATTGTTCAGATTTATGTGGACGACATAATCTTTGGGTCCACTAATCCGAAACATTCAAAACTTTTTGCAAATCTCATGAAAAGTAAATTTGAAATGTCTATGATGGGCGAATTAAAATTCTTCCTTGGACTTCAAATCCATCAATCCCATCATGGTATTTTCATTAATCAAGCAAAATATACAATTGAGATTTTAAAGAAACATGGAATGGAAAATTGTGACTCTTATGTGGTATCCATATGGTTCATCTCCACCCAAAATTGGTGCTGACGTTACTAAGGCTATCCTCAAATTAAACGGACCTTCCGGTACCTTCGAAGAACCATTAACATGGGACTTTGGTATCCGAAGGATTCGGAGTTCAATCTAACAGCCTTTGCAGATGCCGATCATGCTGGTTGCCAAGTCACTGCAAAAAGTACATCCGGAGGAGCACAATTTCTGGGAGAGAAGCTAGTAGGCTGGTCATCAAGGAAACAAGACTGCACAGCGCTTTCAACCGCAGAAGCCGAGTATGTGTCTCTATCTGCGTGTTGTGCCCAAGTTCTATGGATGAGGACACAACTCACAGATTATGGCTACTCTTTCGATCACATACCTATGTATTGTGACTCGAAAAGTGCCATAGCCATCTCGTGCAATCCAGTTCAGCACTCCAAGACCAAGCATATTAGAGTCCGCTACCACTTTAACAAGGAACACGTCGAAGAGGGTAATGTTGAATTGTTTTTCGTGAAGACTGAATACCAGCTCGCCGATCTATTTACTAAGGCCCTCCCAAAAGAGCGGTTTGAATACTTAGTTCGTCGAATTGGAATGCGAAGCCTAACTCCCGAAGAGTTAGAAAGTCTTCTCGAATCTTCTTAAATCATCTCAATGAAGCTTCGCATGTAAATATTTTTTTGAAAAACAAAATACAAAATTTAAAAAACCAACAAAAACAAAATATAAAAATATAAAATTTCAAAAAGACATAAAAAATATAAAATACAAAATTCAAAAATATTCTTCTCACGACATGTCTCTTGTATAAATCAATATTCTTTACGTACCTAGAAATGTCATTCAACAATGATACAGGCATGTACAGATCCTTGAGCGAGAGTTCATTTCAACATTTTCTAAAACATGTCGTTCTAAAAACTTTCCTCTTAACGGCTTTCGTGCATTTCAGTACGAAACCCGAGCTACAATGATGACTACTGATTATATCTGATCAGGACTCGCATTGTTAACGGAAAACAAAATCAAAGAATCCTTGAGCAAATGATCAAGATTTTTCAAAAAAAAAAAAAAAAATAAAAAAAATTATTTTTCAAAATCTTTCTCCAAATTCTGTGCTCAAGATTCTTCAAAAGTGCAAACTCCCTCTATACCCTTAAATGATTTTAAACTCTAATGGTTAAAGAATATGCTTTATTTAAGGGGGAGTACAAAAATTAAAAATGCAAAATGTTCCATTTTCATGCTAAAATCCGTCTCTCTCCAAAACACTTTCATTTTAATCAGTTGATATCAAAAATATCAATGCTATTTTTGAGGGGGAGAGGAAATGATTAAAATGTGATCAAAGTTCGTGGAATCTCAAAGTATGCTCACCAAACAGACTCAGCATGAACCCTAGAATTGACGAAACGAGATGTCCGTTATCGAAAAGACTAGTCCGGGACGGGTAATAATTTCAAGCTGGTTTTCCTGTGATGTAAGCGTGTCTCGCAAAGGACTTGTCTGAGTAGAATGAACCAATTCGAGACATGATCATTAAATATGACCGGGACGGGTAATAATTTCAAGCTAGTCTAACTAGTGATGTAAGCGTGTCTCGCGAAGGTCATGTTCATTGAAAATCGATCAATTCAAAAATGTGCAAACTCTACCAAACATGTGCAATTTTTGATTAAAATGCATGAGCACATGTGAAGGGGAAGTATTTCTAAAATTATAAAACTTTCAAAGTGCTAACTAAATGTGTTTATTCATAAACACTTTGAGAGATTTTCAAAATGTTTTATGGCAAATCTAGGATAGTCATGGTGTTATAAGGTGACTAAGGTTAAGAAAAACAGTCCTATGATCCGCCAGAGCAAGAGGGATCTACCCAAGGACAATTCCAATAGATTAGAATTAGAAGTCCTTAGGTAAGATTGAAAAAAGGAGTAAATGAGAAAGGGAAAGAAGGGGTTGAAGAATTAAAAAGAAAAGTTGAATGAAAGGGTGAAAAGAAATAGCCCTCCATGAAAACTTAGGGCAGAAACCGGGTCAATACATCTGCTATCGGTATTCACTAAGGTGATACTGATATTGAAGAAAAGACATCATGGACCCAGTGACGTGCTACACCACCCCTCCTAGCCACTCAGATATCTCTTAAAAGATATTTGTTTCATTTCTCACGGAGAACACTACATAATCTATCGGCCTCTCATTCCGAGATGTGTTGATATTGAAAAGGTGGCACTCTGCTCCATGCCTCCGACGACTAAAAACCAAAACGCACATTATAGAGTCTAGAGCCATGAGATTCATCAAAATATCTCGTTAGGAACACTTCCATACGAGAGTCTTAATGAGATCCAAGGATCTTGCCAAGTTTTATCATGATGGTTACGTGCTTCAAATGGTCTACAGTCATAGGGTGATCTCTAGCGACTCACTGAATCATGGGTGCACTTTGGTGTGTCCGTGTAAGCCCTCTCGGGGGTATCCGGTTCAGAACGGCCTGGGGGAGATTAGAGAAAGTCTTCACACTATGCTGTTGACGATCTCGAAGTCCTAACCCATAAGCGCTGGATGATTATTACTAACAGTTTTATGCAGCTACCCTAAACATCCATTAACCATCATCCCATTCATCAATCATCTTCACCTCATCATACTCATACTTATGAAGAACATTCCTCATCAAAGCTCAAGTGTTAAAAGTTCAAGACAAGGAGATCAAGTTAACGACCAAGTGTAACAACAAAGTCAAGAGGCTAATCAAGATGTCAAGGACAAGCTCATATGTCATATGATGAAAGATTATGAGGAGATTGTTACCATAAGGAGAAGAGGTATGAGTATGATTGGAGGACACGACGCATCATCATGAGAAGATTTTGATCAAGGCAAGAACATCCACCAAAGGAAGATTACTTTGAAGATCACTGTGCATGAAGGAACATTGATTGAAGGCAATTCTACAACGACACACAAAGATAAAGACATTGAAGACAAAAGACCTATCACCAGTGCATCATTGAAATGACCATCCCTTAGGGGGAGATTGTTAGCTTTTATATTTTTTAGAAAGTGATGGTCATTTGTAGTTGTTTTACTAAGTGTGTCGTGTGGTATAGTTATGTATTGTAAGGGCTTGTGTTGGACTTAGTTAAGTAAAGCTAAAGAAATGCAACAAAAGCCCAAGTCCATCACAAAGCCCAACCAAGGCCTTTAGGGCAATCAAGGCCTCATTTCCACTATAAATACCACACTCTCACACCCATTTTGGTGTGCCTCTAAGTCTTGTAAAGGTATGAGAGTGTGTGTGTGTTTTGTATTTTTCTCTAAGTTCTATTATGGCAATATAAGCATTCGACTAGAGTTTTATTACACGCATCATCTTCTCTTTTCATCTTTACTATTCTTCTTTATTATTAGAGTGTCACACGTTAAGTAGTAGTTGTTATTTATAGCTTTAGTTTGTTGTTTAAGGTTCGGTTTAATTCTAGTTTTACAACTTTCTTCCAGATCTAGGGTTTCACAACTTCTCTTTTTGTATACACACAGTTTCTCTCTGGTATTGTTCTAAGTCTGTTGATATATGTCTTGATATCTATTAGTCTTGTTTAGTCTTGTATTGATCTCCCAATCTCTTTATTTGGCTGATCTGAGTGTTGAGTGATTCTTATAAGTGAGGATATAGATTGGTGCCCTTCTGAAGGGGATTAATCATAGTCTTTTGTATTGTTTGTAAGAACCGTTTGGGACTTATCTGCTGTAGCATTTGATTAATAAAAGATACAACAAAGGGTGGTTGGCTGGGTGTAATTGATAGTTGTTGTGAGTTCTTTACCATTTTTACATAATGTAATTAACTTTAAGTAGAATTTAAACATCAAAAGAGAATCGTGTCTAGATCTCGTTATTAGCTATGCACTTAACACTGTTCGGTTCTGAACCATATGTTGAAAAATATTGCAAGAAATATTTGGATTGATATGATGTCTTCTTATAGCTAAACAAAATAATGAACCACTTGCTGACAATCTCAAAGCTATTTTATAGCCTTAGCTCCAATCCACCAGGTAAAGGACATAACATCCCGATTTTGCTATGTGTGAAGTCGAACATAAGAGGTTAACAACAAAAAGTTCCAAGGGTTGCAAAAAGCTATTATACGCTATGAAACCCAAGATATGAGCATTGTCAAGAGTGTCAAAAGCTGTTTAGTAAACCAAATAAATTAGTTATCTCATTACACCATAAGATGTTGACGACATAAGTCTATAGGGTAAGTTGAAGAATTTAAGCAGTAAATACTAAAAAATAAGGTGAAAATTTAAAGGTCAGGGAAAAATTGCAAGTGGACAAGGAAGATAACTGAGACATGAAGGATCATATCAGCAATCAAAAGGCTGAATGTATATGACTATCATGGTGTGCCATGGATGCTATTCAAAGAATTGGGATGACCGAAACATAGATCCTTTACAACTGTTGCATTAATTCCACTCTAAGCACTGTGGTCTCCCAAGTGAACTAGTGTTAAAGAACATATGACGGTATCGAGTTGGGGTACAATGAGCTGACATGGTGGATTATACTCTTTTTGTCAAAAGTTTGTGCTGTTTAGGAACAAGGATAACATCTTGAGGCAAAGCCTACTTGAAGCGTGGAGTATGCTGAGCATTTGAAAGGAAGATCTGATGTGTGTCTCTTTTTGAATTATGCAACTTTTCTTTGGATGTTACTTGTGTGAGTTCATCCCCTTGTACTAGTCCAGCGTAAGCATGTGGTATGTTGGGCTCAGTTTGTTAGAGTTTGTAGATATAAATTATTATTTACATGTCCGGTTTCGAACACGAGACTTCGGGATTGCACACATTACGTATGAGTCTCAATGTATTAATAATTAATATAATGATTTATGATTAATTATTAAATCATAAATATTTATATGATCGAACAAGGAAAGTGGAGGGGGTTGAGTGTCATTTTTTGGAACTTGAGGAGGTGTTAGACTCAAACTTGGAGAGCAAGTTTGGTGTGTATATAAACACCTCATAGCTTCATATAATCGGATGACACAATGTTAATATCCCTAACCAATTATTTGCTCAATATAATCGACAACAATATTATTCCCTAACCGATTTGACTTTTCAATCGGTACACTTTTCCACCACTGACATTATATACAGTAAAGGAGTTAATGCCATGCATGTGGCATGTACAGTTGGTACGAGCTTTTCACATTATATCAAGAACATCAAACCGTAGTTGCTGTGATGTTTTATTTGTGATCAAAAACCTAGCTTTTCACATTGAGACGCTACTAATACGTGTGTACAAGAACGGAGTACAAGCTTGCTTTAGCTTGTTGTTACTTTACCCTATTCGACTACATAGTAGTCAATCCCCATTAAACCCTAATTAGGGTTTATACCTTGTTCTTGGAGTGCACGATTCCTTGTTCTTGCTAGAAATCAAAAGGTACGCGTTTATTTAATTTTAGTTAATTAATTATATGTTATTGTAGATCCAATCCGCTGTGCACGCTTTGATGTTTATTATGTGGTTATTAGTTTATAGTTGTATGATTCTAATATTCCAACAGTGGCATCATGAGCCCGTTTTTAACATGTAATTAATTACTAAAAACCTTAAAATTGAATCTTGTTTGAATAGATAACATGCAATCATGATTGTTCTAGGGTTTTATTTTTCAAACCCTAATTTTTTTATTTGGGTCGACACCCATATTTAATTTTTTAGGGTTTTAGTTTTTGTAGAAAACTTGTAGAAACCCTAGGATTGCATGCAATTTTAAGGATTAATTAATGAATACCTTATGTGATGTCCTTAATTAAAGATTGCGTACTATATAGGCTTGTAAATATGTGATACATGATTTTAAGTGCTATATGAGATCCATGACAAAATCTTGCATGTTTTGTCATGGAATGTTATGTGTTTAATTTGCTACATGTTTTAAGATAAATCTAAAATTAGGGAAGACCCTAATTAAATATATTAATTAATTGGTTATGTGCAATGTGGTATCTAGTTAATTAAAACTTACGCGGCCAAGTTATTTGGCGTCTGTGATCCATTGGGTACAATGAGCTCGAAAACCAATGAGAGTTTTATTGATTAGATACATTATAAATTCACATAGAAAATTAATAGGATTAATCAAAAAGGTTTGCATGTGGCTATATGATATTGTTAATGATCATATATGTGTTATTGAGTGTTAATTTTTATTTTTTTTAATTACTTGTTCTTTGTGTTTAATTATGATGGATTGTAACATCAAAGAGGGTAATTTTTAAATAAAAAAAATAAATGAACCTAATAACTATGAAACCTTTGTAGTAAACCATTTAATTGCCAAGTCTTATGTGCTGACAGTGGTTCGCTTCGCACGGTAATTTGCTCCCAGGCGAGACTAGCAATTAATAATTTACTACATAAATTGTTTTATGCTTTAAATCTTAAAGTTTTAATTGATTGATGCCACTGTACAAAAGTGGTCGAAGCGGCGGACCTATTATTGACAAACTATAAAGTGGGTATAAGGAGGCTTGACATTAAATTGTCATCTGAAAGAGGCGCGTTTTTAACTACCTTAGGGTAGAAATTTGCCTCTCCGCTCGCCTGTGCGTCAATAATAGACTTACCAAGTACACCATGAAAAAGTACGAAGCATCTTAAGGCAATGTTGTGAGTTTCTCAACGCCATCAATTAAATTTTGTTGATTTATGCTGCGAATGAGTAAACAGTTTTTTGTAGAAAACATATGATACAAAGATGAATGCATGACATCTTTGTACATATTTTTTTTATTACACATCAAAAATTTAATACCCTTAAAATTTAAGTAATATGCCATCCAACTACAAAAAGGAACACCTAAGGTTTCATCCTACATCACTAGCAGCCAAAGCTGAATGTTGATGTTCAAAGGGTGGTTGTCTAAGGGTAAATTGAGTACTTTCATTGCTAGCAGCCAAAGCTGAATGCGATGAAACGACGTCAATTTACAGTTTCTTAAGTTGGTTAACTTAATTGAGCACTTTCATTACTAGCAGCCAAAGCTGATGTATGGAACGGCGTCAAGGCATAAAGATTTGGGGATGAAACATGCTTACATTTGCAACTGAGGTTGGCATAATATGTAAGTCCCATGATTCTAGGAATTGCAATTGGATATTAGCAATTGAGTGTAGCTCTACCTTATTGAGTACTTTCATTGCTAGCAGCCAAAGCTGATGTGATGAAACGACGTCAATTTGGATCATAATTTTCAATGAAAATTAAATGGCTAAATTTTATTTATCATGGGTGTTTAATTTTCTTGAAAAATTATTATCGAAAATACTAAAATTGAATGTTGAAAATTCTTTTAATGTATTTAATGCAACGTTAAAACCGTAAACGTGAGGTTTTCTTTTAGTAGTAAATTGATCTACACCCGTAGGGGTTTTGGAGAGAGTCAATTTTTACTAAAAAGAATAAACCTAGTCTACTTTCCGTGTGAAGAGTAAGACTTAATCCTATTCCTTTTCATGGATGAGAAATTTATAATAGGATAATTAGAATTGTCTAAATTCTAAGAAATAACTCATGGCGAATTTTTTATGAAATTGCATGGTTAGGAGTTATTAAATTAGAAGCTAGACTAATTACCGTGTAATTGGTAAAAGGCAAACTAGAATGTTTGATCTAGTTGTTATGCTTTAACCATTTAAAGGTGCTACATACCATGATGGGGATGGTAGACCTAATTAAGGAAGAAATTGCATACCCAATTCTTTCAAGTTAACTGCATTGATGGATATTCCATCATTCACAAAGTAGAATACATTCTTTGAAGTACCTTAGTAATGTTACGTAAGGGATTCATCAAATGTGTAGGAAAGTAAACAACACGTTATTTGCTTTTACTGGTTATGCAACACTTACAATGTTATCAAATCCAGTGGGAGCATTGTGTTGTAATTACTGAATAATGAGTCCATGTAGTGATCTTCAATTCAGTGGGAGCTACAAGTATTGACATCTTGGTAGTAACCCATATTATCTCCAGTATCTTCTTGAGATAACTACTTTCCAATTATAGACACCTGTGGTATTAAGGATAGTCGTGTACGTTTCCTTACTAGACGAGGTGATTCTATATCTACTTATATCTATGACACAAATCATATTGATCAAATAAGCAAACGATTGACGTGTTGTTTATCTGATACATAATGTTGTTCCATGCACAAGTGGGAGAAATCTTATTGTGTGAAAGCAACAACATAAAGGAATATGATTTAAAGGGTTCTCTTGACTGCAAGGTCAGAGATTGATGCTCTAATGTGTTTTATAAACATTTTAATTTATAGAACACTTGGAGTTAATGTCTACTTTCATTACTAGATATTAATGGCAAGGTAAATTACATACCTTCATCATTGCAGCCTCAGCTGATGTGATGAAACTATGTTAATTTACAAGTTTCTATAATTTGATAACTATTAGAACAAGTGTCGATATGATAATAAGATTACTTAAAATGTGAATATTTATGTATTATTGCAATGACATGAATATATGAAGTAATCTTATACTACTTCATAATTTGAATGTTTATGTATTCTTGGAATGACATAAATATATGAAGTAATAAATTAACTTGAAATACTATTGAAACCAAGTTGTGGGTTTCATAATTACTTTAGTTATGCATATTTATATTTACGAGGCAATGGCAAGCTCGTGCGTTGCACCAATTGTGTCTAAGTGTTCATAGCTTAATGGTTGGTACTCATTTTGTTTACACTATTTAAATTAATTACTTTTCTTTAAAAGAGTACATATGAAATTTGCACCAATTGTATCTAAATGTTCATAGCGTAGTTGTTAACATGATGGTGAGGATAAAATACACAACAATGTATAACATGGCTTGCTTCGGTAGGATTTTGTTAATTTTTAGGTAATGTTGGTGTCTTTATTTTGTGATCACTTTTAATTCAGGTCAAGTCAAAAACTCAAAATAATATTTAGACCCGTGCGATGCACACGGCCCTATATCTAACATGATCTAACAGATTCATGTTAGAAAAACGTGTTATCCATAAAACACTCCACACACTTCATGCAAAATCATACATATATACGTGTTTGCTTATTATCTTGCATGGATTACATATATAAATTGTTGTCCACATATCAAAAGATGTAAATAAGCCAAAGGATATATTGATACTGATCATTCTTATACTTATAGCAAAACAAATAGATACCTTATCCTCAAGTTGTTCCATGTGAATATCAGTACCACTAATATTTGTTATAGCATTTTCATGTGTCAATATAATGCCTTTTGGATTTCCATTGGTGCCACTTGTGTACATAATCATACTTATCCATTTTAAACTCTTCTGTATAACTTTACCTCCCACACCATTTAATGCGGCAAAAAACCACTACCCCAACTTTGCTTTCGTCCTGCTAATCTTCGGTCCCGCCTTTGTAGTGAGTACCCGGATAAGACCGTTGACACCTCTTATGGGCACGCACTTGAGCCAGTGTAATTTAATATTGCTCTAGTCAGCCCACTTCATAGTCCTGAAACCGAACCTCTTGGATTGATTATAGATAGGCCTTTGGAAATTAACTATTTAAGATTTCTTAAAGGGTGAAATGTTTGAAGACAACATGATGAATTGTCATTTTAAATTCAGAGATATAATGGATGCGTGCCCATATCGTGCAAAAGTTGGAGGGTTTCCAAAAGAAAGAGTTTCCTCAATTGACACATCAAATGAGTTTTCCTTTATTATATACTCGTAATAGATTTAGCGACAATATATGTGGCTAACAACTAAATATATCAAGGGCAACATTCACTAACACAACAATGCATGCAACATGCAATATCTTTTAAAGTTATAAACCTTAACGTTATACAACGCTTGTATGTGCACCATGCAATATCGTTAACTGGTTTACAAATCTCAACCAGTTTGAATTCAAACTACGAAATCCCTGTGTGAAGAAATCAAATGTATATAAATATCTAAACAAACCGCACTCTTTTATAGATAACAACCAATCAAAAGATGAATATAATATGAATAACACAAAAACAGCCAAACAACTATAATATGATCAAGAACAAAATCCGATGTCAGCGGAAATAATTATACTTTTTAATCCATTTACCGATAATAGAGTAGATAAAATAGATCCAAAATCACTGAACAAAAGTGGTATTAAGTTTTAACCAAATTTTGCATATTCTAAAGGCAATAAGGAGCCAATGTATAAAATCAATAAATCTTTTATTAACACAGTAATTCTGTAACAAATACCGTTATTTTTGAACAAATTCCATTTAACCCGTACAATATTAACTGTTATGACCGTATCCCATATTCTTCTATTATCCATCATGCCTTTTGCCACGTTTGCTTAATTTGTCATACTGGTCTGATAACTATAGAATGTAACTGACGTTCTAAACTGACATTCTGTCACACCCCAAAAACGGCGCCGCGAAATAGCATTTACGGGGTATGACTTATTAGTTAAGAACACAAGGTGTCACAATAGAGAAACTCTAAATGCATAACATACAATAGATAATAGTCTCATACTCCCACAACTGGGATAAGTACAAAGATCTAAGATAAACATAAGTCTCAAAGTTAAACAACATTTCTTGAGAATAACAACATGCAACTTCACGGGATATAACCCGGAAGGGTCTTGTCTTAAGTCTTGCTAAGCCAGGCCAGTACTCAACCTCCTAGTGTAACTTCAGTCTTAGCACCTGAAAATGGATACTCGAAAATGTCAACATAAAGTTGGTGAGCTCGTAGGTTTGAAGTTAAACCACGAAGCTGTGAATAATAGCGTAGGACAATAGTGCACATGAATACAAATTACAAGCACGTTAACCAAATCGTAATAGTGTCACGCCAATTGAACCTATTGTGTTCCTCATACTCATAACCAATATCACGTGGGGAGCTACCCCGATAGATCTATCAACATGTAGGCTCTCAACAGAGTTAACAGTTGGCGCAGTCATGTAATCACAAAACAAACACGTCATAGCATATAATTGCATCATCACACATAATGTCCAAAATCATGTAAACAGTGATTCACAGCATGAAAACATTTGTAAAACATTGAGTACCATTTTCCCCCAAAGTAAAACACGTTAAAAGTGGGGCTACGAGAACTCACCTTGTCAAGTAGCTCTCAGATAACACAACAATTCCGATAGTGTTCGGCACCAACACGCGACCTAGATTAGTAAGGCATGTTTTAGTTCATAGTTCAAGTATTTCAATTATTTCAAAAGTTTATGTTGGTGTTGCTGGTGTGGCAACATTTTAAGTGAAAACAAAGTATTTAATATTTAAAGTTGTTGGCTCTTCGAGTTGTACGAACGTACAAAAGAATAGGAATAGCGATTTTTGATTTAGCGATGAGCGGAAAGGTACGTACGAAAGGGTAATGATCATGAGATGTCGATGTGTACGATCATAGAACGTCTGATGGTTAATTGATAGTGCGTGTGTATATATATACATATATATATACTTGCGGAAAAATAATAAATAAAGTTGAAAATAAGGATTTATTAATATAATTTGTGAGAAAATGGTATTTTGAAAAATGCTATATTCTTGTGTTAATAAATTATAAGCTTTGCAAAAGAAAGTCACATTAAATGTATTAATAGTGTTGATAAAATGTATTCAAGCTAACGAACGAGTTCAAATATTCAATTGTCCGCTTTTAAAAATATACAACGGTTTATTATTTTGACTATACATTTAAGTGTCTACATTTCAAGTTTAGATCATTTCGAGAAAAGATTTTTACGTCGATGTATATATATTTTCAAGTGTTTGTGTCGTATGTCACGTTTATAGCGTTTCGCAAAACATATATTAATAGTCAAGTTTTTATATTTCGCTATTTCGTTGGTCGTCGTGTGTTAAAAGAAATTTACAAGTTTATATCAAATAGGTGTCGAGTTATTTTTATAGTCGTCGTGTATAACGAACGGTCGCTTGTAAAGAAAACATGACGAATTATGAATGACGAAAAATAGGTAACGAGGAGGGGGGTGGGCTGCGGCCCGAGTGAAATTAACGGAAACAGGCTATGGCCTGTTGGGCTTTTAATGGCAACTAATAATTTAAAGATGGCCCTTTTGTTTTGTCTAGGCGTTGGACTGGTCCAAGACCACCATCACTAGTGGACTTGGCCAAAAGTATTATAGATGGGCTGTGGCCCATTCGATATGACAACAACAGCAGCAAAGGAAAGCAAGCAGCAGGAACGAAAAAAAAAATAATAGTAGTAGAGTGAATTTGCAGTAGCAACAAAACAAGTACTCCGACATCTTATTCTTTTCTTTTGTCATCTTAGTTATTTGAGAAGTAGTGGTACTAAAAGTAGGAATAAGACATGGAATTGCCAAGTTGGGGACTTGGTTGTTAACGCAAAACAGAAGGGAGGGACTCATTTTTGGGGTCCTTTGGGACCATCCTGAGCCGAGCACAACAAACACACAAGAATGGTATTTTAATCAACTAGTAAAGTCGATTCAACACGAGTGATAACCAGCCTTTTGTGATAGCTTATGGTCGTGACCCAAACGAAATAAACACCTAAGAATGGTGTTGCTACTGTCGCGTAATAGAGTCTCGAAGCGGGGTAAAAATGAGTGGTAATCACATCATGGAGCCAAGTTTGTGACTGCCACCGATTAACTTAGGCTATGACCATGCTAGACTTGAGTATCTAGGTGGTCTTTGAGTTGAGTACCACTCGACCCAACCACGAGCACAACCACAATCGCGGACATAGCCGGTATAAAACTAGTGAAACCCACGACTCTAGCATCCATTTTATTCCACATAGACTCGTTTTAGAAGTAAAAACTTTAGAGACATAACATCAAACACTTCGCGAGCACGTTTTTAACCTCAATTCATTCAATTAGTTTGACTCCGAAATAACGCGACTACGGTTTTAACTCACTAATCCGGCAAGTGGAAGATAGAAACCGAATAAGCCTACGACTACAACACTTCTAACTATCCTAACGAGTTCGCGATACCACACGATTCAACAAAAGAACACGAATAGCATTACCAGTTTCAAAAAGGACTTAAGTTTCTACCACACCAACATTAGTCTCGGCAATAATAATGATTAACCAAGTTCAACATCACAATGTTTAACAAATTAACAACCACATTATTCTTTTCAATAAACCACAAAACTAACATGTTTATTCGAATAAAAATCAAAAGTGAAGAGTTTGGATTTCTTACAACTAGTAGTTGGACTACTAGGGAATGGCGACAAGATCGAAGGAAACTTGGACGAGGTTGATGGAACCGAATCGAACCCAGCAAATCCACACACACCCTCCTGCTTGCGTTTCTCTACTGCAACGATTTCTTCCTCTTCTATATTTTTATTTGTTGTAACTTTTGTGGGTGTGTAGGCTTACCAAGATTGATAGGGATTTAAAAGAGTAATCAAGGAGGGTTTTGATGCTTTCTCCCCTCTTCCCAGACGCGCCTTAGCCACAAGAGGAAATTATAACATCATCATTTTGGCTTGTTGGGTTGACCTTGAGCTCGACAGGAGGTGTGGCAGTAGGCGTGAGATGTAATGACAAATTTGTCTTGATCATCTCCTTTGTTTGATTTGATCTTAAAGTTGAAGACAAAAATGGTGATGAAAAGGGTAGCAGCGAATTCAGAGATGAGAGGGATGAGGAGCAGAGATTTTAGAGAATGGTGGGGAAGGAGAGAGATTTTATTATCTTATATTTTATATTTTGTATTTTGGGTGTGTAAAATAAAAGGTGTAAATAAAAATGTGAATGTTTAGTATGTAAATAAAATGAGTGAGTGTTAAACAAAAAGGTGACACGTGGGAACACTTTTGATTTTCGTAACTCTCGAGTGAATTTAACGAGCCTCGTATTTTAATAACTCTCGGATTTAAATTATTAAAACTATGTCATACTATCACGGTGTCGGGACGCGTGTGGTTCCAGTAAAAATGGAACATGTGTTTTGCCACATTGTTCGTTTGGCTAGATTATTTGTCATTTCATACTTTACACAGAGTAAAACTTTAAATGCGCAAATGAATAAAATAGCTCGAATAAAACTTCATAATTGATTACATGAATTTAATAACTTGAAAAATCAAGATATAAGTTACACGCAAGAGCATATGAAACATCTAAAATAAACTATTTTGAGTCCTAAATGTCGAGTAATGACCTGGAAAATTTGCGGTTGCTACAGTCTACCCCCGTTAATAGAATTTTGCCCTCAAAATTTAGCTAGTACCATTGTCAAACAGGTGAGGGTATTTCTTTCTCATCTGATCCTCACGTTCTGTTAGGAACATGTTTTAATTAATTACAAGTCTTGTTCATTTAGATGAAATGTTGCACGCTAAGGGTTATATTGTTTGTATTTAGTGACCGGTCCATTAGTAGCCTATGGGCCGGCCACCTTTGTTAATTTCTTCTAGAAAGTTTAGCACATGGGATGCCCTAAGTATTTGCCTATAAATAGAAGGCAAGGGCTCCTCATTTCATGTTGGTTTTTCATGCATTGTGCGAAAGCTCTGCTAGTGTGTAATTCGATTTATTGAAAGCCTTCCATTCTTCTTATTCTCTTCTTATTCTCTTCTCTAGTTCGATTATTAGCTTATTCATCTTTATACATAGCTTAATCTAGTGTAGTAGTACGTGTGCTTATTTGTCATAACGAGTGTGTGTTTGAGATATTTACGTGACCTACAAGTGGTATCATACGCCAAGGGATAATTAGGATCGTGTGTTTGAGTCATTAGTATTGTTAATTACGTTGGTTTTATAGTTATCGTAAGGTTTTGTTCACATCTAAACGTGAAACTCTGTGTGTTAAAATAGCTTGAGATCGTTAAAAATTCACTAATCTTCATCGGTATTTCATATTTTCTACGTTAACAAAGTTTAATATTCATCAAATATTTTGATTACTAATCGTTTAAAGTAAAAAATAATCGAGTTTATTGGTTATTTAGACGATTTGGTGTAATCCGTATTATTAGCGTATTGGAAAAGTTGATGAAAAGTGATATTTCTGGTTTCTGAGTGAACTTCGACAGTTAGGTTTCATCGCAGTTGCAATCAAGACAAGTTAGGGTTTCATCGCAGTTGCAATCAAGATAACTAAGGGTTTTATCGCACTTCGAATCAAGATAAGTTAGGGTTTCATCGCATTTGGGAGATCTTCAATTATCGGCATTGGGACTCAGTATTGTACTTTCTTGTATTAGAAAGTTGTAATACTTCGACTTGGTTGCTTCTCTTCTCTTGTATAAGAGTTGAGAATTATCGAACTTGGATTTGTGATAAATCTATCGCACTTGCCATAAATCATCGCAATTTGATATTTTATCTTATCGCTGTTTGATATTTTATCGCATTCTGCTATAACTTATCGCACTTTAAGATAACATATTTAAATTGTCATTATTTATCGCACTTTATAGTTTTATCGCATTTTCTACTTTCGTTATCGCTATTGAAGGTTATCGCACTTGGTGTAGTATCCTTATCGCACTTGGTGAACTGATCTTATCGCACTTGGTGAACTGTCATTATCGCACTTGGTTGACCCTGAACCTATCGCATTTGGTGAACAGTACTTATCGCATTTGGACAAAATCTTTAGATTTCCAAACCAACTTAACATATATAATCAACACATATCTTAATTATCTTCAAAGATCCAGATATGTCTCAACCACCTCATTTCAATTACTACTACCAGCTACAGCAACATTCACAACAACAGCAATTTCATCCTCAGTATCAACAACAACAAGCATTCGTGCAACAACATCAATTTCTCTCTCCACCACAAGTATCCCCACAACAAATCATGCAACAGAATCAACAACTGCAGAATTATTCATCCTACTCCAGAGAACCTCATTGGTTTAACAAGATGTGTGAGGCAATTAGTAGTCAGCAATCACGTCATGAAGCTGGAAGTCAAGAAACTCCACCAATGCTAACTCCGGGTAACTACGTGCAATGGGCTAGTAGATTCCTCAGATTCGTTGAACTCAAAAAACCTCATGGTCAATACCTCAAGAAAGTAATTGAAGAAGGACCCTATCCTATTCCAGCTACTGTTGTTCCAGCAACTTCAGAGAGAGAAGAAACAACCACTCCCACTCCTGTTGCCAACTACACAACTGAGCAAACATTACAACAAGAAGCAAACCAATTGGCAATGTCTTTCATACTTCAAGGAATTCCCAATCCTATCTATCGAAGTATTGATGCTCAAAAGACAGCCAAAGATATGTGGGAACATGTTCATCTTCTCATGGAAGGAACAGAGTTAAACCAGGAAGATCTTGAGTCAAAATTGTATATGGAGTACACTCACTTCATAATGGAACCAGGGGAAACCATTGAATCTTACTACCAAAGATTGTTGTCAACTCCAAATTCCTTGGATGTCTTGGTCCTGAATGGCAGAAGTATGCAACTTTTGTAAGGCAGACAAAGAAAATTGGTGATGTCAAATATGGACTCATGTATGATTACCTCAGACAACATCAATCAGAAGTGGATAAAGAAATTGCAGCACGAGGAGGTTTCACACCAGCACCAACATCAAACTCACTTGCTCTCGTTGCTCAATCTAACTTCTCTTTACCACACCAGGAATTTGGCCAATCATCTTTTCAACCAAGCCTTCCACCCCAACCTCATAACCAAATCATTTCCTATGAAGCACCACAACAATACTCTGATAACCAGATGGTTCCATACAACAACACCGATTCAGTAATGTACTCAAATGCAGATTATGATGAAGAAGAGGATGCTTTCAACTCTCTTAATGAAGCATTTGGATTGATTGCTAAAGCTTTTGGCAGATTCACCAAATCCAACAACCGTCTTCGTTCATCGTCAAATACCAGAAATCAGGCAATTGTTAATGATGGCAGAGTAGAAATTCACAACAGGTCTTCAGGAAGATATGGTTCGGGAAATCATGGATATGGTACTCAAAGGGTTCAGTCAGGAGGAAATCGGTTCAATACTGCAGGGGCAAACAGAAACAATATGGGGAATGATCAGAGAGGAAATTCGACTGTTGGGAATGTTCAGAGAGGCATTGCAAATACATCTATCACATGTTACAACTGTGGGGGGAATGATCACATGGCAAATGCTTGTCCGAAGCCACGAACAATGGGCAGTGCTTATCACAAAGAAGCTCTTCTGATGGCACTCAAAGATGAAAAAGCTGCTGGAAGATTGACTCAGAATGATCAAAGTTTTATGGCTAATGTGGAATCAGATGATGAAATGGAAGATCTAGAGGCAAATGCTGCAGTCATGCTTATGGCTAATATGCAAGAAATGAATATGTCCGAGTCAGGCCCGGTCTATGATACCGATGGTCTTTCTCAGGTACCTGATCCTACATGTCTCATCCATGAAATTGCTTTACCAGCTGCATCTTCATCTACAAATGAAACGTTTGATCAACATGATTCATTCTCATCACCATCCGATGATCAAATCAACACCGTAGTATCATTTGATGATGATAATACCGTTGTTTCATTTGATGATGATAATACCGTTGTTTCATTTGATGATCTCATTGATGATGACAATTGTGATCATCTTGATCAAATAGATCCTTTGACTGATCAAGATTCAGAATTAAAAGCCTTGTTATTGACCACCCAGTCACAAATAGAAAAATGCAATGACATCAATCAGAAGCTCAAAGATAAAATTGCATTGTTAACAAAGGATAATGAGTGCTACCAACTACAACTTTCGGGATATCTTAAACAAGATAAACATGAAAAAGGTTTTGAAATAGCTTTCCAACAAGAATACGTAAAAGTTCAAAATTTAGAAAATCAAGTTCGTGAGCTAACCGTTGCCAAAGCTGAGCTTCTCTCTCAAAAAGAAAAGGATCAATTTGAATTCAAAAAACAAATTGATGCTTTAACTTCTGAGTTGTTAAAAACTCAATTAGAGCTTTCAACTTCTTAGAAGGATATTCTTAAAGAAAAGCAAGCCAATAGGAAACGTGTTGACTCATATCTTGATCAAATTCTGGATTTGGAAACCAAACTCAAAGAATTTCAAAACATTCTGTATAAAACGGGTAATTCTGTAACGCAAATTCAAAAGAATGTTGTGAAACCGAGTCCTAAAGGAGTAAGTTTTGCACTTGGAAGTGACACACCCCGTAATTTACACAAAGCACTCAAAGACAATCCCAAGTTATACAATGCAACATTTCTGTTAGATGATACCTTTCAACGTGTTGTTATGTATTCTGTTGATGAAGAAACTAATTTTCTGGCAAACAAGATTGAGGGTCGATCAGATTCACAAAAAAAATTTTCAAAGATACATTATGATTATAATGCATGACCTCATTTGAGCAAATCATTTGTCCCTCCTACGGACCATCCAGAACAAACGTTAACATACACAAACATAAGTGTTCCTTCGTCTACAACTTTTGTCCCCACGACTGATGTACATTTCAAATATTGTCTGACAGAGGATCTTGTTGATCCACAAATGCCTCCAAAATGCCGGGTTCTTTGATATTTTAAGACATTTATGGACGACATTTCTCGATTGGAGAATGAAATTGAGTTTAGTTCTCAAATTCCTGTCTCTTCTTTTCTTTCTCCTGTTCAAAAAGAAAAGAAAGAGATTCTTCAAAAGAAAATTCTTCCTCATGTCAGAAATCTGAAGAAATGCGCAACAAAATGGGAAGAGGAGTTATACACGGAAGTAGCATCTATGCAAACCATTTTCAAAGCTAAAGATGACAAGGTTCAACGTCAAAAACTTCAAAGGAAATTTTTAGCAAAAGAAAATGATCGACTCTTGGAAAAAGTTTTGTGTTATGACGTAGTGTCTGTGATTATGAATTCGCTCTATGAATCTGGTAATGCTTTACTTGTGAATGATCATGCTGTGGATAGTAAGATGTTGCGTATGGAGATTGATAATCTGGTACATGAGAATGAGAATCTTCGACAGATCAACAATGATGTGGAAAACAAAGTTTTTAATCTTCAAAAAAGGCTTGACTGGTGTCAAAAACAGAGTGATGAATTTGAACTTAAATTTCAACATCTTATAGCGTCTTTATCATTTCAAAATAGTCATGTTCCTGAAAAGTTTAAGGAAACAAAAGCTTTTTTGAGACTTAAACTGTTTGCAAATGAAAAGGAACTGGATGAAATTCTTCAAAACAGAAATGACACAGTCCACCTCAACAGAAAATTAGACTCACAAAATCAAGAATTTCAACACATCATTATTGATCTGAAGAAGAAAATCAGAGTTTTAGACAAAGGCAAAACAAACATTCATACGATTGCCCCAGGGATGTATGTAGTAGACAAAGAACATACCCAAGCATCTGATGTAACCACTAATTCAGCTACTTGTACTTCCACAGGACTAGAAATCACATCTAAGGTCAGACATTCCAAGACTTACATGAAATAGAGGAAGAATAGAGTCAAGAAACCTAGGAAGGAGTTATCTAAGTCTGCAGAAGTTCCAGTTAGTAGTATGAATAAGACAAATGTAACATCAGGAATAGAATTGCACTTATCTGAGTCTAGTTCTAAGATTGATGTAACAAATCCTAAATCTTTAAATATTAATGAAGATGTTTTGGTTGATGCTACTTGTGTTTTTTGTCGTAATAGCATATTATCTGGTGATCATACAAAATGTGTTGCTAAAACTTTGTTGACTAAGAGAAAGAAACGAACTAGTGGCGCTTCCTCTAGGCTTAAAACCAGTGCAAAGTCCATTTTAGGAATGCCCCCACTAGCTGTTTCTGAGAAGACAATGGACAAGCCCAAATCCAAAACAACTACTTCACCTAGTGCATACATTAGGAAAAAGGCAGAGACTAGTTGGACCTGGCAACGTTGGTTACAGCACACTTTTGGTTTTAAATGGTTACCTAAAGTACTAACCTCTTGTGTTACTAACCCAGCGGATCCAACCGTTATCAATTCTCCACCTGTTTCCAATGTTTGTGATGCAGGTGATTCAAATCGTCCTTTGGATTGTTGATAGCGGGTGCTCCCGACACATGACCGGCAATCTCAAACTTCTTCAAAACTTTATTGCAAAGTTTATTGGAACGGTCAGATTCGGGAATGATCACTTCGCTGCAATTATGGGCTATGGGGATTACATTAATGGGAACATCGAAATCAGCTGTGTGTATTATGTTGAAGGCCTTGGTCATAATTTATTCTCCGTGGGACAATTCTGCGATGGAGACTTGGAAGTAGCATTCAGGGAGAAAACTTGCTTTATTCGTGATCTTCAAGGCAATGACCTCATGAAAGGGAAATGCGGAACCAGTCTGTATACTATCTCCCTTGAAGGCATGACAGCTTCTACTCCTATTTGTTTACTCTCCAAGGCTCATCCCACAAAGGCTTGGTTATGGCACAAAAGATTGTCTCATCTCAATTTTAAAACCATCACTGACCTTGCCAAGAAGAAATTAGTTGACGGTTTACCAAAATTCAGATATGCCAAGGATCACTTGTGTTCTGCATGTGAACAAGGGAAAAGTCACCGTGCTCATTTTCCTCCCAAAACAGAACACAGCACAGACCATGTCCTACAACTGCTTCATATGGATTTGTGTGGTCCGATGCGAGTTCAGAGTATTAACGGGAAGAAGTATATTCTGGTAATAGTAGATGAATACTCAAGATGGACTTGGGTCTATTTTCTTCGGACTAAAGATCAAGTTCCTTCTATCCTCATCACGTTTCTCACAAAGATTCAAGTTCAAGTCCGCAACACCGTCCGCATCATCAGAACAGACAACGGGACTGAATTTAAGAATCAAATCATTCGGGAATTCACTAAGAAACATGGTATTGTTCATCAGACCTCCATAGCTCGCACTCCGGAACAAAATGGTGTAGTTGAAAGACGAAATCGTACGCTCGTGGAAGCAGCTCGAACTATGTTGATCAATGCTCAATTACCGGATTATCTTTGGGCTGAAGCTGTTAATACTGCTTGTTATACTCAGAATCGTGCCATGATCAACAAAAGACACAGCAAAACACCATATGAGCTTATACAAGGAAGAAAACCAAACATCAACTATTTTCACGTCTTTGGAGCATTGTGTTATCCGAAGAATGATAAAGATGATCTTGGTAAACTTAAGGCTAAAGCAGATATTGGGATATTTGTTGGATACTGTGAGAACTCCAAGGGATACAGAATTTGGAATCGTCGGACTGGCAATATTCAAGAAACCATACACGCTAATTTTGATGAACTCACTGAAATGGCTTCTGAGCAAGACCGCTTAGAACCCGCACATAACCGTCTAAACTTCCCTGAATCTTCGGCTGCACCCCTACCTTTCAACAGGAAGGATCTGGAAGATTTGTTTGCACCAATGTTTGATGACGTTCGTGTTACTAGTGCATCAGATGCTTCCACCAGTTCCGCTGCTCAACATGTCATACAAAAAGCACCTGATCCATCAGCATCTACCTCTACCGTAGTTGCTGCCGATGCACCACAACCTGAACCATCATCATCAATGGATAAAACACCTCAACCAGCAGTTGAAGATTCTTCCCCCACTTCTAATCCAGTTGCCACACCATCAGATTATGACGGGAACGCATTCTTCAATCCATTTGCTCCACCACCAACCATTCCAGATACCGGAGAATCATCCTCGAGCAATATGGACCCGTCATATCATCACAACAACATTCAACACTACCCATCTACTCATAAATGGACAAGGGATCATCCATTAGTTAATGTGATTGGCAATCCGGATAAACCAGTTATGACACGACAGAAACTCCACACAGATGGTGAAACCTGCATTTATGCTCTCACCGTTTGTCAAGCTGAACCGAAAAATATCAAAGAGGCCATGACTTACGATAATTGGATTGAATCAATGCAAGAGGAGTTGGATCAGTTCAAAAGATTGGAAGTCTGGGAACTCGTTGAAAAACCAGATGGAGTATATGTTGTGGGTTTAAAATGGATTTGGAAAAATAAGCTGGATGCAGAAGGCACGGTTATTCGTAACAAGTCTCGGTTGGTTGCTAAAGGGTATAGCCAAGAAGAAGGAATTGACTTCGAGGAATCTTTTGCTCCCGTAGCTAGGCTTGAGGCAGTGCGAATGTTTCTGGCGTACGCGGCTCATAAGAACATCACAGTTTACCAAATGGACGTGAAGACAGCATTCCTGAACGGACAACTTCGTGAAGAGGTGTATGTTTCACAACCAGAGGGCTTCATCGATCCAGAACATCCACAACATGTATACAGGCTTAAGAAAGCTCTCTACGGCCTTAAACAAGCCCCGAGGGCATGGTACGATAAACTCGCTGCATTCTTGCTTTCTAATCATTTCACTAAAGGATCTGTGGACTCGACTTTGTTTATACAAAAACACGAGGAGGACATTCTCATCGTACAAATTTATGTGGATGACATCATTTTTGGGTCTACCCATAAAAAGTACTCAAATGCTTTTGCAAAACTTATGAAACAAAACTTTGAGATGTCCATGATCGGTGAATTAAATTTTTTCCTAGGATTACAAGTTCACCAATCACCTCGTGGTATATTCTTGAGTCAGTCCAAATATGCACAAGAGATATTAAAAAAGCATGGCATGACATCTAGTGACACCTATAACACCCCTATGTCCTCCTCATCCCCGAAGCTAGATGCTGACATACATGGGAAACCCACTGATCCTACAAATTATCGTATCATAATTGGGTCTCTCATGTATCTCACCGCTAGCAGACCGGATGTTGTATTTGCCACATACCTGTGTTCACGCTATCAGTCTAACCCAACAGAAAGACATTTATCTGCTGTTAAAAGAATCCTTAGATACATCAAGGGAACCATTCATTTGGGGATCTGGTATCCAAAGGATTCTGGTTTTGCACTAACTGCTTTTTCAGATGCGGATCATGCGGGATGTATTGATACAAGAAAGAGCACATCCGGTGGTGTTCAATTCCTCGGTGATAAGCTGGTGTCCTGGCAGTCAAAGAAGCAAGATTGTACGTCTCTATCATCCACGGAATCAGAATATGTAGCCATGTCTGCCTGTTGTGCTCAAATCATTTGGATGCGATCACAACTGATGGATTATGGTTACATATTCAACAAAATCCCGATGTACTGTGACTCCAAAAGCGCCATCGCTATCTCATGTAACACTGTGCAACATTCCAAGTCCAAACACATCGCTCTCAGATATCACTTCATCAAGGAGCATGTGGAGCAGGGTACCGTTGAGTTGTATTTCGTGGGATCGGAACATCAATTGGCGGACCTTTTCACGAAAGCTTTACCTCATGATCGTTTTGTGAAATTGGTTCACCAAATTGGAATGCGATGTTTGACTCCTCAAGAATTGACAAACTTTCTCAAAAACAAATAAATGAGTCAAATATCCAAACTATCTTTGTAAATATTAAAAAAAAAAAAAAAAATGCAAGTACAATCCCTCATCCAACACGTTGTTTACTTTTACAATGTCTCAAATTATTTTTGAACACGTATTGAGGGGGAGATAATTTTTACCACAATTTTTAAAATTGTACTTTGCATATTTTTTTCAGAAATTGTTGTTTCACAAAATTTGGTGATAAGATTTTAAGATAGAAAAGTTGTATACCTTAAATGTCAATAATGAGACTTAGTGTTTGCATGATGGTGGTTTAGGACCTAATGTTCAAAGTTATCAAGGTTTGGGGACTATATGTGTAATAAGCGCAAAGTTAATTGGTAGATACTTAAAAGTCAAGAAAATTTAATAACCGCAGTTATTACACTCTACAAATTTCACCAACCGTATTCAATACACCTCACCCACCATCATCGACGGCTAACATTCATTCTGCCAATCCGCTCAAGATTTTCAAATTTTGTGAGTGATCTTATGATTAACATGTGATTATTTAAGATGGTTTTGAACAGATTCTTGATCCAACGGCTAGAACAATCAAAATTGTAAAATTTAGTTCTAGGGTTTGCGTTAAATTGGGGATTTTGGATTAAGAGTGTTTGTATTGAAAACAATTGTACGATAATGTTGATACATTGTTTAGGAACCTTTATTGCATGCTTAATTACACCCAATCACTATAAATTGTTAAAATTGGATTTTAGGGTTTAAGCGTCAATTTGGGGAAAACTATGTGTATGCGTTATTATGTAATGTGTTTATTGGAATGTTGTTGTTTGATGCTTAATTGAATGTCGGCATGCTTGATTTGTACCCAGAAACACTTTAAGTGAATCGATTAAATTTAAGGGTTTATGAAGAACACGAACACTAGCAGTTTGATTCTTGCGTATTTGTGGTTCGTTTATGTTATAACTTAGCCAGAATGCTCATAATAGTCATTTAACTTGTTTGTGAAAATCTGTGGACACATATCATGAGTTATAATGAATCACGATAAGGATTTAAGTGTATGTTCATCGTCAAATATGTTCGTAAACTCTTGTACAAGAGTTTATCGAAGTTGGCCAAAATTATCACAGTTGGGATGATTATCGCAGTTGGATAATTATCGCAGTTGGGATAATTATCGCAGTTGAGATTCTTATCTTGATTGGTTTAATTATCTTGATTGACATAACTATCGCAGTTGGATAATTATCGCAGTTGGGCTAATTATCGCAGTTGGATAATTATCGCAGTTGGGATGATTATCGCAGTTGAGTTGATTATCGCAGTTGGATAAATATTGCAATTAAGATACTTATCTTGATTGAATAATTATCGTAGTTGTCATAATTATCGCAGTTGACATTAATTATCGCATTTGACATAATTATCGCAGTTGTGATCTGATATAAAATTTTGATCAATTTCCTTAGGTATATCCTTTTATACTTATTAAAATTAATCAAATTTTATAGAATTTGGCTAACTCTTGATAAATTCTTTGACCAAGCATGTAACAACCAATCATAAATACAATAGGGTGCTATGTTTTGCCTTAAAAGCTAACAATTTTTCTAACAAACATGCATTCTGTATATTCGAATATGATTGTTGATTCAGAAACACATCAATGGCAACTTCACAACAACAACCTCTTCCTGCTCTCACCAAAGATGAAGTCTTTCCTCGCGGGTATACTCTGGAAATTGGGAAGAACAATTCACGAGTAGAACTGGACAAGATCAAGTGCTCTGACTCAAGTTGCCAGATTGCAGTAGAGATTCTCAAATCTCATAAATGCAGGGATCTTCTTGATAGCTCAGACACAATTCCAGAGCTATACATTCATCAATTCTGGGATACCTTCACTAGAAGCAATGATGACAAGTATTTCACTTGTACCCTGGATCGTAAGAAAATCAGAGTTACACCTGCTACACTCCGCAAAGCCTTAAAACTTCCAGAAGCACCTGAATCTTCTAACCAATACCACCCGACACCTTCAGAGTCTGAGGTCATGCAATTCCTGGAAGACATTGGTTATGATGTTCAACCTGATACACCATTAACCACAATCTCCAAAGTCAATGCTAGATACATTCCTCAACCCTGGAGGACTATCTTCTTCATCATAACCCATTCCATAACTGGAAGAGATAGTGGGTTTGAGCATCCAAGACTTTCTCATCTTCAAGTCTTATGGGGATTTCTAAACCAGGAACCAATTGACTTTGCTGCTCTCATTTGGGAAGACATAATGTACTTAATGCGAAAAACATCCAAGAAAATTCCATTTGTACGATACACCAAAGTTATTATTAGCTATCTACTTGATCTTCATGAAGACATCGATAAGCGACCTACTGATCAAGAGGTTCATGAGTACAGCATGGATAAAACATTAAGCAAAGTCTACTTCCCAAAAGAAAGCACGCGCAAACAAGGTGCACGGTTGCCAGAATTTTTGATGCCTGATGAGGTCAAAGAAACTAAAGCTTATCATGATTACGACAAGGCATTCCGTGAACATCGTGTGGGTCTTGCTAAGTTGGTTGAAGAATCAGGATCTTCAAAGACTCGTTCTCGAAGTAAGACTAAGACGGGTAGTGCATCAAGTGTCTCTGAACCTAAGCATCCCAGAACCACTTTCATCAAAAGGGGAGTACCCAGTAAACCCCAGCCAAAACCTGAACCGAATAGAATCATTGATGAAGATACTGAATCTGACTCTGCATCATCTGAATCCGAAGAAGAACATGTCTTTATGACTGTTGAAGAGGCTGAACTTCACAATAAGATCTCTCATGAAAATGCACAAAAGCAGAGTCTCAAATCACTAAAAGAAGATGAAGAACGTAGAGCAAGGAAAGTATTGGAGCAACAGATGGAGTATGAGAGAACACATGGAGTTGGAGGATCCCAAACTGTGCATGAAGCAGCTTTGACCCAAGATGATCCGGTTAATCAACCCGGAGGATCTAGAGCTGCATCAACCAAGGTTCAGCCTGATACGATTAATCAACTCGATAAGGCTGAATCGATCTCTTCTCAGCAAACAAGTTCGGTTAATCAACCCGACATGGGAGCACAGACTCAGGAGGAGAAAGAAAAGGATCAGGATAGCAATATTGTTTTATCTGACAAGGAAATCTCTGATTCTATGTTTGACAACAATCCCGAGGAACAACCACGTAACGATGATACAAAAGATTGGAACATGGAAGAAGAAAAGGACATTCTGGGAGATAAAGCAATTAAAGCAGCCATGGATCTTGAGGAACAGGCAAGACAAAAGGAAGAAAGGAAACGTAAGGAGGAGGCTCAAGCTAACCTGGAAGCAGATAGCTACATTCGTTCTCACACACCAACACCTCCTCATTCCCCTCCTAAGGACACAACCAAATCTGAACTGGTTATGGTCATTCATAACCCACAACAGCAGCAAGAACAACTACTTGTTCAGCCCTCGTCTGTTTCTTCACCCAAGACACCTCCTGGGTCACCACCTAAGAATCCAACACCTCCACCCTCACCTCAAAAGGAATCAACTACTAAATCTGATGAACCAATCCCTTCACTCACTCCATCATCTTCGAGATCTTCATCACCCAAATCAAAAGCAACAATTTCTGAGAATATTCATAAGGCCTACAAAGGAAAGAGCAAAAGAAGAATCGTCCATGTTACAAAAGTTGAAGTTGTGTCTCCTGCAGCAAAGAAACTTAAACAGGCATTAAAGAGAGCACAAGCACAACGAGACAAACAAGCAACAACAAAATTGGCTGAAATGGAAAGTTTAGTCAAGAATTTGTCTCAGCAAATGGAAGAGATGCAGGAAAGTAAGAAGAAGATAGATGAATTCCTTGGTTTTAATATCAAAGATCATATGACACGCAAGACAAGGAAATTTGTTAAGCAATTTCTTCCTGATCTTCAACAAAACATAAATGAACATATTGATTCACAACTTGAAGAAAAGATCAAAGAAGCCATCTCTTCTTCTTCCCAAACCAAACCACTTCCAGATCTCACCACTGAATATATCGAGCTTGTGCTTCTCGACAGACTCTTTGAAATCACCTCTCCTTCTCAAGAAGAAATCAACCTGATCGCGGCTCTTCAAGCACACATTGAGAAAAAATCATGCAAGGAAGCTGCTGACAAAGGAAAACGTATTCGAGAGGATGATGAGGATGATCAGGACCCTAAACCCGAACATAAGAAACACAAAGGCGGGTCAGGGATTCATATTCAGGAGCCAACCGGACATACAACATCATCTCTACCTCCAAAACATCAATCCTCTGGTCCCACTGTAACTGAACATCACTATGAGCATTTTACGACAGAAGATGTGGAATTCCAGCCACAAGATGATCAACCTCATTCACCACCATCACCACCAAAACCAAAGCCCTCCAAATCCAAGCCTTCACACAGCAAAAAGTCATCTACTGAACCAGCTGTTGTCACATGGCTGGATAATGATAAGGATGAGCTAGGGAATGAATGGTTTGATCATCTAGCAAGTGCTCAAGTTCAGACTGACGAAGCTTCCCGAATTGAAGACAGCACGTTTGCTGTTACTCAAGAAATTAAAAGAAGTCTTAACATTAAGAAGATGACCAAAAGGGAACTTCGTCGGATCAAAAACGATGCTTTCCTTCTTCTGAAAGATAAATCCAACAGCGCAGCAGAAGTTGAATATCACCTTGAAAACATTGCGCGCGCAATGTCAAGTGACTTCGACTGGGCTAATCCAGACGTAGTCAGGAGAGTTGGCAAGAATCAACCGTTCATCACTGATTGGACTAAGCCGCTTTCCGTGATACGAAGATTTCATCACTCGGAAATTCCCTTCCAAATGTTCTTCAACAACGATCTGGAACTTCTAAAGAATGGAGCACAAGGGACGACAAAGTACGCTACGTCAATCACTTTCACACCAGCTGCTCATTACACACAGTCAGCTATTGAAGAGGCAGCTATTAATAGACATCTGTTTGTTAAAAAGCTCGTCAAATATGATCGTGATGCAGAGTTGGGGATTCATCACTGGTACTCTAAACGACAAAGCTGGTACAAGTACAAACTTGCTCTCCAAAAATCCCGAGAACCAGTTTACAGTGATCTCAGAATAATGGTCGTCATCAATGTGAGCGGATCCAGAAGATGCGATTATATATTTCTCGAAGAGATCACAGTAAAAAGAATCGACAACAATCTTTACACATTCTCTGAGGCAGATTTTCCTGATTTAAATCTGAATGATATCGAAGACATGTATCTGATGAAGGTCCAAGGCAAACTGCAGCATCTGACCAACGAGCTTCGATATGCACTCAGTACTTCCCTCTGTCATTACATCAGGAGAACCATCATCAAAGAACGTGTAGAAGATCTCCAGCTTGGTGTTGAAAGTTATCAGACTCAGCTTAACCTTGTTGAACCACAATTCCTTCTCAACAGCAAAAAGGACCCTCAGTACACCATGCTACATAGTCCAGTCTTCGGGTTCATTTACAGAAGCACAACAGATTTTCACCGTTTCATGGCATTCAATGAAATTCATAAGTTCTGTGACGATACCCTAAAGAGTGTACGTGATGGGTTAGCTAATCGGGTTCGAGACTCGGCGTTGGGTAAATCAAGAAGATGGAATTCGAAGGAGCTGCGACAAGTCAAGGAATTTATTCGAAAGATTGAAGAACGGTTATACCATCGGGATCAGATGAGGAGGCTAGAAAGCTATGTTGGGGTCGTCCACCTTTTGCTATCAGATTATTCCAGAGGACTGACCCAGTGTTCACAACTTTTGGCAAAGGCGGTTGATGTAAGAATTTAGTATCATGATACATTATTCTTTTCTAATTATTCCTTCACATTGGCCTGTACATTACGGCTTGTGCACACATAACAGTGTACAACCCGGACCTCAAAGAAAGGACCCTGAGGTACAATTCAGTGCCTCAATCCTGAAAAAGGAGCGAAAGCTTCTTACTTATGAGCAGAATTAAAACCAGAATGTTTTCCAACGTTTTTCAAACATTCTGCTCATAAGGACAAATATTCCCTTGTTAAGGGGGAGTATTTAAAAATATAATCTTTGTTCAAAGAATTATAAATGTTCTTGAAATTCTTCCCTAAAACTCAAAAACAGCATATTTTAATCATAAAAGTTTTCCAAAAACATCATGAGTATGCTATTTTTGAGGGGGAGAAGTAAAAGATGATTAAAATATGATGTCTCAATTGCTGGAATCTCGTGTGCTCAAACTAAGAATTGACGAATAGGAAAGTCAGTAGTCGAAAGGACATGTCCCGGACGGGTAATAATTTCAAGCCAGTTTAACTGGTGATGTAAGCGTGTCTCGCAAAGGATGTGTCTGAGTAGAATGTACCGATTTCGAGCGATAATCTTTGAATCTGATCTGGACGGGTAATAATTTCAAGCCAGTTTATCTGGTAATGTAAGCGTGTCTCGCTACGATCAGGTTGATTGAAAGTCAATCAATTCAAAAGTGCCAACTCCTTCCGGCATGTGCAAATTTCAAAATTTAATACTTATGCGCACATGTTAAGGGGGAGTATTTCTGAAAATCATCAAACTCTCAAGGTGTCAACAAAATGTCTTTACAATTATCGACACTTTGAGAGATTTTCAATGGTTTGGTTTATGGCATCATTAGGATAGTCATGGAGTTATAAGGTGACTAAGGTTAGGGAAAACCGTCCTATGATCCGCCAGAGCCGGAGGGATCTACCCAAGGACAATACCAATAGTTTAGAACTAGAAAGTCCTAGGTATGATATAAAAAAGGAGAAAATGAATGAACGGAGAAAGAAGGGGTTGAAGAATTAAAAAGAAAAGTAAAGAAAAGGGTGAAAAGAAATAGCCCTCCATTTGTTCAACCTTAGGGCAGACACCGGGTTCAATTCATAATTTACTGGTTGATGAGCATCACCGGTATTGAAGACTTAAGACGTCATGGACCCAGTGACGCACTAATAAACCTTCTAAGCCACTCAAGTGTCTCTCAAAAGACATTTGTTTCATTCACACGGAGAACCCTTCATAATCTATCGACCTCTCATTACGAGAGTGTTGATATTGAAAAGGAGGCAATCTGCTCCACGCCTCCGATGACCAAACAAATGTGCACTAATTGAGTCTAGAGCCATGAGATTCATAAAAGATCTCTTAGGTATACTTAGTATTACTCTGTTGTTCTAATCATGGGCAGCAGATGTAAAATTAAGAAAGTGTCCTTCGCAGATCTCAGCAATCTGCCGAGAACATTCATGAGAAGTCACAATTGTGATTATCAATGATTGAATGGAAATCCTGCCAGAGCAACATCAAACAACTCTGTCAGCAGGTCACTTCGGTAACTCCTTGTGGGTTACGCTTAGTGTTTGCTCCAAACGGTCTACAGTCGTGGGGTGATCTCCAGCGACTCACTGAATCGTGGGTGCACTTCGGTGTGTCCGTGTAATCCCTTTCGGGGGAATCCGGTTCAGAACGGTCTGGGTTAGGATTTGAGAAAGTCTTCACACTATGCTGTTGATGATCTCAAGTCTGAGCCTGTAAGTACCGGTTGGTTCGTGCTGATGATGTTGTTGCTGCTGCTGCTGCTGCTGAGGAGCTGGAGTTCGACCATCAAGACTCCATCATGTTCATATCTTGAAGTAATGTTTTCACAAAGACTCAGTAACATCAAAAGTTCAATATATGATACAAAAACAAGACAAAGACATATGAGCATGATGGAGAAGATGAAATGACGTTGGAGATTGGCAGATCGAGACAACATCATACCATCATTATACAAGAACAAAGAAACAAAGATTATAAAAGACGTCAGAAGCCAATGAAGCAAAGAAGACGTCGAGCAACATTGATGATCAAGACTTAGGGGGAGATTGTTAGGAACATGTTTCAATTAATTACAAGTCTTGTTCATTTAGATGAAATGTTGCACGCTAAGGGTTATATTGTTTGTATTTAGTGACTGGTCCATTAGTAGCCCATGGGCCGGCCACCTTTGTTAATTTCTTCTAGAAAGTTTAGCACATGGGATGCCCTAAGTATTTGCCTATAAATAAAAGGCAAGGGCTCCTCATTTCACGTTGGTTTTTCACGCATTGTGCGAAAGCTCTGCTAGTGTGTAATTCGATTTATTGAAAGCCTTCCATTCTTCTTATTCTCTTCTTATTCTCTTCTCTAGTTTGATTATTAGCTTATTCATCTTTATACGTAGCTTAATCTAGTGTAGTAGTACGTGTGCTTATTTGTCATAACGAGTGTGTGTTTGAGATATTTACGTGACCTACACATTCCCAGGTAAACTCTGGTCCACGCTTTGAGTCCCAACGTACTTTAACTATTGGTATCTTGCTACTTTTTAGCTTCTTAATCTCGCGTTCTAAAATCTCAACTGGCTTCTCTACAAAGTGCAACTTAGGGTCTATTCGAATCTCTTCCAAGGGTATGTGTAAGGTCTGATCAGCAAGACACTTCTTAAGGTTCGACACATGAAACGTGTCATGAACGCCACTCAGCTCTTGTGGTAGTCTTAGTCGGTAAGCTACCGGACCGATCTTTTCAGTGATTTCAAAAGGTCCTACATATCTAGGTGCTAACTTGCCCTTCTTTCCAAATCGTACCACACCTTTCCAAGGTGATACCTTGAGTAACACATGATCACCAACACTGAATTCCAAGGGTCTCCGTCGGTTATCGGCATAGCTCTTCTGACGGTCTCGAGCAGCCTTGAGCCTATCCTTAATTTGAATGATCTTCTCAGTGGTTTCTAACACTATCTCCGGTCCTATCATTTGACTCTCTCCAGCTTCCGCCCAACCAATAGGCGAACGACATTTTCTTCCGTAAAGTGCCTTGAATGGCACACGCCCTGAGCATGTCTTCTAGTGTTTGTATGGTACGCTCGCTTTGACCATCGGTCTGTGGGTGATACGCCGTACTCATATCTAGTTGTGTCTCCAAGGAATCTTGCAATAATTTCCAAAAGTTCGATGTGAAGCGGCTGTCGCGATCAGATATAATCGATATAGGCACACCATGTCTTGCCACTATCTCCTTGATGTAAAGTCTAGCCAATTTGTCCATCGAATAATCTTCCCTGATAGGTAAGAAATGTGCAGACTTAGTCAACCTATCTACGATGACCCAAATCGTATCGTACCCACTACTAGTTCTAGGCAACTTTGTAATGAAATCCATGGTTATCCTTTCCCACTTCCATTCGGGAATCTCTGGTTGTTGTAACAAACCAGATGGTCTCTGATGTTCAGCCGTCACTTTAGAGCAAGTCAGACACTTGCTAACGTAGACAGCTATGTCCTTCTTTATCCCAGGCCACCAGTACAAGTCTCTAAGGTCATAGTACATCTTATCCGCTCTTGGATGAATGGAGTACCTTGTCGTATGTGCTTCGTCCATGATTAGGGTTCTCACATCACCAGTTAATGGTACCCAAATTCGGTCTACAAAGTACAGTCCATCGTCGTCCTTTTTCTCCAGTTGCTTATCTAAGCCTCGCATCTTCTCCGTGGGTGCATCCATATTCGTAGATGCCTCTCTCTGTGCCGCTAGTATCTTATCCTTGAGGCTCGACTATATAGTTATACTCATGGCTTTTACTTTCCTCGGCTTGAGTCTTTCCTTCCTACTCAAGGCATCAGCTACTACATTCGCCTTACCAGGGTGGTAGCGAATCTCACAGTCATAATCGCTGAAGAGCTCAATCCATCTCCTTTGCCGCATATTCAACTCTTTTTGATTGAAGATGTGTTGGAGACTTTTGTGATCAGTATAGATGATACTCTTCGTCCCATACAAGTAATGTCTCCATATTTTGAGAGCGAATACTACAGCGCCTAACTCTAGGTCATGGGTGGTGTAGTTCTTCTCGTGAACTTTCAGTTGTCGAGAGGCATAGGCAATCACCTTACCTCTTTGCATTAACACGCACCTAAGGCCTTGACATGACGCGTCACACTACACTACGAAATCTTCAGGTCCATCGGGGAGGGCTAGTATCGGTGCATTACATAGGTTATCTTTCAACGTCTGAAAAGCACTCTCCTGTGCTTCACCCCAATCATATTTCTTGTTCTTTTGAGTAAGTGCGGTAAGTGGTTTGGCAATCTTGGAGAAGTTCGCGATGAACCGTCGATAGTAACCTGCCAGTCCTAGGAATGAGCGGACTTATGATGGTATCTTAGGGGCTTCCCAATTCTTCACCGCTTCGATCTTACTAGGGTCTACATGAATGCCATCCTTGTTAACCACGTGCCCAAGAAATTGGACTTGTTGTAGCCAGAAGTCACACTTCGAGAACTTGGCGTACAGTTTTTCCTTCTTGAGTAACTCTAGGATTAACTTCAAATGCATCTCATGTTCCTCTTTTGTCTTGGAATAGATCAAAATATCCTCGATAAATACGATGACGAATTTATCCAAATATGGCCTGCATACTCGGTTCATTAAGTCCATGAAAACCGCAGGCGCGTTTGTTAGCCCAAAAGGCATAACTGTGAACTCGAAATGACCGTATCGAGTCCTGAACGCGGTTTTTGGAATGTCATCTTCATGTACTCGTAACTGATGGTAGCCGGAACGAAGATCTATCTTGGAGAAGTACCGTGAACCTTGCAGTTGGTCAAATAGGTCGTCAATTCTCGGGAGAGGGTAACGGTTCTTAATGGTTAGTTTGTTCAGTTCCCGATAGTCGATGCACATCCTGAATGAACCATCCTTCTTCTTGACAAACAGTACCGGTGCTCCCCATGGCGAAGAACTAGGTCGGATGAAACCTTTGTCCTGGAGTTCCTTGAGTTGATTAGACAACTCCTCCATCTCAGTAGGTGCCAATCGGTAAGGAGACTTTGCAACCGGCATTGCTCCAGGAATTAAGTCTATCCGAAATTCAATCTCTCGCGAAGGGGGTAATCCGGATAAATCGTCAGGAAACACTTCTGGGAAGTCTCGAACGACTAGGATATCTTCTAGTTTCTGTTCGTCTACCTTCATGCTCATGAGATGTTTCACGTTTTCCTCAAGTCTCTCTCCGTAGACCTTGAGTAATTCACCGTTGGGTAGTGGTATTCGGACCATCTTCTCGTGAAACACTATTTTAGCCTTATTCTTAGACATCCAGTCCATTCCCACAATTACGTCAAAACTCCCATGCCCAAATGGTATTAAGTCGATACCAAAAGTATAACCTTCTAATTCTAGTACACACCCGCGAATGATCTCATTTGTTTCTACCTTTTGACCACTTGCTATTTCTATTTCGTAACTAAAGCCTAGCCTACTAGGTTTCATATTCAACAGATGCATGAACTCAGTGGAGACAAAACTATAATCGGCACCAGAATCAAATAGCATGGTAGCATAGTGGTTGTTCAGAGAAAACGTACCCGTCACAATGTTCGGGTCCTGACGTCCTTCCTCAGCGTTCATCACAAATACCCGACCCCGAGCTGGGTTACCATTGTTTCCACCATTTACATTGTTTCCACGATTCACATTGTTTCCACGGTTTGCACGGCCAGCACGGTTAGCATTGTTTCCACCATTTGTTGCAACTTGATTCTGGTTGTTATGAACTGGTGCCTGTGTCCTACCCAACCTAGGGCACATACTGCGAAGGTGATTCGGGCTTCCACACTCGTAACAAGTCCTTGGGTTAACGACATTCACTGGTGCCACTGGATTAGCTGCTGCCCTACAATCTTTCGCCATATGCCCAGGTCGCTTGCAGTTGAAACATACTATTTGACATGGCCTAGTCTCTGGATGATGGTAGTTGCATTTGGCACACATAGGGTAAGGACCCTGATACTCCTTTTTGACGGTACTAGTTGCCACAAATCCTTTTCCCCACTTAGCTTTCTTGTTGTTATCATTTGCTCCATCTTGCTTACCCAGCTCACTTACAGCTTTCCTCTTTTCACCACTCTTAGACGATGTCCCATTCCTGATTATCTCATCCGTCAGGGCCGCAGATTTCAGTATCGCACTCTGGATAGTAGCAGGCTCAGTTGCCTTCACCATTCCACGAATTTCAGGGGCCAACCCATAGATGTACCTTTCAATTCTCTTAGATTCAGGAGTGACCATATGAGGTACTAGTCTAGCGAGCTCATGAAACCGATCCATATAAGCCGCATGACCAGTTCCCACCATGGTGTGATGGTAGAATTCGTGTTCCAGTTTCTGCATCTCATTATCTGGACAATACTCCTCTCTTAACAATGCCTTAAATTCATCCCAACTCATTCCTATGGCAGCTTCTCTGCCCTTAGCCTGAATTTGCGTATTCCACCAAGTCAATGCCTTTCCAATCAAAGAACAAACAGCATACTTCACCTTCTGATGACTCGCACACTCACTTATGTCAATCACTGACTCCATCTTCTCGACCCATCGAGTATAAGCTATCGCACCTCCAGTACCATCAAAGTCCATCAGTTTGCACGCAGTAAACTCCTTGTAAGTACATCCTTTCTTTCCATTGTTGTGGTTTCCATCATTGACGTGATCACTTCCACCGTTGTTGTCCGCATGATCATTCCCACTCACGTTGTTCCCTTGGTTGCTGATATGGTCGCCAACTTGGGTGACAATGGTGGGTAACAGTTCCTGCAGTTGTTGGGCGATAATGGTAGCAACATCAGGAGTCTCATTGTTGGCATCATCACTTCCCGCGCCGCGACCTCCTGCCCTACCTCCTCGTCCACGAGTCCTTCCACCCCTCGGTGGTGGAACATCTCGATTAACTCGAGTCGACCTTCTTGGAGGCATGATTCAACAAAGTAGGACATTGGTAAACGTTAGATAGGGGATAGGTAGGATATGTCGGTATACGTGTCGTGCTACTACACTTAACTTCCTATCTGACAATCCATGAATTTGATAAGCCCATGCAGCATCATGTTATCGTAAAAACGTTGGCCAGGCATTTTTAGGATAGAATCATGCTACATTTACTTATCATCGTCACTTCTTGTCACCTAATCGCGCACATAGTTCCTATAATGCAAACTATATGAGGATTCTTAGGTTATAGTCTAGGTTAAACCACCTAATTCTCTATAACCTGGCTTTGATACCAATCTATCACACCCCAAAAACGGCGCAGCGGAATAGCATTTACGGGGTATGACTTATTAGTTAAGAACACAAGGTGTCACAATAGAGAAACTCTAAATGCATAACATACAATAGATAATAGTCTCATACTCCCACAACCGGGATAAGTACAAAGATCTAAGATAAACATAAGTCTCAAAGTTAAACAACATTTCTAGAGAATAACAACATGCAACTTCACGGGATATAACCCGGAAGGGTCTTGTCTTAAGTCTTGCTAAGCCAGGCCAGTACTCAACCTCCTAGTGTAACTTCAGTCTTAGCACCTGAAAATGGATACTCGAAAATGTCAACATAAAGTTGGTGAGCTCGTAGGTTTGAAGTTAAACCACGAAGCTATGAATAATAGCGTAGGATAATAGTGCACATGAATACAAATTACAAGCACGTTAACCAAATCGTAATAGTGTCACGCCAACTGAACCTATTGTGTTCCTCATACTCATAACCAATATCACGTGGGGAGCTACCCCGATAGATCTATCAACATGTGGGCTCTCAACAGAGTTAACAGTTGCATCAACTGAACCTATAACTTGTGGGCTCTCAGAGAGAGTTAACAGTGGCGCAGTCATGTAATCACAAAACAAACACGTCATAGCATATAATTGCATCATCACACATAATGTCCAAAATCATGTAAACAGTGATTCACAGCATGAAAACATTTGTAAAACATTGAGTACCATTTTCCCCCAGAGTAAAACACGTTAAAAGTGGGGCTACGAGAACTCACCTTGTTAAGTAGCAGTCAGATAACACAACAATTCCGATAGTGTTCGGCACCAACACGCGACCTAGATTAGTAAGGCATGTTTTAGTTCATAGTTCAAGTATTTCAATTATTTCAAAAGTTTATGTTGGTGTTGCTGGTGTGGCAGCATTTTAAGTGAAAACAAAGTATTTAATATTTAAAGTTGTTGGCTCTTCGAGTTGTACGAACGTACAAAAGAATAGGAATAGCGATTTTTGATTTAGCGATGAGCGGAAAGGTACGTACGAAAGGGTAATGATCATGAGATGTCGATGTGTACGATCATAGAACGTCTGATGGTTAATTGATAGTGCGTGTGTATATATATACATATATATATACTTGCGGAAAAATAATAAATAAAGTTGAAAATAAGGATTTATTAATATAATTTGTGAGAAAATGGTATTTTGAAAAATGCTATATTCTTGTGTTAATAAATTATAAGCTTTGCAAAAGAAAGTCACATTAAATGTATTAATAGTGTTGATAAAATGTATTCAAGCTAACGAACGAGTTCAAATATTCAATTGTCCGCTTTTAAAAATATACAACGGTTTATTATTTTGACTATACATTTAAGTGTCTACATTTCAAGTTTAGATCATTTCGAGAAAAGATTTTTACGTCGATGTATATATATTTTCAAGTGTTTGTGTCGTATGTCACGTTTATAGCGTTTCGCAAAACATATATTAATAGTCAAGTTTTTATATTTCGCTATTTCGTTGGTCGTCGTGTGTTAAAAGAAATTTACAAGTTTATATCAAATAGGTGTCGAGTTATTTTTATAGTCGTCGTGTATAACGAACGGTCGCTTGTAAAGAAAACATGACGAATTATGAATGACGAAAAATAGGTAACGAGGAGGGGGGTGGGCTGCGGCCCGAGTGAAATTAACGGAAACAGGCTATGGCCTGTTGGGCTTTTAATGGCAACTAATAATTTAAAGATGGCCCTTTTGTTTTGTCTAGGCGTTGGACTGGTCCAAGACCACCATCACTAGTGGACTTGGACAAAAGTATTATAGATGGGCTGTGGCCCTTTCGATATGACAACAACAGCAGCAAAGGAAAGCAAGCAGCAGGAACGAAAAAATAAATAAATAATAGTAGTAGAGTGAATTTGCAGTAGCAACAAAACAAGTACTCCGACATCTTATTCTTTTCTTTTGTCATCTTAGTTATTTGAGAAGTAGTGGTAATAAAAGTACGAACAAGACATGGAATTTCCAAGTTGGGGACTTGGTTGTTAACGCAAGACAGAAGGGAGGAACTCATTTTTGGGGTCCTTTGGGACCATCCTGAGACGAGCACAACAAACACACAAGAATGGTGTTTTAATCAACTAGTAAAGTCGATTCAACACGAGTGATAACAAGCCTTTTGTGATAGCTTATGGTCGTGACCCAAACGAAATAAACACCTAAGAATGGTGTTGCTACTGTCGCGTAATAGAGTCTCGAAGCGGGGTAAAAATGAGTGGTAATCACATCATGGAGCCAAGTTTGTGACTGCCACCGATTAACTTAGGCTATGACAATGCTAGAATTGAGTATCTAGGTGGTCTTTGAGTTGAGTACCACTCGACCCAACCACGAGCACAACCACAATCGCGGACATAGCTGGTATAAAACTAGTGAAACCTACGACTCTAGCATCCATTTTATTCCACATAGACTCGTTTTAGAAGTAAAAACTTTAGAGACATAACATCAAACACTTCGCGAGCACGTTTTTAACCTCAATTCATTCAATTAGTTTGACTCCGAAATAACGCGACTACGGTTTTAACTCACTAATCCGGCAAGTGGAAGATAGAAACCGAATAAGCCTACGACTACAACACTTCTAACTATCCTAACGAGTTCGCGATACCACACGATTCAACAAAAGAACACGAATAGCATTACCAGTTTCAAAAAGGACTTAAGTTTCTACCACACCAACATTAGTCTCTCGGCAATAATAATGATTAACCAAGTTCAACATCACAATGTTTAACAAATTAACAACCACATTATTCTTTACAATAAACCACAAAACTAACATGTTTATTCGAATAAAAATCAAAAGTGAAGAGTTAGGATTTATTACAACTAGTAGTTGGACTACTAGGGAATGGCAACAAGATCGAAGGAAACTTGGACGAGGTTGATGGAACCGAATCGAACCCAGCAAATCCACACACACCCTCCTGCTTGCGTTTCTCTACTGCAACGATTTTTCCTCTTCTATATTTCGAATTGGTTGTAACTTTTGTGGGTGTGTAGGCTTACCAAGGTTGATAGGGATTTAAAAGAGTAATCAAGGAGGGTTTTGATGCTTTCTCCCCTCTTTCCAGACGCGCCATAGCCACAAGATGAAATTATAACATCATCATTTTAGCTTGTTGGGTTGACCTTGAGCTCGACAGGAGGTGTGGCAGTAGGCGTGAGATGTAATGACAAATTTTTCTTGATCATCTCCTTTGTTTGATTTGATCTTAAAGTTGAAGACAAAAATGGTAATGAAAAGGGTAGCAGCGAATTCAGAGATGAGAGGGATGAGGAGCAGAGATTTTAGAGAATGGTGGGGAAGGAGAGAGATTTTATTATCTTATATTTTATATTTTGTATTTTGGGTGTGTAAAATAAAAGGTTTAAATAAAAATGTGAATGCTAAGTATGTAAATAAAAGGAGTGAGTGTTAAACAAAAAGGTGACACGTGGGAACACTTTTGATTTTCGTAACTCTCGAGTGAATTTAACGAGCATCGTATTTTAATAACTCTCGGATTTAAATTATCAAAACTATGCCATACTATCACGGTGTCGGGACGCGTGTGGTTCCAGTAAAAATGGAACATGTGTTTTGCCACATTGTTCGTTTGGCTATAATATTTGTCGTTTCATAGTTTACACAGAGTAAAACTTTAAATGCGCAAATGAATAAAATAGCTCGAATAAAACTTCATAATTGATTACATGAATTTAATAACTTGAAAAATCAATATATAAGTTACACGCAAGAGCATATGAAACATCTAAAATAAACTATTTTGAGTCCTAAATGTCGAGTAATGACCTGGAAAATTTGCGGTTGCTACACATTCTACATTATATCATCTCACCAATAACAATTACTGTCCAGGTCGTGGCTCACATTTGTGATTGATGACGGAACTCGAAGCATACATGGCACTATGTCAACACCTGTTTATACACATAATACAATGATTGCATTCAATAACACTAACAACATATGTTGGTGATTTAAATACATAAAATACATATTGTTCGATGCATGCATTCTCACATTCTGATGCCATCAAAATCTTCAACTTGCCATCCCTATTATATATAGTGCGTAGACATGCAATAGAATACTCAAACATCAAGTTATCCAACGTTCCAACATAATAAAGGTCAGTCAAAAGAACAGCCATCATGAGCTGGGAATTTACCCAACTAAACTCAACTCATCTTATGATCACCACTTTCATTTGCCACCAATACTATAATGATTAATCTGTTATGATACTATAATACAAAATAAATACAATGCAGAACTCATAAGCTTAGTAATAAAGAAGAAGATTTAATACATCAGTTATATTGTTTTGATTTTTCTCTTTAATATACTGGGAAACATGTATACACGTATACAACGACACTGAAAGGGTCGCTAATCCATGTTCTTGAAAACTTTAAGTTGAACTTCTTGCATTGAATTCTCAGCTTCTGCTAGTTCATGATCATGCTGTATAACCTGCACACGAAAAAAAAAATCATGAATGAAGATTTCAACTTTTGAAAATCAGGAATGAAGATTCGAACTTTTGTGTTTGTGCATGTGATTTTGGCCGGTTTATATAGGCATGGATTAGGTTAAATCATAAATTATTCTTGCAACCCTTTCACTTCATCTAACCAACCCCTTGCACTTCATCTAGCCAACTTTTAATTATATACTAAATACCATATAATCAATTCTGGCAACCCTTGCACTTCATCTCCTTTCATGATTGTATACTTATGATGGTTGCATTCAATAATGTTTGGGTTATATGTATAATAATTCATATACTCTACATATTGCTTAAACTACCTTGTACCGTACATGATTCTATGCACAATCACTCTTCCACATTTAATTAAGCTATTGGATCTTTAGATAGTATAGATTGTAAAAATATAAATATGAAGTCTTTTGTTGTAAGACTTATAACAAAGTAAGACGTTAACTTGTTATGGTTTTTTAACTAAAGACATATACAAGAAGTAATTAAGTTTATTAATGACTTATAACGTACATTGGGATTATAACAGTTTAAGTTTTTTTTTTTTGGTAAGACATAGATATTAAGTGGCTTGGACAATAAGGCACTTATGTTATAAATTATGCAATTGGCTTGGAAAATCTATTGTACCATTAAAGTGATTTAGTTGGTAAATAGGTAAGCCAAAACCGAAATATATTTATCTTACATATTGTAAGAAAGACTTACAATATTAATCCTAATGGAATACATAGTATGTATGGTATGTTCAGTTAGGAGAATCAAGCTCTTGATACATTGTTTGATTTGAGATAACTATATCTTCTATTCTTCCTAAAGATATCAAGGTTAGAAAATTGAGTATGAATTGGATACACTCAATTAGACTCCAACCTAGAAGATTAATAAGACACCATTTAATATGGAATGTGATCAATCACATTAAGTCTTAAAATTGAAGTTCAGAATTTGTTAAACTACCTTTGAGTAGGTTAATTGACAAATTAAGGTTAAGAACTGTCAATTTGTATCTGCAAAGTCCCAAAAGAGAACAAGTTTTGTGTTGCTCTATTTGCTAAGCATTTATAGGTAATCTATAAATTGCAAAAGGCGAGTGGGAGTTTTATCTTCAAAAGATAAAAATTACAAGATACATAATCTTCTAAATACGCTAGCAAAATCATAATGAGAATTTAACATGTTAGTGTTAAATCTCAAGATGATGGAATTCTTATTCATAGATCTGCAAGGGTATCTCAAATATTTGTAGAATATGTTGAGGGTTATGAGTTACAGGATCGTGATATGCCTGTTAATAAATTGCAAATGTTATTTGGCAAATTACTCATACTATGAATAATTAGATGCAGTCCAAAAAGATAACTAGTTTGGAAACGTAGTTGATCTTAAACTCTATAGTAACACTATAGAATGGAAATGAATTTCTACAATGGAAATGAAAATCATAGAGATTTAAATTCTTGTGTAGAAATCATAATGGACAAATTTGTATACATATTTAATGTGTGAAAAGATTATCAATCACACTTAAGCAATTAAATGTGATTGAAATTCTTTCTAAGCACATAAAGATTATCATTGTCATTATTAGTTTCATTTATATGAAATTAATAATGGAATATCAAAACTCTTTCTTTAATAATTACTTGAGCGAGGATGAAAAGTAATTGAAAGGAGTATTTGAATTCAAATAATCTTTAATAGTATACAAAAGTGCAAATCATTTGTAAATGGATTAATGCATGCATCTAAAAGATATACTTATTTTAGTTATTAAATCTAGTTTTGATTTATAATTAAAATAAGATATTTCTTAATATTCCTAAAAGCTAGTGGGAGTGATATATTTATTTTCTTATTTCATGTATGTTGTATAACATATAGGAAGTAACATTCCATTAACATTTATATGTTAAGTCTTAGTTTGGAATGAAACTTCACATGGAAATTTAGAAAATAAAACTTTGGAATATATGTTTATTTGATTATAAGCATAAGCGGTAATAATAACTGATTCTAAAAAGAACATGATATACTATTAGAATAATCTAGATAGTAACATATCTTTGGAAAGATATGACATGAACAAAATCTAAGTTTGACAAGGATTTTTCATGTACATCATGTTGCTTGTTGTATCATACTTGGATGCAAGATGATTGACAACATTAGTATCTAATTGGAAATTATTAGATAGCTAAGTGTAATGGATATGGTTTAGAATTTACATCCTCAGCCTGGATTTGCTCCAAAATTGTAAATACGAACCATATGGCAAGTTATTGCTTGATTGATATTGTGGTCAAATCTTGAAGGATTTGAAGATACCAAACATTACACGATGAATGTTAAAAGTTTACGGAACTTTAAAAGAGCATATTGTTGTGTTGATACAATAATGCTAGTAAGATTGAGATGACACTCTATAATAGTCATGGTGGGAGCTCATCCTTATTAGGAAACCATGTGTACTAGTTATGCTCAATACGAGCATAGTTGCATTATACATAAAGAATTAGAATACTTTAACTACAAGGTTTGGTAGTTTAATTGTCATAAATTTGTGCAAGAGGATGTCACGCATTTTATGAAGTATGTGGCAATATCTATATAGATGAATGCACACATACAAGAATTTCATTATTGAAATAAGTATTCTCAAAATTCCGATAGATCAACATTAGTTGATTTATGCCTTGTCAACAAGTATGTGAAACATGACTTGTGGCATAATTCATTAATAAGAATTATCATGCATTGATCTAGTTAATATTTTGGATAAGGGATATTAAAGCAATTATTATTTTAATGAAATAAAGTGTGGATAACGTTTATTCTCATTTATAATATTGTATCCTATATTTGCATGTTTAAATCCGTGAATAACTTATGTTATTCTAAATTGTCCATTGTAAATTAATAATATGGGAATATTATTGAACTAAGACAAATGTGAGGATTGGTAGAATGTACTGTAAGGTTGAGACACCAATGTCACATGATATTCAATATTGGATAAATTGAATATAGGACTTATCCCAACCACATGATTATACTTTATGGATCGTCGTCATTAAGTAAATCATGAATATTTATCCTCAGAATTGAGATACCAGGTGACTGCCAAGGATGTAGCTCATTTTCTGTAAGGTAGTCTAACGCTATCCGTAACAGGTAGTTATAAGGGCTATTTTCGGAGGTGATGCAAAGTTCGAGAGTCACGCTCGTAGTCAATAAAGGATTTGTTCCTTCAAATTTGTTTTGAAGTATAATACTGTTGGGCCCCTCGTAGGATTGACAAGATGTTTGTACGGCCGTACCCAAAGTCTATCTGGAAGACGTTCAGATGTTTTGGTAATCTTGATCAATTATTAATAACGAGAAACAGAATAGTTAATTATGGAATGACCTAGATCCGTATCCATATTAACGCGGTATTAGAAACAAAAGGATAAGTATGATGATAATATCATCACGTGGTTTTTCCAGGAAAACCATACTCGGTTTGATCTGGGGGCATTGGGATCTGTTAAGCTAGACTAGCCCATGTCATTACGATATTAATGAATATTCAAGTGGGAGCTGTTAGAGTTTGTGGATATAAATTAATATTTGTATGTCCGATTTCGAACACGAGACTTCGGGATTGCACACATTACGTATTACTCTCAATGTATTAATAATTAATATAATGATTTATGATTAATTATTAAATCATAAATATTTATATGATCGAACAAGCAAAGTGGAGGGGGTTGAGTGTCGTTTTTTGGAACTTGAGGAGGTGTTAGACTCAAACTTAGAGAGCAAGTTTGGAGTGTATATAAACACCTCATAGCTTCATATAATCGGATGACACAATGTTAATATCCCTAACCGATTATTTGCTCAATATAATCGACAACAGTATTATTCCCTAACCGATTTGACTTTTCAATCGGTAGACTTTTCCACCACTGACATTATATACAGTAAAGGAGTTAATGCCATGCATGTGGCATGTACAGTTGGTACGAGCAGTTTTATGCATATTTATATGCATGAAAACTAATTTAATCCTTTATCTTTTTGTTGGGGGTTCGATCATGTATTATCAAGAACATCAAACCATAGTTGTTGTGTTGTTTTATTTGTGATCAAGAACCTAGCTTTTCACATTGAGACGCTACTAATACGTGTGTACAAGAACGGAGTACAAGCTTGCTTTAGCTTGTTGTTACTTTACCCTATTCGACTACATAGTAGTCGATCCCCATTAAACCCTAATTAGGGTTTATACCTTGTTCTTGGAGTGCGCGATTCCTTGTTCTTGCTAGGAATCAAAAGGTACGCGTTTATTTAATTTTAGTTAATTAATTATATGTTATTGTAGATCCAATCCGCTGTGCATGCTTTGATGTTTATTATGTGGTTATTAGTTTATAGATGTATGATTCTAATATTCCAACATAGTTTACATTCCCTTGTACAGTTCTGAATAGCAATTGTCGTTAAAAAAGAAATGCGTGAATCAGAAGGATTCCCGTAACTTAATTCAGTAACTTTTCTAAGATTGGTCAATAAAGGAAAGGTGTAAAGAATGTGCTATACTACAGTCAAGGATTGGTCAATAAAGGACTCTTATTGGATGACAGATGTCACATAATTTATTTTGCAGATATGAGCATCCTTTGCCAATTCATGTAGAGCTAGTAGTCATCCATGAAATGGAAGACAAAGTGACATGGTATTTAGAAAAGAATGGTACATAAGTTTACAAGGAGTTTCACATGAGCTGTATGGAGGTACGACAACCCACCTTGGTTTATAGCTACTGGGCTCCTCACAAAGTACGGATATAGTGTTAGCATATGGTTAAAATGCTGCTATTAGACTGAAGTGTGTTTTACGTCAGATGATGCAAACTGCCCATGATGTGGAGCTGGTTAAAAAACAGTAATTCAAATTTCCGTTCATTGTGTTGAGGCATGGAGAATTTGTTGTCAGATGGTAGGATCAGGGTTGTTTATTTTGGTAAGTTCGGGATTTATTGATGATCTGTTTCTGCTATGGCTAAAGTTGTTGGGGATAAGGCTAAAAAAACAGTGGATTTTAGTGCTTTTTTCAGTGTTGGTCAATATGTGTGGCTTGGAATGATAAAGTGTATAAAGGAAATGATGGTGTTTTAGAAAGATAATGAAGGTAAGACTTATTTTTGCTGAACTAGAAGCAATTTTTGAAGTAAAATGAAAAACATAGAAAAGAAAGAGAGAATACTTGTTTTCAGCAAATTAGTAATAGTATGCGATTCCAAGAACGCTGTGGTGTGTGTGGATAAAGTAATTGATTATCCTTAGAGGGCTAAGGATGTGTTGAGAATGATCGAGTTGATAATAATATAATGGAGATAAATGTGGAGGCGTTGATCGATATCAAGACTTTGGTTTTGCTGATGCAGTAGAAGCCTGATGGTAAAATGCAGGTTAGAGGAGGTGTGTCACGTCTACGAATAAGGATGGTGTATATGGTATAACAGTAATCAAAAGAAGTTGAACCCCATAAAATGGGTCCTGATAATGCAGTATATGTGAAGGGTTGTATGTTTGAAGATCTGTGATGATGGGAGTCTTGTTAATGCAGTAGATCTATATTCCAAGTGGGATATACATTGAAACCGGTTACATATAACATACTGAAACATAAATTTGTGTTTTTAATTCATTCATTCTATCTCTATTCTACACACTGAATGGTAAGTTGGAAGTCAGAATAACAAACTACGTATCATACAACTTGGAAAACAGATGTCAGCGTAGCCTGCATTCTCAGCTACGAAACTGAAACAGACACAAATTTAAGCACTGTATGGCTTACAAAGTGCACAAACGTAATGCACTTGGGGCACACAAACGGCCAAACTGAATAAGTTATTGTAGTAGGCTATGGCAAATGCGGCAAACTGAATGGAGTAAAACATATATTCCAGAAGGTTTAAATGCAATGATTAGTTTCCAATCAGGAACTAAATGAATCATGCGTCAACTTCTAATCCATATCTTTTATATAATAAAACAAAACCCCAAGTGGGGACTTTTGCATTTCAAAAAAATCAATCTTCCCTTATTGAGTAATAATTAAATTATTACGGAGTATTATTTTTTATTTAAAAGATTTTGAATTAAAAAATCTTAAAATTTTCCAGATTTGGCAAAAGAAACTATAAATTCGTTTTTTAAGTGAAAAGTGGGTACAAAATTATATGTTTCAAAAATATGAAAACATAAAACTTTAAAAAGGTGGGTTAAATCTAGAATAATATAGGGGTCAAAACCAGAGTTTTAGACATCAAGCAAAAGGGGGGTTCTCCCTTCCAGGCTCCAGCTTACCGCACCCAAAACTATACCACAAAACAGATGACGACTAAAAAATCATAAAAGCATTCAAGCACTATAAATAAGTAGGTGCTCAGGGCGGGGACAGGTGCGAGTGCAAGGATTAGGGTTGATGAAACAGTGAAGAGTTGTATATCACCATTGTTTAATGGTTCGACGAATGGGGATTTTGGTGGTTCAAGAGTTAGGGTTAGGGCTTAAGAAGGATGAGTTCTACAAATTTAAGGCTAAAGCCGTACAATCTACCGGAATTCAGTTTTGTATTTAAAGTTTTGGTTTTACTGAATAATTAAACAAGGTATGATGTATTTTACCGAATTAGTTCTTCAATTTTAATACTTTAATGATTTTGGTCGAATTAGCTAAAACCCTGATTCGATCTAAGAATTCGTTACTTTGATTTTCTAATTGTTTTAAGAAGCAAAGGTTCTATTCAAATCATATAAAAAGAGGTATGCTTTTAGTTTTGAAATTTTAACAAACAGTTACGGTGTATCAAATTTGTTATAAAGATGGAAACTTTAATAATGCTGAAGATTGAATAATTATTGGTAATGGATGATTGTTACGGCTGCTAATTAGACTCGTGAAAATTCTCATTATCTTAATATTCGTGATTAGATACTACGGATGTGTGCTTATAACTTTTGGTTGCACGTTATTTCTTTGTGTGAATGCAGGTTAAGACATAATACCACAATGCGAAGGAGATACTGTAATTAAAAGTTGAAATGACCGATTAGGTATGACCAAATAAGTTCTCAAAGTCTGGCTCAATTAGTTTATCCGTTATGTGTCATGAAGTCAAGGTTTAAGTGGGTATTTTTATTGTCTTTGTGTAACACCACAAATCTCTTCTTTATCATACAAACTAGGCTGCTACGATGACACTCACAAACACTTAAGAACAATAAGAAATATGTATGGATCGTATGGTGTAATTTCAAGTCAGATGATTATATTCCAAATGAGAAAATAATACAATGACTTTGGTGGAACTCTTGCACACACACACACTCTTATCTTATGGAAAATGAGGCACACTGTGAAGAGTGTGTGTGTGCGTGGTTTTTTTGTGTTCACAGCCAACCAAAGGCTTGGTGGGCTTTTACATATTGGACCTAAAGTGGGCTTAATATTTACATTACACTTATAATTAACTTACACATAATACTAATGCTATAAGCCCACTATACTTGATACATATTATACAAGACATTACAAGTTCAAAGCTACAAATGACCATCACTTCCAAAGTAGCATAAATTAAATGCTAACAATCTCCCCCTAAGGGATGGTCATATCAATGATGCTCCCGTGATTGGTCTTTAGCTTTTGACATCTTGAACTTCGTGTGTCAATGTATAACATTCTTCAATCAATGTTCCTTCATGCACTGTGATCTTCAAGGAATCGTCTTCTGGTTGTTCCAGCCTTGATCTACTTCTTCTGTCTGGATGCGTCGTCGTTGTAGATGATGATGGTAGATGAACTTTTGTCGGTACCTGCATAAAACAGTTAGCAATAAATCATCCAGCTGCCATCATATCCTTAGATCTCATTAAGACTCATACAACTTGTATCCTTTTGAGTAAACACAAGTGTATTGCATAGGAAGTGTTCCTAAGAGATCTTTTGATGAATTTCATGTCTCTAGACTCAATAATGTGCGTTTTTGTTTTAGTCGTCGGAGGCATGGAGCAGAGTGCCACCTTTTCAATATCAACACATCTCGGAGTGATAGGTCGATAGATTACGTAGTGTTCTACGTGAGAAATGAAAAAAATATCTTTTAAGAGATATCTGAGTGGATAGGAGGGGTGGTGCAATGCGTCACTGGGTCCATGACGTCTTGTCTTCAATACCAGTATCACCTTAGTGAGTACCGATAGAAAATTTATTGACCCGGTTTCTGACCTAAGTTTTCATGGAGGGCTATTTCTTTTCACCCTTACAAAAACTTTTCTTTTTCATTCTTCAACCCCTTCTTTCTCCTTTCTCATTATACTCCTTTTTCCAATCTATCCTAAGGACTTCTAATGCTAAGCTATTGGAATAGTCCTTGGGTAGATCCCTCCGGTTCTGGCGGATCATTGGACATAACCTAACCATAATCACCTTATTACTCCATGATTATCCTAGATTATTTGTCACATGCCATTAAACCTTGTGAAAAATCTCTCAACGTGTTTATGAGAAAAACACATTTTGATAACACATCGAGAGTTTTGCATTTTTGAAACACTCCCCCTTCACATGTTCTCATGCATTTTTGAAATAAACTGCACATGTCGGGTAGAGATCGCACATTTGGAATGATCGACTTTCAATGAACACGACCTTCGCGAGACACGCTTACATCACTAGTTAGACTAGTTTGAAATTATTACCCGTCCTGGTCATTTTCAAAGATCATCTCTCGAATTGGTACATTCTACTCAGACAAGTCCTTTGCGAGACACGCTTGCATCACTGGTAAACCAGCTTGAAATTATTACCCGTCCAGGACATGTCTTTTCGAGAACGGACAGTTAGTTTCATCAATTCAAGGGTTCATGCTGAGTCTTTTTGAAGAACTCGTTTTGAGATTCAAACGATAAAACTTCTTTTAGATCACATTTTAATCACGTCCTCTCCCCCATATTTATAATAAACACCTAATCTCCCCCTCAAAAATAGCATGAAGTGGTATTTTTGAAAACAGTTGATTAAAATGAAACTTTTTGTGGAGAGACGGACTGATGTTAGCATGAAATTGGAACAATTTTCATTGTCTACTCCCCCTTAATCAGAGCAAATGATTAAACTTTTGAGTTTAAAATCATTTAGAGGTCTTAGAGGGAGTTGTTGTGAGCACAAAATTTATGAAAAGACTTTGAAAAATCTTTTGAAACAATTTTGATTAAGTGCTCACGGTTTTTAGCTTTTCGCCATTAACATTGCGAGTTCTGATCGGAAATAATCAAAAGTCATTCAATGTAGCGCGGGTTTCGTACTGAAATGAACGAAAGCCTTAATGAAGAAAATTTGAGAAACAACATGTTTTAGAAAAACATAAAAAATAACTCTCGCTCAAGCATCTGTAAATACCCGTATCATTGTTGAATGACATTTCTAAGTACGTACAGAATATTGATTAGACGAGAGACATGTCGTGAGAAGAATATTTTTGGTTTTTGATGTTTTATATTTTTTATGGCTTTTTTAAATTTTCTGTATTTACAGTATTAATTTTGAACAAGTATATATTTACAAAAATATTTGCATGCGAAGCTTTTTGATATAAATCAATAAGATTCGAGAAAACTTTCTAACTCTTTGGGAGTTAGGCTTCGCATTCCAATTCGACGAACTAAGTTTCAAACCGCTCTTTTGGGAGGGCCTTAGTAAATAGATCGGCGAGTTGATATTCTGTCTTCACGAAAAACAATTCAACAGTACCCTCTTCAACGTGCTCTTTTATGAAGTGGTAGCGGACTCTAATATGCTTGGTCTTCGAGTGTTGCACTGGGTTGCACGAGATGGCTATGGCACTTTTTGAATCGCAATACAAAGGTATGTTGTTGAAAGAGAAACCATAATCTGTGAGTTGTGTTCTCATCCAAAGGACTTGAGCACAACACACAGATAGAGACACATACTCGGCCTCTGCAGTTGATAAAGCAGTGCAATCTTGTTTTCTTGACGACAAGCCTACTAGCTTTTCTCCCAGAAATTGTGCTCCGCCTGATGTACTTTTTGCTGTAACTTGGCATCCAGCATGATTGGCATATGAAAAGGCAGTTAGTGTAAACTCCAAATCCTTTGGATACCACAGTCCCATGTTAATGGTTCTTCGTAGGTATCTAAAGATCCGTTTAACCTCTTGGAGGTGAAGTTCGGTAGGCCTTGCCTGAAAACGTGCAAGTAAGCAAACAGCAAAATGTATATCTGGTCGGCTTGCAGTTAAGTACATGAGAGAACCAATCATGCTCCGATATTTCTTCGGATCCATGGGTTTCCCATATAGGTCAGCGCCAATTTTTGGTGAAGTGACCATTGGAGTACCAACAGAGTCACAATTTTCCATACCATGTTTTTTCAAAATCTCAATTGTGTATTTAGCTTGATTAAGAAAAATACCACGTGGGGATTGATGAATTTGTAAGCCTAAAAAGAATTTTAATTCACCCATCATGGACATTTCGAATTTGCTTTTCATGAGATTTTCAAAATGTTTTGAATGTGTCAGTTAGTGGACCCAAATATTATGTCGTCCACATAAATCTGAACAATCAAAATATCATTTTTGTATTTTCTTGTAAACAAGGTTGGATCAATTGTTCCTTTGGTGAAATTATTTGACAACAAGAAAGATGATAACTCGTCATACCACGCCCGTGGGGCTTGTTTTAAACCATAGATTGCCTTCTCTAGCTTCTAGACGTGGTCCGGATGATCTTTGTCAATGAAACCGTCTGGTTGACTCACATACACTTCTTCTTTCAGAGTTCCATTCAAGAAAGCGGTCTTGATGTCCATCTGATAAACCGTGATGTTCTTGTGAGCGGCATAAGCTAAGAAAATCCTGACTGCTTCAAGCCTTGCAACCGGTGCGAATGACTCTTCAAAATCTATCCCTTCTTCTTGTCTGTATCCCTTTGCTACCAGACGAGCTTTGTTGCGAATTACAGTCATTTCTTCATCCTTTTTGTTTTTCCATAACCACTTAAGATCAATGACTAGTTTGTCAATTGGTCTTGGAACTAAATCCCAGGTATCATGGATTAGAAATTGAAGAAGTTCTTCCTGCATCGCTTCAATCCAGGCATTATCTGCCATTGCTTCCCGAATGTTCTTAGGTTCTATGAGACTGACTGAGCAGACATAGATGCACATGTCGCAATCGGTGTGAAGTTGTTTTCTCGTCTGAATTGGTCTTGAGGGTTCACCAATAACCTGTTCAATCGGATGGTCTTTTGTCCACTGTAGTGTTGAAGGGTACCTTGGACTGAATAACTGTGTGTTAGTCGGTTCATGTAATCTGGAAGATGATTCACCAGATTCCGTTCCAAACGGGTTTTCAAAGACTTCATCGTCTAACACAGCATTATTTTGTTCTTGCTCATCAATTCTTGGTAGAACAATTTCAATGAATGGAGTTGCTGGAGTAGATGTAGATGATGTTGATGTCGAGGGAGTTGGTGCGTCAGCTTCGAATGTTGTGGATGCATCTGGATTTGGTGGAATTGGTAGTGGTTGTTGATGTTGAGTGGTTGCAGCGGAATGTTGGTCAGATGCATTTTTCGAAGTGCCACCATAGTATTCATCGTACATGAACTCGAAGAAATTATCCAATTCTTGAGTTGTGGGTTGTTCGACATGAATTGATTGAGCTCCTTGAGGTGCGAGTCCCGAACTGATATGTCCGGAAGTCAGTGGGTTAAGCGCGGGTTCTAGAGCGAGTCTCTCAGAAGCCATTTGTGAAATTTCATCAAACTTCACGTTCATCGTCTCCATTATCTTTTTCGTTCTCCTGTTATACACCCTGAATGCCCTTGAGTTTTCAGAATAACCAATGAAGATTCCAATATCACCCTTAGCCTTCAACTTTCCCAGATCTTCCCTGTCATTTGTTGGATAGCATAAAGCGCCAAATACATGAAGATAAGAAATATCCGGTTTTCGGTTGTTGACAAGTTCATATGGGGTTTTATTGAATCTTGAATGGATTAGGGATCGGTTTTGAGTAAAACAAGCAGTAGAAACAGCATCAGCCCATAGGAATAACGGAGCACTGGAATAGATCAGCATAGTGCGAGCAGCTTCTACAAGGGTTCGATTCCTTTTTTCAACTACTCCATTCTGCTGCGGAGTTCTAACAGCTGATGTCTGGTGAGTAATACCAGTTTCTTCAAAGAATGTTCTTAACTCCTGATTGACAAATTCCGTGCCATTATCCATTCTTACTATCCTAACTTGAGCTTGAAGTAGAACTTGAATCCGCTTCAGAAAGGTGATGATGGTGCTTGGTGCTTCATCTTTTGATCTCAAAAACTTCACCCATGTATATCTTGAATAGTCGTCAACAATTACAAGAATATACTTCTTCCCATTTATGCTTTGAACTCTCATCGGGCCACATAAGTCCATGTGCAACAGATGCAACCTATCAACCGAACTAGGTACGGGTTTAGGTTTATATGTTGCTCTTTTGCTCTTTCCTTGCTCACATGATGGACATAGGTGTTCTTTGGTGTATTTGAATTTAGGAAGACCGGAGACGATGTCGTCTTTGGCAAGCTTGTTGATCGTGTCAAAGTTCAGATGGGACAAACGTCTATGCCACAACCAGGATTTTGTTTCGCCTGCCCTGGTCATGAGACAAATAGGTGATGAAGAGGCCATTTGGTTTATGTCAATTGCATAAAGATTGGTGCCACGATCCCCAATTAAGAGATCATTCCCCACCAAATTCCTGACAAAACAAGTGTTTCTCCTAAAAGCAACCTCTAAATCTGCATCACAAAACTGTCCGACTGAGAACAGATTGTGTCCCAACCCTTCGACATAGTAAACCCGAGTGATCAGATAATTTCCAAACCGAAGATCTCCATAACCCAGAATAGCTGCAACATGATCATTCCCAAAACGTACAGTCCCCATGAACTGCCACACAAAATTGATCAGCAGCTTCAGATTCCCGGTCATGTGCTTGGAGCAACCCGAGTCGACGATCCAAAGACAGATTTCAATGACCTGAGAAGAACAGAAGAATTTGTATATGGAAACCGTGTAACATTTGGTTCCAAGGGGTTAGATGTAACAGGTGAATCACACTTAGAACTGGTTTCCTGAGATGCATTGGGAACTATTTCTAATGTGCCATTCTTAAGTGTGAACATTCTACCCGTTGGTTTCCATGCACAAAACTTAGAGTGATCCTTAGGCAATAGACTGCTAGTGGTTTTTCTAGCTTTTGCAATAAGTCTTCGAATATATCTAGACTTAGCCTTAGTTACTAAAGGAACCTTTTTCTGTTCAGGCATATCATTCACATTATCAGAAACAATATCATCACACGCATTTTCAGAGAAAGATTTCTCTTGCATTAAACAAACAGATTCATTACATGCATTCAAAACACTGGTCTTTTCATTACATCCAGATGATATTTGTTCCTTATTTGAAAGCTTTAAATTCCTAGGGTGTTCTTCTACTTCCTTGCAATCACTTTCAGAGATAGGCGATACTCTAGATTTCTTGATAGTGCTCCTAGGCTTTCGCTTGCTCCTAGTGGTGCTTTCTAATCCTGTAGAAGGTAAGGCACACTCATCAGAATTTTTGTAGTTGTCCTTAGATGTTGTATTAGCATTCCTAGACTCATTTGGATTATCTTTCTTACTTTTGTCTATCACCCTATATGTTTTAGATGTAGAGGCAGACGTAGTAGTGGGACTAATCCTATAAAGGCCAGGTGCTATAACATTAGTGTTCTTGACAACAGCTTTCTCTTTTTGTTTCTCATTAGGCAAGGGGGTTGATGGTGCAATACCCGTAGTTTCCTCACCCTGCCCTTTTTGAGTTGCAAGCTGAGACTTCAAAAGATTGATTTGATCTTGCATATTTTTGTAAGAGCGCTCATACGACAATTTGTCATACTTACATTCTTGCCTTTTTGTATCAAGTTGTTTAAAATATGTGCAATTTTGTTTTTCAAGTTTCAAAAGCGCCTTTTCATATTTTTCAACAATTTGAGAAGTCTCAGCTCGAAGTGATTCATCATCCTCAACAGAATATGTTTGGAAAATAATGGACATAATATCGGTCGATAGAGCTTCGAAAGAGAGAGAGTCATTTTGCTTTTCAAAAACTTTTATGTGTTCCAAGTATTCATTAGCTTCCTTCACTAAGGATTTGTGGTCCTTAACAAATTTTGCAGACTCTTTTAAAAGATTATTTTCCACATTTTGAACAACCGCATAGATTGCAGCAACATGTGGATTAATTTCCTTTTCAAAAATCTTTTTCAGTTCATCCTGAACACCCGGAAACCATTCAAACTAGTTATTGTTAATTTTGGAAGCCACAATACGTTGAAGTTTCTCAATTCTCTGTTTAAAATCAACCAAATATAGTCTAGCTGCACTTGAATCATAAGTTTTTTTAGATGCCATTTGTTCGATGTTAGGTAGATGTTTTGAGACAGCCTTTTGTCTTGTGAAAACCACTGGTTTTTGAAAAAACAGAGGTGACTCCTTTTTAACAAGATGAACCCCAGTGATGCGTGGTTTTGCAACCTTACAACAGGTTTTACCTCTCGAGGGATCTCAAGAGGCTTACAACCCCACTAGGCAGTGTACCCGACCGGTGTAGTATAGTGTAGTGGTAAGTACGGGGGATTGATCGTTCTCCACAGGGAATAGTGTTTGTTAGGTATGAAAAACTACTCTAATAGGTCTAAGGGTGAGAGAAGATTCTTTTTATGTTTTTATAATTTTATGAAAGCAAGTAAAATATCGGGTTTGAAAGAGTGGGCAGAATTAGTTGCTAGTCAACTAACCCAAGTTACTACAAATGCAAATAAAATAAAATAACAGAAAATGAAAAGGTGGTAAAACTTATGTGGAGAGAAATGTGTTTACTTAGATTTCCTTACTCCCTAACTATCTTTTACCGGTTGATTAGTGTGTATTAATTGCGTGGATGACGGGTGTATTCCTTAATACCAATCATGGGGTGGCGTACGTACTTCCCCAACTCTACAAGCTCCTACTTCACTCCTATGTCGAGCCGGCTAAGAAGCTCCTAACATGGGATCACTAGAATTCGCTTGTGCATTGAATACAACCATAAAAACCTTAGTACGCATTGGTTCATGTTTCTTAAGACGTTCAAGCAAGTTACCGAATAGGAAGTTAGCCAGTTTTCTTAAGCCTAACATAGATGAACAATCATCCAATACAACTAATAACACACTAATAACCAATAATCAATAGCTAGGTTTCATTAGATCTAAGCAAACACAAGATAAATCTAGCATAGCATGTTAAACAAAAGACAAGAACAAGATAGAATCAAACAACACATAGACATATTGAATGATTAATTGATAACTTATCTTCAATGTAACATGGAAGATCTCAAGGCAAAAAGCCTTGAAAAAGCTGCTAAAATCGTCTTAGGGTTTTCACACACAAAGTTCCCCAATAAGTTCCACACCAATGACAAAAAATTGCAAAACTATATATAGACTTTCAGATCTGACGGCGTCACGTTATGGAGTGTGACGCCGTCACCTCGCCGCTTTTAGGGTTCCCGGATGGCATTCTTGACGCCGTCCCACTTTAGCTCTCTAAAATCCGTTCTGGCTTATCAAGGCTTGACGCCGTCAGACTTAGGGGTGACGCCGTCCCTCTTTAAATTAAGCCGTGACGACCTTGATCACATTAAAGCGTGACGCCGTCAGAATTCCATGCAAATTTCTCTGGCTTATCATGAGTAATTTTCACATCCACCTCTTTTGCCAAGCCATGACGCCGTCCAGAACAAATCCTAACGCCGTCAAAGGTAATTTCCAGCACAATTTTGAGACTTTGTCGTTTTCTTCACTTTTATGCTCCAAAAACGTCCAAAATGCCTCCTTTTCCAGATTTCTCCTCAAAAGTACCTAAAATGACAAAAGGAACGATTTAGGGCAATATTTGATCAAATAAATACGATTTAGAGCTTAAATGACCCCTTAAAAGTGGTACACTTTTCGCTTCATCAAATACCCTTACACTTGAGATTTGCTTGTCCTCAAGCAAATGCGCTTTTATTCTAATCAAAATACAAGTTAGGGGTCATTTAATGCTAACATAAAAGTAATTACAACAAATATTCGTTCCACTTTAATCATAATAAGCACGGAGATTACATACTAGCACCTCACAAGTAGTGTTTAGATACTCACATCTCTCAAGTGTCATCAAAATAAATCTCATAAATGAAAACGGATAATATCTCTCACTACCTGTCATAGCAAATAGATTACCATAGGCTTGGGAAAGGATCGAAAACCTCCTCCACTAGGCGTAAGCACCTAAGATAAACTATCAAAGAGGGCTTTTAAATGGGTTATAACGTTAGGTGTAGGGAAAAGGAAAACACGGTTTTGTTGGATAAAGGATATTTTACTGGTGGCGAGTTAAAGATCTTGATTAATTACATGTACTATACAATGTTGCTAAGCCAAGACTCGAATCGATCTTAAGCTAATGAAAGAAAATAACAAAAACATAAAATAAACATAAAATGAAACGGGATGGTAGTCCGTATGTTTTTTTTTTCTACTTTTCTTTTTCTTATTTTTTTGTATTTTTCTTGATTTTTCGATTTTTTTTCTTTTTTTTTTTTTTTTTTTTTTTTTTTTTTTTTTTTTTGCATACACTTTTGCCCTACCATCCAAAATAATACATCATAGGGGCGTTGCATTCCCCTTACACTTGAACTTTTACATAACTTTACAAATTACTATTCTAATGACTCGAATTAAGATAATCAAAACACTTGGAGTACTTTTAAAATATTTAGCACATATGGGGGTAATAAATGATGTTCATCCCCATTACTCCATTACACTAGTACTTCACCCATGAGTCCCAATCGTCCCAAAACAATATGTACAAGGATATGACTCGACTTAGCAACCATGTAATCAACTAGATAATTAACTTGGGTTTAAACAAATGTTGTCACAATAATGCACTAAAGATGAGTGCATACAAGGTAGGCTAAGGCGATTTGGGCGTACATTTTAGTGGGGTGTAAACAAATTCTTCCTTTAAGTAAAATGCTTAATGGTCGAAACGAAATGATAGGCTCTGAGGGGTGTACTAGGGGTATCGTGTACTAAAAATGAGTACAACGCAAAGGGTGTAGGAGAATTACTTGACCAATGTAGCCAAAGTAATTATAACAAAAACACAGGTGTAAAACAATGGGTTAATCCTAATGCCTCTTATCATGTAGTAAATCTAACTACACGAATGTAGTCTCACTTGTGGCCTTGGAATGGTCCTAACGCAAGTTCTAGAATCTAAGTGCTACCGGTACACACATCATAGCATAAATGCTTTTCCTACCAATTCTAGGGGTGAACCTCACATATTTGGGGGTGGAAAATTTTTTTAGTGGTACGGTTTTTTGTGCTAGTCATATAATTCCTATCCATGAGACGCTTATTAGAACTAAAGTTTCACTCCTAAGTGTTGTAAAAAATTTTAAATTTGGCACTAAAATTGCCCTAACAAGTATTTATCTCAGTTTTATTACACATCTACTATTAAACAAACAAAAATCAAGTGCAATAGCATTCTCTAATCGTACTTTTACCCCCCTTACACTTAATATGAACATTGTCCCCAATGTTCAAATAACAAATGTAAAAGTAAAAAAAATAAAAGAATGAAATCAAATACTCCCCTGATTCGCTCGGTGGATAATGAAATAACATGGTTAGATCTTCTTCCAAGGTAATGTTGAAGCTCCATGATTAATGCATCGCCAAAAGCTTGATTCCACATACATTTCCTTGTCCAAAATAACCTGTTAAACCTGAGAAAACAAACACGAAAACCTGCATACCATCGGCGGGATAAATCTATATATAAGGATATAATGCTTGTGGAATGATTATTTTGCAGATTCCTGGAGATTATAAGTTATAGATTTAATAAAAACTTTTTATGAAAACAAAACTTTCAAAAATTTTCAGAAAATTAAACCTGACGCCGTCAGGTTGTAAATCCTGACGCCGTCAGAAATGATCTGACAGAATTCTCATGTTACGTTTTCGGAAAATTTTTGGAAAAACCTATACCTTACTTCCTGGAAATCCTGCAAAACATCATTATGACTCGATACAAGCATTTGACTCAAACAAATACTAATATGTATGTTAATTTATTACTATTACGATTCATGTTCATTTGTGTTCTAATAAACCGATTTAGATTTCCCTTACACTTAACTTTTGCAAAATACCTTTATATGTAGTTAAGACGAAGTTAAAAACAAGATAAAGCATTTTCACAAATTAGTTTTTAACATGAATCAATAATAATAAAAATTAAACACACATACGGAAACAAATAAAATCAAACAAACAAATAAACACACAAAGCAAATAAAACTTGGGTTGCCTCCCAAGAAGCGCTTTTCTTTATTAACGAGTCTTGTAGCTAGACTCAAAGTCACGTACATTACGTGACTCCATCATTGGTCATGGTTCCTAGGCCATTCTCCTTTGATTCTCTATCAGAATCACTTTCATAGTAAAGGTATTTCGGGTCCCTGAGATCAAAAGGATTGTTTCGGTATTTAGAACTAAACTCCTTATCATGCTTAAAGAATCCACTTGACAGGTCAAAAGTGTCCTTACATCCCCTTCTCACATCATCATCACATAACACGAGTTGGGAACTTAACCCATCGAGCCCTTCATAATCAATCTCCTTGAATTCTCTCATCTTGTAAGGCGTTTGGTATGAGATTTCCCTAATCCCATCGGTGAAAGTCATGATCCCATTGAGCTCGTCCACAACCAAGCTTGTGGCCTTGCAAAAAGGTGCCCTAAAAACAACTTGTGATAACCTGGGATCGATGTACTTTTCGATATTATCGACGATTGCGAAGCTCATAGTGAATGTCATGTTCCCTACAAACACCTGTACATCATCATCTATGCCAATGTTGTCCTTCCCTTTATGAATCATTCCCCATCTGCAAATGTTGTTATAATGAAACAGGGACATCACATTTTTGGGTAAACATGTGTCGATGTAAACATTATAAAAATGCTTGTGACCAATCATGCAAGGTATTTTGAGATTATTCGGATCACATCGCTTAATTCGGCCAGGCCTTCTACCGCATAGCCCCCATGTGTTGCCACATACTGATGGTTGATACTCATATACTTCTTCACAGCCATCCCGAAAAATCACTTTCCTGACACCATCGGTAAATAATGCACTACTATCATCCTCGTCGAGTATCACTCCCGTTGCGGTTATGAATGGTTTGCCTAGAACAAGGCCAGCTAAGGATTGGCTGATGATAGAGTCCATGTTATTAAATACAGTTAGCTCGATATGAAAGAGGAACTTTTCTATCACAATTGGTACCCTTCTTATTACCCCGATGATATTAGACCCTTCATAATTGACCTGTTCGGTGAAGGCTTCGTTATATAGAGAAAGGGATATTGCATTCATAGAAGAGTTGGGGTTTATGTAGGCATCTTTAATGAACTTTTTCCTAGTGGTGCAAGATATCTTAAAGACCCTGGGAGCGTCATCCTCTATTCTCTCTCCAAATCCCATAGGCAACTTTGTTGTGCCCCTCTCAAGTTCCTCCACCAGGGGGTGGTCTAGCAGTACTGGGAGCCCATGAGGCATTTCGGATTTCTCTTCCGAGCCCTCCTCATCACTTACCTCTCTTGTACTCGAGTTCTTTGGTGAGTCTAGATAGTCGTCGGGCGCCTCGGGGTTCTTTTCGGGAACTTCACCCTCTATTTCATTGTCCACATTCGTGGTTGATTGTTGGTCCAGATTGGGTTTAGGAACAGGTATTGTTGTAATGGTGTTCATGAAGTGGAGAGGTTTCGAAGGGGTATGAGTATCTCCAGTTTCTTTTCTGTTTTGTGATATGTGTTTGAAGAGTTTACTAGGGTGCTTCATTTTTACAGGAGGGGGTGTTTGGTGAGTCACCGTGACAGATTTGATCTCATTAACTCGTGCCAACTCACAAGTTGACCTGCCAGCAAGGCGATCATTGATAACCTTTAACAGGTTATCAACCTTGTTGTTCATATCAACTTGCTGTTGTCTGAATTGATTCTCAAGTTTGGAGAGCTGTGTTTCTTGAGAGAGAATGAATTTTTGCATTGATTCCTCGTGATTTTGTTGTTTATGCGTATGCTGCTGAGGATAATGTTCAGACCAGGTGAGTGGGGTAGAGTCATTGAATGATACGCTTCGAGTTTGGTTCCAACTAAAATTTGGCTTACTCTTCCATGCCTCATACCTATCTTCGGAATTCTTGTGTCCATAATTAGTAGTGAGCCACTTATCTCCCGCCTTATCGATTCGCGAGGATGCGAATTCTTTGAAAGCCTGTTTGGGGAGTTCCATGCAATCATGAGTGTTGTGGGGCCCACTACATAATTTACACAAAGAAGTGATTTTGTTCACTTGGCTAGAAGGTTTAGGAGCCTCGTAGGATTTCATGAAGAAACTTGACTTGGTCTTCAAGTTCTATGATCCTACGGTCGGAAGTGCTTGAATTGTTCGAAGGCAAAGATATTGCCTTGACCGTTTTATTCGAATCACGGGGATCACTCCAACTTTCGTTGTCATAAAGAGCAAGATCCTCTAGGAGAGCCCATGATTGTTCCGCACTTAGATCACGTAGCTTACCACCGGCCGATTGGTCAATGGTTTGCCTCGTGGAGAGATTGATATGGTCATAGAAGATTTGGACTTGGAGCCAAAGTTCTATGCCATGGTGAGGGACTTTTTGGAGTAAGTCCTTGAATCGAGTCCATGCCTCGTAGAGGGTTTCGCCTTGACGTTGTTGGAACATCAAGATATCATTCCTTAGCTTGGTAGTTCTTCCCGGTGGGAAAAACTGAGCAAGGAAACGAGTGGTGAGATCATCCCAAGAGGTGATGGATCCTGCGGGTTGACGCTCTAGCCATTGACTAGCTTGGTCCCGCAAAGAGAATTGAAAGAGACGCAATCGGGTCGTCTCTCGAGTGGCAACATCAAGGTCTATAGAATCAACGATTTTGAGAAAGTCCTTGAGATGTTGATTAGGATCTTCAGAACGAAGTCCATGGAATGCGCATCCGCTTTGCACCAACCGGATGGTGTCGGATCGCAAGGGTGTGACATTGGCTCCTTGAGTGAGCTCAATGGTGTTTCGATAGCCATGGTGGCTAGGACGGGAGTACTCTCCTAAAGTACGGGCTCTAGGAGGTGGTGGTTGTTGTGGTGGTGGGTTGTTGGGATCAAGGATATTACCACCTTCCATGATGTCGGATGGTAATGGTTACGAACAAAGAAACGAAGAAAAAAGATAGACTAAAGAAGACCTAGAAAAAGAAAATAAAAATCTCACTAGAAAGGAATCTAGTGAGTAGACCTATAAAATAAAAAATTCAACCTAAACAATAACTATTCCCCGGCAACGGCGCCAAAAACTTGATGCGTGGTTTTGCAACCTTACAACAGGTTTTACCTCTCGAGGGATCTCAAGAGGCTTACAACCCCACCAGGCAGTGTACCTGACCGGTGTAGTATAGTGTAGTGGTAAGTACGGGGGATTGATCGTTCTCCACAGGGAATAGTGTTCGTTAGGTATGAAAAACTACTCTAATAGGTCTAAGGGTGAGAGAAGATTCTTTTTATGTTTTTATAATTTTATGAAAGCAAGTAAAATCTCGGGTTTGAAAGAGTGGGCGGAATTAGTTGCTAGTCAACTAACCCAAGTTACTACAAATGCAAATAAAATAAAATAACAGAAAATGAAAAGGTGGTAAAACTTATGTGGAGAGAAATGTGTTTACTTAGATTTCCTTACTCCCTAACTATCTTTTACCGGTTGATTAGTGTGTATTAATTGCGTGGATGACGGGTGTATTCCTTAATACCAATCGTGGGGTGGCGTACGTACTTCCCCAACTCTACAAGCTCCTACTTCACTCCTATGTCGAGCCGGCTAAGAAGCTCCTAACATGGGATCACCTAGAATTCGCTTGTGCATTAAATACAACCATAAAAACCTTAGTACGCATTGGTTCATGTTTCTTAAGACGTTCAAGCAAGTTACCGAATAGGAAGTTAGCCAGTTTTCTTAAGCCTAACATAGATGAACAATCATCCAATACAACTAATAACACACTAATAACCAATAATCAATAGCTAGGTTTCATTAGATCTAAGCAAACACAAGATAAATCTAGCCTAGCAATGTTAAACAAAAGACAAGAACAAGATAGAATCAAACAACACATAGACATATTGAATGATTAATTGATAACTTATCTTCAATGTAACATGGAAGATCTCAAGGCAAAAAGCCTTGAAAAAGCTGCTAAAATCGTCTTAGGGTTTTCACACACAAAGTTCCCCAATAAGTTCCACACCAATGACAAAAAATTGCAAAACTATATATAGACTTTCAGATCTGACGGCGTCACGTTATGGAGTGTGACGCCGTCACCTCGCCGCTTTTAGGGTTCCCGGATGGCCTTCTTGACGCCGTCCCTCTTTAGCTCTCCAAAATCCGTTCTGGCTTATCAAGGCTTGACGCCGTCAGACTTAGGGGTGACGCCGTCCCTCTTTAAATTAAGCCGTGACGACCTTGATCACATTAAAGCGTGACGCCGTCAGAATTCCATGCAAATTTCTCTGGCTTATCATGAGTAATTTTCACATCCACCTCTTTTGCCAAGCCATGACACCGTCCAGAACAAATCCTGACGCCGTCAAAGGTAATTTCCAGCACAATTTTGAGACTTTGTCGTTTTCTTCACTTTTATGCTCCAAAAACGTCCAAAATGCCTCCTTTACTAGATTTCTCCTCAAAAGTACCTAAAATGACGAAAGGAACGATTTAGGGCAATATTTGCTCAAATAAATACGATTTAGAGCTTAAATGACCCCTTAAAAGCGGTACACTTTTCGCTTCATCACGCAGCAAGTTAGTTAACCTCATTATAGTTAATGTGTTTTATTTCTCTGTTCAATTGTCGCATTTTCTTTCGACTCTCTTCTGCCAGCTCAATCGTTTCGCTAGAATCATTACCCGAAGGAGGGTCATGGATAGCATTTATTAAATTACCATTAAAAAGCACATTCTGTTCTTTCTGAGCTTTCTTGAGAATATAAGGGTTTTCATAACCGATAACCACCTTTTTTAATGTATGTAAAATCGGGTTTGGATCGTTTATTAACAAGTTAACTGTTTGTGCAGAATGACCCGTTTTTACAAGCAAATCATCCAGCTTTGCAATAGTTTCCTTTTTGTCATTGATCTCTTTAAGAAGATCCTTTTCACTTTTTGAAAACCTTTCATTCAACTCCTTCTTTTCTTTTTCAAGATTGGAATAAGTTGATTTTTGTTTTGAAAGCTGGTTGGTTAGTTCAGAAATTTCCTTGTTAAGAGATTTAATTTGGTTATTCAAATTAACATTTAGAGTGTCAAATTTGATTTGTAAACTTTTCTCTCTTAACTCAGAATCTTTTAAACTAACTTCAAGTTCCGACTGTTTTTTGTTATGAAAATCATAAGCTCTTTCATTCACCATATATCTCTCAATCTCAGTGGTCAATTTTTCATTCGCGGCCTTAACATTGCGATTGACCTTTCTGACCTTTTCAATTTCTACACTACAATTTTGCAATAATGATTCAAACATAGCACGTGTCTCCTCATCATTATCAGTATGATGTGACTCGAATTCTTCATTAGGATCCATATCTGGAGTTACCAAATTAGTATTACTACAACTTGGTTCGTCCATGTATGTGTCATAAATGAGATTAGGAGTCTCAGGGTGCTGTTCATTTTGAGGTGACATATCAAATATTTCATTATTGTGACATGTAGCATATGGTTGTACCTCAGAAACCGCATTAGTGTCAAAAGCAGGAGGTGCTTCTGAGTCTGTGTCGTACTTTGCCTCCTGGAGATTTTCCATAAAAATGCAGTTTGCATCGATGTCCTCTTGATCTTTTGAAGCATCCATAATAGCCATGAAGTCATTCTCTTCTGCACTCAACTGAAGTCCAGTTGTTTCCTTGTTTGCCAACATTAATGCTTTCTGCAAATACGCTGGATCCCTTTTATTCGGCTTGTCTGGACAGTTCCTAGCCATATGACCAATACCCTGACAGTTGAAGCACTTCATCACATTTCCCTGATTTCTATTCCCAGCTCCCTGAGCAACATTCCCAGACTGATTCCCAGCATTCTGTACCCTTTGATTACCAACAGCTGTACCCAGCTGATTCCCTGCATACTGACCCATCTAATTACCTACATACTGCCCTGCATTCTGATTACCCATCTGAAATCTTGGAGCATATCCCTGCTGATTCCCATATCCCCCAACCATCTGTCCTTGCTGTCCCATGTTGAAACTCGGCTGTGCAATCTGCTTGTTGCAAGTATTCGATGAAATTCGTTGATTGTTGTTGGTGGGTGTGGAGTAACGTCCTTGGAATGATTTTGATAGGTAAGCAAAAGCTTGAGTCAAAGCAGCAGTTGACTCATCCTGATCGTCCTGATCTGGATGTTGTGAGTATTGTTGTTGTGGGATTACATGTTGTTGTTGTGGGTAGAATGGTGATTGTGGAATATACTGTTGTTGCATGAATTGTTGAGTGGATGATGATGATGATGGTTGTGCACTGACTGTTGCAGGTGTAGGTGATTGGACTATGAGTGCAAGAGGATCTTGTTGTTTTGCTTGTTTCTCTTTTCTAACTTCATTTGCCTCTGCTTGGTTTTGTTTGAGAAAGTCATAGAGTTGATCGTAGTTCACATCATGAAGATTCTTAGTTTGGTTGACAATAGTAACATATCGTCCCCATTCTTCTGGAAGGTTGTTGATGAACTTGATGTTTTGAACAATTTGTTTAGGTGCCAAATTGTTTCTGATCAACTCATTCATTAGAGTACAAAACCGTGTGTAGTAAGATTCAATCTGTTCAGCTGGTGTTGCTGTGAACTTCTCCCATTCTGTCAGAAGCTTGTTTTCCATTTCTTGAATGCCAATTTCTGTACCATGACAAAGACATCTAACTCGATCCCACATTTCTTTGGCAGTTTCACAGCTATCTACAGCACAAAATATTTCTTGTGGTAGACCGAGTTGGATTAGATGCATTGCTAGGTGATCAGCTTCAATTTGCTTCCAATCTGCTTCAGTGTAATCCGATTCCTCTTTGATTCTGTACGTTGGATTGACGGGAGGTTCTGCAGTAGGGTTTCCAGCTGTTTCTTCAATCTCACCAGGCTGGAATGGACCTTTTTTGACAGAGTTAACCAAGAGTATACCTTGTCCATTAGGTTTAGATCTCATATATCGAATCATACGACTCGTCCATAGAAGGTAACCACCTTTTTCCAACATTGGAGGTCGATTTTCTGAACCTGCGGCATGAATGTCTTGTTGTGTAGTCATCTTTAAAATTTAATGTATGATAAAGTGGATTTAGGATCTTTGCAACAAAGTAGGAGCTGTTGTTGATGACGGTTAAACTTGATTTTTGTTGTTGTGAAGCTTTGTTACGGTGGAAATTTTGGTCTGGAAACTTAAAAACTCAATAACTTCATTCTGGAGCGTTTTCAGGCCTCGAAACTTGGGTTGAATAAATATATAATTCAACATGTTCTTCTCCTCGGTCTCACGGTCGTTTTGACAGGTCGTGGACTGAAAACGGAGTTACGGTTCAAAAGTTATAACCGTTTGAAGTTTTGAAGTAAAAATACAACTTTGAAATCGTTATACACAAGTACGAGGGTCAAAACTGCCAATTCTGGAAGTTCCCAAAGGCTGCTAGAAATTACAGGGACTGAAAATGACAACTCTGAAAACTGCTGAAAATTCTTTGTTGTCCGATATCGCAATTGGTAATGTATCTCGGACAAAAATGCGATGGATATCTCGAACAGAACTGCGATAAGCTTCTCGGACTTCAAATGCGATAACAATTGCGATAAGTCTCTAAGTTGTCAACTGCGACATGGTCAATTGCGATAGAGCTAAAATGCGATGTCAACTGCGATAAGGCAAATGCGATAAGGCCAAATGCGATACCTATCGCAATTCTTATACTAGAATGCGATAACACACTGCGAATTGCGACAACTCGCTGCTTTTCTTCAATTGCGATAAAACGCAGATTTACCCACTTTTGTTGACTTTTAGCTTCTAGACCATGCACTCCCCATACATGTCAGTCATGTTTCTGCCACTTTTTCACTAACTATCACTGACTTTCCCAACTCAATAATTCACCTTAATAAACAATTCATAAACAAATCTTATACAATATTTGCTACCTTTGTTCGATCAAAGAGGTGAAGAACAAACAAAAAATCCAAACTTTCACAACTGTAAACAAGTGAAAAACTAAAAATATCACAGAAACCAATTCGTATAACCTCAAAACAAACACAACTTACTTTAAATTTTTTTTAGATCGATTAGAAGAAAAAACATAAGTTGTAATTTTTCTAGTGAAAGAAAAAATAACAAAGGATGTTTTTAATCTTTAGGATCAAACAAAACTAAAGATAATCCTACCTTGAAACCTTGCTCTATGTATACCACTTGTAACACCACAAATCTCTTCTTTATCATACAAACTTGGCTCCTACGATGACACTCACAAACACTTAAGAACAATAAGAAATATGTATGGATCGTATGGTGTAATTTCAAGTCAGATGATTATATTCCAAATGAGAAAATAATACAATGACTTTGGTGGAACTCTTGCACACACACACACTCTTATCTTATGGAAAATGAGGCACACTGTGAAGAGTGTGTGTGTGCGTGGTTTTGTTGTGTTCACAGCCAACCAAAGGCTTGGTGGGCTTTTACATATTGGACCTAAAGTGGGCTTAATATTTACATTACACTTATAATTAACTTACACATAATACTAATGCTATAAGCCCACTATACTTGATACATATTATACAAGACATTACAAGTTCAAAGCTACAAATGACCATCACTTCCAAAGTAGCATAAATTAAATGCTAACACTTTGATGGCTAAAAAATAAAATATTAGATGAGTAACATTTATGTGGAATAGAGTTATCCAACTATGAACAAAACTATATTATATTTAACTACATACATCAACCCCACTATATTATTTGAGTAGTGATGTATGGGACTGCTTATCTGCTTTTTGATAGAATTAAGCAATTTTGCAATACTTTGGATTGATAATTCAATATTCCCAAATTTGATGAAGAATAGTAGTTATAACAACTGAATTGGAGGACTCAACCTGTGTTCGTCTATCTCACGTCATCTCACTGTAGATGTTTTTTCCCGTGGTAATTGTACTTTGACTCTTCCCTAGATCTTTCTGTTAGGATGGACACGTTTGCTGGGATGATTATGATGTATTAAAGGTAAGACCTATTGGAGCCATTATAGTGTCTTTTGGTTATATGTCAACATCCGAAGATGCTTGGGTATGTTCTCTTTAAAGCAATTAAATCTTTCGTTAATATTGTTGATTGGCTAAAAGAATTAATCAATATGTCAAACCGACATATGTTCAATGTTATACGACAACTGTCCAGCATTATATGAATGTAATTTGATTAGGAAATTGTTGATTAAGAATTTTCACTTATCAGGGTATTTGGACGTGTGCTCTTTAGAAGTGATCATCTTAAATTTATTGATTATTTGGTCAATACACGTTGATTGTTGCAAGTTAATGAGTTTCTTTTTTTTTTTTTTTTTTTTTTTTTTTTTTTTTTTTTTTTTTTTTTTAATGTAGATGATGAACTTCTTTCTGATTCTTTTCCTTACAAGAAAATTGTGAATGGGATTCTTTGGGAAATCAAAGGAAAGGTTAGTTTCTTACTGTTCTATACTCCTATTATCCTATATATTTTGTGTCTTTTTAAATTACGCTTTATTATGGTACTAATTCGTGTTATGATATTCTGCCGATACAGTGGGTTGTTCAGGGAGCTGTTGATGTGTACATCGGTGCAAACCCTTCTGCTAAAGGTGGCGAAGACGAGGGTGAATGAAGTACATAGTAAATCTACACATGGGATAATTATCAAATTTACATATATGATTTAAAGAGGTTCCTGTTTACTTTATTGATGTCAACTACAGGTCACCCAACTTTCCCCATCCATAGTGAGAAAGAATGGTGTCAACTAAAGGAGTTGCTGCATTCAGAATCTAGGAGAGTTCATTTGACTTTTCCTCAAGCATATCATTCAGGATTCAAAGTATTCAACTAATTAAGGTAAAATAAAATATATCAAGAAGTTGTCATACGACCATAAGTCAAACTAATACTCCTACCTTTATATTAGACAATGGATGTTAGCAAGTTTGGTTCTTTTACCAAAATATGTTCTGTTCTTTTGTAGCAAGTGTGAAACAGATCGTGTGAAGAGGGATATCCTTTGTAACACATCTAAGGCATTGAAAATGGATGCAAGGTTAGACTCAACAAGTTTGAAAGAATGCAGTGTATGTTATTTTGACTTGCATCTATTGGCTGCAGTTTGTCACCATATAACTTATGAATCCCGTAATTTTAGGTGGGTTATAAATTTAGTTATATATTCAAATTGATTATGATTTTTTTTTAAATTTTATTATTATTATTTTTAATGCATTGTGTATTAATTTTTACCAATGATAGTCTGAGTTATGTCACTAGAAGAAGATGGCTCTAAGGTTTGGGTTGCTTGGTCATGTTAAAATCATGACTTTTGCCCCCAAGACAGAAGTATCAGATACACCATTGTCAGTTAACATTGCTTTACCAGACTCAGTTTCTTATTAAGGAGGGCCGAAACATTCAAAATTAAAATGAATGTTGCTTCATATATTTCGCAAACATCAATGTAGTCTCATATAAAAGAAAGACAAGAAATGTATGAGTATGGGGTGTTTGCATATTGACAAATGAAATAAAATTCTTATTATACGTGATGGACAACAAATTGTTATATTAAATTTCAATTCGATATAAAATTGTAGGATCGAGTACTTCGAGCTTGATTGAGCTTGGTATAAACAAGAACCTTTGTATGCTATACAAGTGTTTATGCGGAAACTAAACAGCAAGTATAATAAAGAAGAAAAGACTAAATGACAATGATCCTCTATGGATCAAACTATGAACTAAGAATTGTGATATATTGAATATTGAAAAACCTTAAAGGCGTACATAAACTCATAGACGGGTTTATCTTTTATACTAACAAGATCACCTAACCCTAACCCGTTCTACAAGAAAACGTGTGAAGAGATAAACAACAATCTCTTCTAAAAATAAATCTTAACAAACATTCTAAATATACGGATAACAAATACTACTATCCGCAGCAACAACACTATCGGCAGAAACAAGATAACACTGTCGGCAGCAACGAGCTTCCAGCAGGAACCAAAGCTATCGGCAGGAACCAGCTTAACACTATCGGCAGCAACAATGAAACTCTTATTTCCCAGAGATCCTAACAATCCTCCCCTAATCTTGAGGTTGACTAGGTTAACCTGCAAGATTCCACTGTGATAGAGCTTTGAACTTCTCAGGCTTGAGGACTGCGACTTAGCAGCAGCAATAAGTAGTAACCAGCAAAATACTTAACTTGCAAGATTCCAGCCTCTATAGCATCCAGCAGCAACTTCAATAGTTCAGCAGGAATAAGAAATCTTCTTCAAAACATGCATACTGGTCACCATGACTTGCACTTGAACTTGGCTGCTACTAATGACAATATGTACATCAAATCACTTAAGTTTCATACTATTCTCATCACATCCAGGTGTGTTAACTCCTGTGAGAGGTGAATCATTGAAAATTAATGGATTTGATGTCTCTTTACCAATAGCCATCACTACTGGAGTAGCCAATGTTTAGGTGTGTGAGACCATGGTACATTGATAACCATCTGATTTATTAGCAAATCAGCAACTATAAACGGATTTGACTTGTCTTTACCTGTAGCCATTTTCTCAGGACTAGTCAATTCTTAGGTTACAGTAAACCTTGGTGAATTGAATACCAAATATGGATACCAAGTGTCTTTACCACAAACCATACTGTTGTGGACTAGCCAATCCTTTGGATCCCATAAAGGGTTACATCCATGGTGAATTGAGAACCATTTTCAACTCTCAGAACTGAATCATGGGTGAGTTGAAATACCCTATAGCTTTGAGCAAGCTATTACAGCTATCAACGGATTTGATTATCACACCAGAGCCGTACCCTCATGGTGAGTCAACTTGTTCTTGTCTGCAAGACATGGTGAGTTGAGCACCATTTATTGTGCAGGTGTAAACACCAACACTGTACCTGCAAGGTGTTGCTCAAAACCACTTATTAGCACACAAAATATACAAATTTATTTTTTTATTTTTTTTTTATTTTTTTTTTAAACTAAGAAACACACCAAAATAAAAGAAAGAAAAATAAGAAAAGAAACCAAAAGAAAGAAAGAAAAATAGAAAATATACAACAACAACAAGAATCATCCTCCCCTTAAGCTTCAATCCTCCCCTTAAACTGATGATCCCTTAGCTTCAAGTTGAGCCTTAATGAATTTAACCAATTGTTCAGTAGTGGTTAAATCATTTCCAATTGTATGCTTGGGTACTCTGACCTTCTGTGTTAGCATTCTTTTTAACACACCCTCAGATAAAGGATAAATGACATCCACAAACATAGTCAAGAACTTCCCAGAGATGAGTTCTACAACATGAACATTGGAAGATGGATATAACCTCCAAGAAAAGACTCTCCAGGATGATTGATTTCCCCACACCAATTTAGTCTTGTCTCCATCCAATGTATTCATCAAGACCTGTAAATCACCCCAAAGCAGCAAGCCAATCCCAGTAGGAGTATGAGATTGATAATGATTATCCACTATCTTATAAAGATGCTCCAAATCTTTTCTTTCAACCTTATTCAAGATCTCCCTCAGAAATGTAAAGAATTTGACTGTCCCATCAAGAGAAAACCAAACATTTACTTCACCTTCAGAAGTAGTCCTAAGCTCCCAATGAGCAATATGACCCCAAGAATGAATGGAATCACCCTCTGAATCACTTTCAGAATCAACCCGAATCAAATCATGATCATCCACTTCAGAAATATCAACAGAAGAAGAGTAGTGAGAATGACTCTTCTGCCTTGTTCTTAGTCCATATTGAAGGATAGGAACAGAGGAAGATGGTTCAGCAGGAATAGAAACATTAGCAGCAGGAATATCAGCAGAAACAAGACCTTCTTGTGATGCTTTAGATGCATCAACATTAGGACTTGGTGAAAAGAATGTGGCATCCTGAGAACCTTCAGCAGGTATAAAAGAAGATGCACCAGAGAATGACTCTCCAGACTTCATTTTCTTTGCATCATCAGACTCTAAAGATGAAGATGCTCTTTTCCTGCTTTGTGGAATATCAGTCTCTACCAAAGAGTTGAGCTTTGCATAAGTATCAAGGAACAACTTTTGAATGGCAGCATCAGTCCAACCTTTGAAGTAACTGATCTTGTAGTTAGCTTCATTCTTCAGATACACCTTCATAAAATTGATATTATCTCTGTTTGTGGGCATCTTAAATCCTGACCTTTGTCTTTCCCTGATCCTGTGCATCAATTCATTCCAAGTGGATGCTCTTTGTTTCTTTAAGATGAATGCCTTGAGCAGATCTGACCTTTCATCTGAGTCCAATTCTGACTTTTGTAGAACCATAAACCCATGAGCTCTAATAATCATGTCAGTATTCAATAAGTATTCAACTTGTGCACTAAACTCTTCTGAAGTAGGATCTTCTGAACTTGGGTTATTCATAATCCCAGCAACATTCTGCTCATCAACAGACAATTGTCTTGCAAGCTCCTCATCTTGAACAACCTGAGCTAGTCTAGCTTCTTCATCAGCAATTTCCTGTTCATGCACCTTTGCAGCTATCTCTTCATCATTTTCAGTTGCTTCAGGAGGAATGATGTTACTATCAGCAGCAACAGATTAACTATCAACAGTAGTAACAGGAACCTTAGACTCAGAAGAAACACTAACATCTTCAGGAGGAACACCAGAGACATCAGCAGCAATGGTCCTTGTTTCGGTGGAGACCTGAGCTTGAGTAGTGATGGTGTGCTCAGAAGTGGTAGGTACTTCAGTATTTGCATCATCAAGAGAAACAGATGCTAGCACATTAAGCCCATCAAATATCATATCATCCTGATCTTCCTCAGACTCAGAAAGAATAACCCTTCTTTTCTTTTGAGGATGTTGAGCTTCCAAAGAACTGATTCTCTCATTTAGTTTTTGAATAATGTCACCAAAAGTATCTTTAGTGTCCTTGAGCTCCTTTTCCAAGTTATCCACTCTCTCATTAAAAACCCTTTTTGTCTCTTGAAGTTCTGACTCTAATGCCTCAATTCTCTTCACAGATCTGTCAAGCAACTGGGTGAGATCAGTAGCATCCTCAGCTCCACTAGTAGGAATACCTGAGGTGTTAGGAGCTTCATTGGATCTAGGAGGAGATATATGAAATTCTTCCCTTATATGTGTGTCTTCACTGAATATCTGCGTAGTAGGACTAGGAGATGATAGTCTTGAGGAAGAAGGTAAATCCACAGAAGGAGTTGGCTGGATAATAGGTGTATCAGCTGAGATGGTCTGATCATTGGGTTCAACATGGTCATTAGGCTCAGGTGTAGGTGTAACTGGTCTAGATGATGGTGGTGATGAGTCATCAGCAGCAACAGATGCAGATGCATCAGCAGCAACCGAATTCCCTTCATCAGCTGCATTAGGTGATGGTAGGATACCGGCATTATCAGCAGGATCAGGGTTATCACAGGATCAGGGTTATTAGCAGGATCAGGGTTGTGCAACATAGGGGGCAACAAAGGCAAATGTTGGCCAGTAAAGTTCATCTTCATCAGGGCAAACATTTTGGCAGTCATCCTATTGATAATCTTAGGGGATGTATTAATGGTCTGAACACCTAAGATGATTTGAAGAAATCTAGGGTACATCAAAAAGCTGTTTTTACCATTACTGATATTCTCAATCATTCCCTCAAAGATATATTTTGCCCAATTAAAGATCCTACCCTGAGATAAGCAAACTAGACCAGATGCAATAGGACTTGGACATTGATCCCAACCACCTGTCTTAACACTAAGACACTGGAGTAAAGTATGAATCAGAAACCTCCATTGAGGAGACAACTTACTTTTCAAGAAAGTGCAACTTCCAGTAACAGGATACCCTATAGCTGCCATACCATCAGTAATATCTTGCCTTGAAAGATCATATTCCCCTTGCTCCTCAGAAATTGAAGCTGAACTCGAATCAACTCCTCAGTAATAATCACTTCTTGGTTATCAATGGTAGCAACAATATCAACTTCCCTTCCCACGATGTGTCTTACCTTAGCTGTCCTCCAAAACTGTTTGACCAATGAATCATACACCGTCACTGGACAATAAGTGAGGGCATAACTAATAGATGACCCACGAAGAAATGCCGGAACTTCATCATAACCAACACTTCTTGAAGAAGACTCCAAATAAGCAACCTTGTTATGATCATCCTTGTAACGAAGAGTTGTCATTGTGTTGAAGGAATGATTTAAGGTTTGAAATGGGAAGATTAGGGTTTGATAGTTTTTTTGAGAAATTGAGATGAGAGATGTGCAATTATATGTTTAGTTGCCAAAAATATCACTTTAAATTGCTGCAATTCTTTGCACGTAACATTGACCAATTAAATTAAGAAGGTTTGACCAATCGGCAGAAACACTTGGTCAATCAGCAGCAATAAGAGGTTTGACCAATCGGCAGGAATGAGGTGGTTTGACCAAAGTCAACCTTCCGAACTTAGTCATTAAGAATAACTGACTCGAATTAACTCTCAATACCAACCACCAATAAATTTGCACTAATCTCCATATCAATATATAACCCTCAAATCACATAACTAAACCAAAAATCTTCAAAATCAAGCAAAAACATGAGTTCATCCAAACATCCAATCATCGAAATCTCATCAGATTCTTCCTCCTCGAGTGACTCAGGATGGAACAACTACTTTCCCAAAACAGCATCATCCTCTAAAACCAAAGGAAAGGCCAAGGTTGAGGAGGATTCATCTGATCCTCTTCCATCTACCCCTTCTTCATTTGAGTACTTTAGCTCTGATGATGAAGATTCATCAGAGTTGAAGTCTTTGGTTTATTGTCAGGGTGAATAGGAGACTTTCCCTCCCAATTTTCCCATTACAGATGAGCTCAGGAAACAGATGAAGGAAACTGAAGCTCTGCTAGCTGAAGAGATGGAAAGGACAACTGCAGCTTTCTATAAAGTACCGGTACCAAAAGGCAAGGCTAAACATCAAGAAAGCTTTAGCCGAGAAAAACCAAACCCTCGAAGTCGAGAAAATCGACATCATGAAGGCCAAGATCCAAGACAAAGGAAGAATCCCACCAGACCCACTCCTAAGCCAGCCCATCCAGCTCCACAATCAAGCAAGCCTATTCCACAATCAAGCCATTCAGTTCCACAATCAAGCAACCCTATTCCACAACCAAGCCATCCAACTGCAAGGACACGCTCCAGAACTCATCAAATGCCAACTGCCTCAAGCTCTTCAAAGCCACCCCCTGAACCAAGACAACCACTGCCAGTGATATTGGCACTTCCAGTCCCCCATATTTATGAAGAGATCTGTCGCCAGAGAGGAAGGAGGTTCATGCCTGATAATATGGGTAAGGGTAAAGGGAAAATGGAATAGGTGGTAGGGTTTAGATAGAGTGATGTATGAAGGTTGGTATGATGTTTTGAATGATGTTGATAGGTAGCTTTTGAAACCCGTAATCTTTTGTAACCAGCAACTGAATGTGCTAAATTTTCTTATGATGAATGAAAATTGATGTGTTTAGCTTTAAGACCAAGCATTAAGAAGCTGCAAAACAAAGTTAACTAACAAAAGACACTGAAAAACCTGCAAAACAAAACTAGAGAAATACAAACAAAACATAAATGAATGAGAAAGCAAGACAAAAATCCAAGCATTAGCCTCCCCTTAGGCTAACACCACCTTTCCAATTACAACAACATGATAAATCAAACAGAACAATTACCAAGGAAACCATGGAGAATAAGCCATTCCCCCTCCAAAGATGTGATTATTATAGACAGGTCTGAAATCCCTTTGAATATATGAAGAAGTACCAGCAGGAATGGTTCCCTGAAAATCAGCAGGAACAGAGGAACCAGCAGGAACAGGTCTATCAGCAGGAAAGGGACTCCTATAAAAATTCATTCCTGCTGTTTGTGGAACATATGTTGGTATTTGTTTAACATTTTTCCACAATGATCTGTTCTGTTGTTGCCCACCATTCAATCTTTTCTCATGATAATCACAATCTTTAATAAGATGATATTGACTACCACACACAAAACATGTCTTCTTCCTAGCAGCCTTGTTTTTACTACAATTTTTCTTAATATGGACACCATTATCACTAGTGGAACTAGAGACATAGTTGTTTTTAAAAGAATTAATTGAGCTGTTATCTGAAAAGGCTGATTTAGGAGCAGATTTACCATTAGTTGAACTTGAGGACTTATGATATTTGGGTGTGATTGACTTTTCACTTGAGTCACATGAAACAAAGTCTTTAGACTCTGCTTCTGAGGACTTGTCACTTGTGGGACAAGAGACACAATCATTAGGTTCAGGTAAATCTTTTGACTTTTTACCATAAACCATTTGTGACTCATTTGAGTCAATGTCAGAGAGAGAGTGGACAGGGGTAGGCATAAACACTCCTCTGATAGGTGGAGGAACAGCATTCATTCCACCTTCTTTGACAAACCTAACAGGAATTTGATAGTCTACAGGTTCAGGGTTAAAAACACTATACTCATTAGGGTCATAAACTTGATCTTGCCCTATATAGTCTCCAAATCCTAAACCACGTTTTGTTCTGACAGACATAGAACTATCAATTAGCTTGTTTAGGTTTTTAGATGTTTCTTTCCATTTATCAAACCTACCCAAGGTATTGTCTAGTTTAGTCTGCAACTCCTGTTTCTCTAACACTACCTTAGCTTTTTGAGACTCAGAATGTTTAAGCTCATTAGTGGTGTTTTTCAAGTCCCTCTCTAAAACTCTTATCTTTTCCTCATAAGCTAACTGATTCTTTTGAAACCAAACCTTTTGCTTTTCTAATGTTTTAACTGCCTTATCATAAGCTTGTACCTTAATAAAGTATTCATTATACTTAGACTTCATGTCATCATATTCATTATTAAGAGTTGAGTATAATTCTTGACATGCAGGATTACATCTTTGTACCTGAGACGGGAATCCCAACAGAGCATATTCTTCCACATTATCTTTTGTTTTATAGGATTCACCTTTATCAGTCAGCTTTTCCATAGACTTATTTTGGAACAAACTTCTAATCTTCATTGCACACATTTCAAATCTATCTCCTGATAGTAGCGACATTGTGAAAAGATTCAAGAAAGACAACTCAACAATGTTTCCTTCTTTATCAGAGATCCTTACCAGGCTCTGATACCACTTGTAGGATCGAGTACTTCGAGCTTGATTGAGCTTGGTATAAACAAGAACCTCTGTATGCTATACAAGTGTTTATGCGGAAACTAAACAGCAAGTATAATAAAGAAGAAAAGACTAAATGACAATGATCCTCTATGGATCAAACTATGAACTAAGAATTGTGATATATTGAATATTGAAAAACGTTAAAGGCGTACATAAACTCATAGACGGGTTTATCTTTTATACTAACAAGATCACCTAACCCTAACCCGTTCTACAAGAAAACGTGTGAAGAGATAAACAACAATCTCTTCTAAAAATAAATCTTAACAAACATTCTAAATATACGGATAACAAATAATACTATCCGCAGCAACAACACTATCAGCAGAAACAAGATAACACTGTCGGCAGCAACGAGCTTCCAGCAGGAACCAAAGCTATCGGCAGGAACCAGCTTAACACTATCGGCAGCAACAATGAAACTCTTATTTCCCAGAGATCCTAACAAAAATCATACATCAAATCATTTCTAACCGCATTTAAGGAAAAATATAAATTATATAATCTTGGTTTTAGTATATAAACTTAAGTGCATCTGAGATACCTCTTTATCTCATCCATTTAAGCATAGTATTTGTAATCTTGCACAAATAACTTTATTTGTTCATTGATTTTAGTCATTGGCTGTTTGTGTTTTGAGTTCGAGTTGGTTTAATAAGTAGATTCTTAGAGGGGTTTAGATTGTAGCTGTTGATGGGTAGTGATGCTCAATTCTAAGTAAATTTCTGGACACATATGCGTTTTTTATTGGGTTGCAAATCTGCAAAGTTGGTATAAATTGCGAATGGATTGAGTGTCTGATACATGTGTGTACATCTCCACTGAAACACCTCACAATAAATTTTCTTGCCTCTCTAAATTTACATGTTTACAAGACGTGTTCACCACGACTCACGAGAATAACTAGCTCGAAAGGTGTACCTTGCAACATGCCCGGGAATGACCTTAATAGGATTATGGACATATTAAGATTTGTCAAACCCAATACCTTACATAATTTCATTATGGGTGCGTTTGGTTCATAAGTGGGATTGAAATTGGATTCAGATTTGAGAAAAGTTTGAAAGAAACAAAGGAGAGAGAAAATATAAATTATATATATGTTTGATAAGTTTTATTATTTTTGTTTGAAATAAAAAAAAGTAAAAAGTAAGAAAAGTACAAATAATATGTGGCTAAAAAAAATCATCAAATAAAAAAAAATTTGATTGGTTGGATTCAAAGAAACCTACCAAAATAGGTTTGTTTCAAAATTTGAATCCAAAGACCATATTAGGGGAATCAATTTTGTACCAAACAAAGGATTCAAGAATTCTTTAATTCAAAACCCCCGATACCCTTATACTATGAAAAAGTCTAGAAGTGCTTATCTGTTTATTACTCCCTCCGTCCCAATTTTATTGTCCCTCTTTCCTTTTTCGGTTGTCCCAAAATTATTGTCCCATACCAAAAATAGAAAGTGGATAGAAAGTGGAGTTTGGTAAAGTTTACTATATTACCCTTGCTTGAAATTAATATTACAAACTTTAAAAAAGTGTTAATTTATTTGTTAAGGGTAAACTTGTCATTTGGCAAAAAAGTAAGAGAGAGAAAGCAGTATTAATTATGTTTTTCTTAAACTGTGTGTTTTTTGTCGAGGGAAAATTATTTTAGGACGGAAGGAGTACTTTTTAAAAATTATAAGTTGCGAATAAGCAACTTCAAACTTCATTCTCATCTTATTTAAGTCGAAACTGCATATATTTAAGACAATATTATTCGGTATTATTACATGATAAAAAATTTATGCCAAAACTCATGCGTGCACGGGTATTATAACTAGTACAAGCATACACAAGTACAAATCATAACACAATTCAAGATCTTAAGTCAGTAACTACATGGCCGCAGAAATAACTATGGCAAAAACATACTACATTGTTACTAAATTGCACGATGAAAGAAAAGCTTGGCATAAAAATACGATTTGAGCGACATAAAAAGGGCACTTGACTTCATATATACAGACAGGATCTACTATCCAAGTCCCCCCCTATTATGTCCCATCAAAGGAGGTTTGGTACTTTTATTCCTTTTGTCCCCCTTTGACTGACAGTATACAACAGTTTTTGTTAGTTTCTGTTCCGTACTTTCAGATTTATAGTTTTTTGATATAAATAAAATTATAAAAATAAAAAATAAAAAAAATAAAAAAAAAAATCAAAAAAACAGGGGGGCTTGGATAGTATTTTTTGGAGGGGCTTGGATAACTTATCCCATATCCCATACAGACACAGACTCGATTACAATTCAAAACACAAAGATCAATATCCGAGAATTTCAATAATGAACAAGCCATTAAGTCTAACTCAGAAAATAAATAATAACGATAATCAGAAAATTAAAAAACAAAATAAGCCTAAAATAAACCTAAAAACACAGCATTTTCACTCATTCATTAAAAACAAACATCAATTTCCTATTAAGTCCCTTAACCAAACACCCAAAATCAAAAAAATGAATAATGAGTACAATAATCAAAAAATTAAACTAACAAAATAAACCTAAAAACACAGCATTTTCATTCATTCAATAAAAACAACCATCAATTCTTGATTTACATCAATTTCAAGTCCTTAACCAAAAACCCAAAACCTATCCAAATACTCTAGATCTTGTTGTAATACAGAAAGTATATGCAGCACCAGTGAACTAACAGCCCAAATAACCACGAACTATAACCCGAACAGCTATCGAAAACCACTTGAAATAGCAACAACAAACCTGCAACAAAAGAACAAAAGGACAGAAAAACTGCACGAGATAATCCTCTGTCCTTTAAGCTAAATACAAACTCGTTATTTTGCTACGAGTCTACAATCGTACAAGCCCCAGGATTTGATGCAGCCAACACGTGTATATTCGGCAGCAACCGAATCAACACAAAACACCGGTGATAGTAGAAAAGTTACATCGAACAAAGTATGATGGGAAGATACTAACAGGTTGTTCTATTGTTAGATAATGTGTGTATTTTAGAATGAAAGAGTGCATCTTATTTATAGTAAAAATAGACCCACTAACAGAGTAGTAGAGAAAATAATGGACTAAATATTTGACTCAAAATCATGTCATTCAAATCGTGGTCAGTTGTACAACGTGCATGAGAAACTTAGGAAGAATAAGTCATCAAAAGCTCCACACAGTCCTATTCTTTAGTCATGCACCAACAGTTCACAAACTGACCTTGATATCTTATTGAGTTTCAATTCACACCCCCATCATACTTACATTATTGTAAAGTGATAAACTATACAACCTCATCAAATATCCAACAATCCCCCATCAGGTTGGATAGTTTTCTACTATTCTAGTAGGTCATGTCGCAAAGGTGTCACAAAGATTAAACCTTGCATTATACAAGTAGGCAAAGTAAAATCGATTCAATGGTGTCCGAAGATTAAACCACAAATCTTATGATTCTACCGGCATACTTATACACATTTCCTACCCATTAAACTCGTGAAGTAGGAGCACTACAACCAAGTCGGGTTTCCATCACTAACCGATTCACATATGGTTTCATACTCATGTCTCAAGTCACTCTCATTAAGTCTCTCACCAGAGGCATAATGAGGTCATCAATCACATCTCAAAACACTTACTAGATCTCTCGTCAGAGACTTAGTAAATGTAATAGTTAAGTTTCTTGATCACTTAACAAACACGTCAATAATGGTACCATTCTCAATTATTCATCTCATATAATGAATTAACACAAATTACTAATTTTCGACATCTTTCGAAAACATTTCTATACATTTCAAGTAGTGTTTTACACCTTTATTTCAAACATAAAAAAGGATCTAAAATACACTTTTAGCCTTACTGAGTACACAAAGTTGGAGTAACACATCATCTCAATCCTACAACTAGATATGTTGCATGCAAACACATCACACATGCAACCTTCTGTGGAGACAAAACATAGGAGATAAAACACATGTTCAAAAAAGAAAATTTAAACCATACGAGTATGATCAATTTTACCAAGTCCACAGTGCACTTATTTAGCAAAACCATTGAATAGTTTTGTTATTCATCACAGTTAAGCTTTTCAAAACAAAGAGCTTGAAACATATATAGTTTTCATAAGAAAAGAACACTAGCTTTCATTAATAATTGAAACAAACATACGACTGACTTGAATTAAAACTACTACACTAGAAACTGAAACAAACTTCAACTGAATGATATTGACAACTGAAACTGAAAGAGGTGCTAAGCACCTCGCTAGTGTTCAAATACTACTCGAAAGAATCTTTTCACCCCACGAGATCACCTCCATCATCAAGATGAACATGAGCCACCATCTCGGCTATCTCGGTGTTCACCATGCTTACTTCATTAGTCCCCGATTTTCTGTATTTGCACTCGCGAGCAAAGTGGCCAGTCTCTCCACAAACATGACACTTGAAAACCCGATTTGATGGAGCCGATTTCTTGAAATTGCTCTTTGTTACTCCCATCTTGGCTTTGTGTGAATTGTTTCGAAAGCCTCTCTTCTTAGAGCTTTCACCTTGCACATGATTAACAGTACTAGACACACTGTTACCCCGTTTATCTCTAATTTTAGCCTCTTCCTCCATACGAAGATGCTTTAGAAGATCATCTAACGTATAATCTTTTGTTTTCTGCAGCATTCTCTTAGAGAAACTTTTCCAAGAAGGTGGAAGTTTGGTTAAGATCGCACCCACTTGGAACGCATCACTAACGGGAACATCTAGAGACTTCAACTTGTTCACTATCACCTGGAGCTCATGCACTTGCTCCATAATTTATTTCCCTTCAATCATAGCATATTCAAAATATTTTGAAACCAAATACTTATTCGTACCTTGCTCATGAGTTTTATACTTAAACTCTAGTGCACTCCAAAGCTCTCGTGGATTAGTAACCGACGCATACAAATCATAAAGAGTATCGGACAATGCATTTTTGATATGGCCGCAACAAATAGTCTCATCCTCTTTGCGAATAATTCGCAACTTCTCAAGCTCAGCAATCTTTATCTCGTCCTCTGGCTGACCGGGTGCGGACACCGGGTTGCTTGGAATGGGAGCCAATGTTGGGTCCAAAACATAGTAAACCTTTAACAAGATGAGCAAGAACTTCATCTTGTCAGCCCAACGAGTGTAGGTACACCCGTCAAACCTATCGAGTTTGACCACTTCTTGGTTCATCATTCGGAGGTTTGTGATGGAAGGAGAAGCACCATTATCCATGTTCCTATTAAGCTTAAAGATTGTTGTAATACAGAAAGTATATGCAGCACCAGTGAACTAACAGCCCAAATAACCACGAACTATAACCCGAACAGCTATCGAAAACCACTTGAAACAGCAACAACAAACCTGCAACAAAAGAACAAAAGGACAGAAAAACTGCACGAGATAATCCTCTGTCCTTTAAGCTTAATACGAACTCGTTATTTTGCTGCGAGTCTACAATCGTACAAGCCCCAGGATTTGATGCAGCCAACACGTGTATATTCGGCAGCAACCGAATCAACACAAAACACCGGTGATAGTAGAAAAGTTACTTCGAACAAAGTATGATGGGAAGATACTAACAGGTTGTTCTATTGTTAGTTTATATTGTGTGTATTTTAGAATGAAAGAGTGCATCTTATTTATAGTAAAAATAGACCCACTAACAGAGTAGTAGAGAAAATAATGGACTAAATATTTGACTCAAAATCATGTCATTCAAATCGTGGTCAGTTGTACAACGTGCATGAGAAACTTAGGAAGAATAAGTCATCAAAAGCTCCACACAGTCCTATTCTTTAGTCATGCACCAACAGTTCACAAACTGACCTTGATATCTTATTGAGTTTCAATTCACACCCCCATCATACTTACATTATTGTAAAGTGATAAACTATACAACCTCACCAAATATCCAACAGATCTAACTTAACCTAACCGCTGGTGAACTTGGTGACAGCCTTGGTGCCTTCAGAAACAGCGTGTTTGGCCAACTCACCAGGAAGAACAAGATGAACGGCGGTTTGAATCTCACGAGAAGAAAGAGTGTTCTTTTTGTTATACCTAACAAGCTTAGAACTCTCAGCAGCCAATATCTCAAAGATATCATTAATGAAGGAATTCATAATTCCCATTGCTTTCCTTGAAATACCAATATCAGGATGGACTTGTTTCAAAACCTTGAAGATGTAGATCTTGTATGTCTCCACTGACTTCTTGTGTCTCTTCTTCTTCTTGTCTCCTGATGTGTCCTTTGCTGGGAGCTTCTTCTCTGCTTTTGGTTTTGGTGCCTTCTCTGCTGCCGGCTTCTTCTCCGCTGCGGGTTTCTTCTCTGCTGCCTTTGGTGCCATTTTTTATGTTTTTAGAAAGAGGCGTGTGTGTTTTTTGGGTGTTTTTAGTGTGTGGTGATATGATGAGATTCAAGTAATTGTGTGGTTGGTTATATAGGGTGTGGAGATGGATTTGATTGGTGGGTTTGGTGTCACACGGATAGGGGATGTTGGCCATTGGATTAGGGGGTGTTTTTTGGATGGTTTAGATTAGGTTTGATGGGGATTTGCATTTTTCGTTTGGGTTTCGAATATTTTGACTTTTCGCGGGTTTGTACTTTGTAGGACACAAATGCAAGATATTTTTTCTTGTTTCAAGTTGTACTACTGAAAATCTGATACTAGTACTTCGTATTATTCTATTTGCTATATACGAGTTTAGTAATTGTAATTACAATGGTAAAAACAAATACAACTAGACTATATATGACTAGTAGCTAAGGAGGGCCGAAAAAATTCCAAGTTCAAAAAAACATCCACCGGAAAAACATCTACATACTTATAAATTATAATAAAGAAAACAAAGAAACTCACGAGTAGACTAAACGACCTTTAAGGTTCTTAAAGACATCAAGTACATATTCAGAACTAAAATATTTAGCAAATTCTTTTTCTATGTAAACCATTGTTTGGTAGGAAATCTGTTGGAATTTTAATAACATGACTAGTTCATAAATTAAACACATAATCATCATACACATGCGGAAGCGTAGGATCAATTTAACACATAAAGAATTAATCGAATTTAAACGTAAACGTACCTTTGATTCTAGCTAAAAAAGAATCAACTTCAAGCATTCTTCAATGGAGATCAAGAACTCTAATTAGGGTTTATAAGTGGAATAACGAATTACCCCTTTACCGTTTTATAATTCAATCCAAGATATTAACTATAGTGAGTTAATAGTACGTTCTTGTACACACGTATTATTAGCGATTCGATGTGAATGCTAGTTCTTGAATCACAAATAAAATAACGGAACACAAAGTCCTTGTTTAGGGTCAAGGCGTCACACGATCTAATCCCATAGGGATAAATACCAATCACATACATATAATATGACAACAACAGTTTGCTTTATAGCATGCAATCCGCATGTAAAGACTATACATGCATGCATGTGATAAATCTGTATATATGTGATCTTGTGACGTAGAAAGAATATATGGAATAGTCATAAACCGAATGACTTTTGGGTTATAACTGTATCGTTTCTTTTGAGAGCTAATGAGGGGTTTATAAAGCCTCCAAACTTGCTCTACAAGTTTGAGTCCAATACCTCCTCAAGTTCTAAAAAATGACACTCGACCCCCACATTCCTTTTCTTGTTCGACCGATCGCAACCAACACCCCAAGGGTTTGGTTTTCGTATTAATAAGTCCCTCATGTATTAGTTACTTTATTTATGATTTAATAATTAAATATAACTATTTATATATTAATTATTTAACATCGATTCTCATACGTAAAGTGTGCAATCCCGTAGTCTCGAGTTCGAATCCGGTGATACACATATTAAAATATGTCCATAAACTAATAGCTCCCACTTGGACAGATCTTAATAGTGTAATGACATTGGTTAGCGTCTAGAAACACGCCAATGCCTCCAGTACAACTCGAGTAAGGTCTCCTGGAAAAACCTTTTGATGATTCATCATCATACTTATCCTTTTGTTTCTAATACCATGTTAAATAAGGATATGGATCTTAGTTATTAATTTATTTAACTATTATGTTTCTCGTTGTTTGTGATTGAGCAAGATTACCAAATCTTCCGAACATATTCCAGATAGATCTTGGGCATGGCCATGCAAACATCTTGTCAACCCTACGAGGTGCCCAGCAGTATTAAACTTCAAAACGAATTTGAATGAACAAATTCTTTCTTGACTACAAGCAAAACCCATGAACTTTGCAACACTTCTGAAAACAATCCTTATAGCTACCAGTTACGTATAGCGGTAAATTGCTTCACAGAAATGCACTACATCCATGACAGTTCTCTGGTATCTCAAGTCTAAGGATAAATATTCATGATTTACTTGATGACAAGATCCATAAAGTATAATTATGCGGTTGGGATAAGTCCTATATTCAATTCATTAAATATTATGTGAAATTGGTATGTCAACGCATCAATATACTTTCAAGTATATTCTACCAAAACTCAGATTTGTCTTAATTCAATGATATTCCCATATCATTGATCGAAAATGGACTATTTAGAATAACATAAATTATTCACGTATTTGAACATGCAAATATAGGATACAATCTATTATTAATGAAAACAAATGTACCAAGTACTTTAATTCATTGTAAATAATTGCTTAACATCCCTATTACAAATACTAAATAGATCAATGCATGATAATTCTAGTTAATGAATTATGCCTCATGTCATGTCAATCATACTTGTTGACAAGACATAAATCAACTAATTTTGATCTATCAGAATTTTGAGAATACTTATTTCAAGAATTCAATTAGTGAATGTATGTGTGCATTCAACTATCATGATTTTGCCACACAATATTTCACAAAATGCGTGACATCCTCAACCACCAATTTATGACAATTAAACTTTCAAACCTTTTATAGTTTAAAGTATTCTAATTATTTAATGTATGATGCAACTATGCTCTTAGTTGAGCACAACTAGTTCATATGCCATTAATCAAGGATTAAATCCTACCATGACTAGTATTGAGTGTCATCTCAATTTAAACCAGCATTACTGTATATAAACAACAATATGCTCTTTAAAAATCTATAAACTTAATATTCATTGTGTAATGTTTGATGCCTTCCAATCTTTCAAGATTTGTCGGCTATAACAATTACGAACCAATTTGCCATATTGTTCATACTTAGAATCTAGGAGCAATTCCAGGCTGAGGATGTATTCTATATCCAACCATATTCATTACACTTAGTTATCTAATAACTTTCAATTAGATATCAATGTTGTCAAATCATCTTTCATCCAAGCATGATACAACCAATAACAAGATGTACATGAAAAATCCTTGTGTCAAACTTAGATTTCATTCATGTTATATCTTTTCAAAGATATATATCCATTTAGACTTTCTAATAATATATCATGTTCTTTTAGAATTAATTATTTTACCGCTTATGTTTATAACAATAAACATATATTCCAAGGTTGTATGTTTCTTTCCTAATTCTTCAAGTGAAGTTTCATTCCAAACTAAGACTTAACATTTAACGTATATGGAATGTTACTTCCTATATATTATACAACATATATGAAATAAGAAAATAAACATAATACTCCCACTAGCTTTCAGGAATACTAAGGAATTATCTTATTTTAATTATAAATCAAAACTTGGATTTAATAATTAACAAAAGTATATCTCCTAGATGCATGCATTAATCCATTCATGAATTATTGCACTTTGTACACTTCCAAAGATTATTTGAATTCAAATACTCCTTTTGATTACTTATCGTCCTCGCACAAGTAATTACTCAAGAAAGAGTTTTGACATTCCATTGTCAATTTCATATTAATGAAACTAAGGATGACAATCATAATCTTTATACATTTAATGTGCCTAGAAAGAATATTCAATCACAGTTAATTGCTTAAGTGTGATTAATAATCTTGTCATAAGACATACATTAAATATGTTTACAAAATTATCCATATGATTTGTACACAAAGATTTAAACCTCTAGGATTTTCATTCCCTTTGAAGAAACTCATCTTCATTCTATAGTCTAACTATAGAGTTCAAGATAAACTTCCAAAAACTAATTATCTTTATGGACTGCATCTTAACATTCATAGTATGAGTAATTTGCCAAATTCAATATTTGCAATTCATCTCAATGATCAACAGGTTTACCATAATCTTGTAACTCATAATCCTCAGCATATTATTCAAATATTTGAGATATCCTTGCGAATCTATGAATGAGAATTCCATCATCTTGAGATTTAATATTAACATGTTTAACCTCATCATGACATTCACTAGTGTATTTTTAGAAGATTATGTATCTTGTAATTTTATCCTTTCAAGATAAAAACTCTCACTTGCCTTTATAGACTATCTATAAATACTTAGCAAGTGGAGCAACACCAAATTGTTCTCTTTTGGGACATTACAAATACACATTAACAGTTCCTGACATTAATTTGTTAATATCTAGGTTCATCAAAAGTTTAACAAATTCAGAACTTCATTTTAAGACTTAATGTAATTCATCACGTTACATAATAAATGGTGTCTTATTAATCTTCTAGGTAGGAGTCTTATTGAGTATATACAATCCATACTCAATTTTATAACCTTTATAACTTTTGGTAGAAAAGAAGTTATAGTTATTTTTAATCAAACAATACCAATAGAGTTTGATTCTCCTAACTGAACACACCACAAACTTGTGGTATTTCATCAGAACTAATATTGTGAGACAATCTAACAATATGTAAGATAAACTTATACTCCTTTTGGCTTACCTATTTACCAACTAAGTCAACTTAATGGTGAAATAGGTTTTTTAAGCCAATTGCATGCTTTATAACACAAGTACTTTTTAACTAAGTCACTTCATTTCCATGTCTCAATAAGAAGACATAAACTATTATAATCCCACTATACGTTATAAATCATTGATCAACTCAATGACTTCTTGTATATGTCTTATTAAAGAAGACATAAGAAGTTAACGTCTTACTTTATATTATAATAAGTATTGTAACAATTAAAAGACTTCATATTTATAACTTTACAATAATGTATAAACATGTATAACTAAAGTAATCATGAACACCACAATTTGGTTTCAATAGTAATTTCAAGTTAATTTATTACTTCATTTATTTATGACATTCCAAGAATACATAAATATTCAAATTTGAAGTAGTCTTGTTAATATTGACACATGTTCTAATAGGTGTCTAATTTAGAAACTGTAAATTCTCCATGTACGGTCTCACGTAATCATGGAAATTCACCTTGTCATTGCAATCTAGTCAAGGTCTCACTTAAGCTAAATTTCAACACCAAGTGTTTCTTGAATTAGATATGCATTAGTCATATTTAGAACGTTAGTTTCTTACCTTGCGGTCAAGACAATCCTTTAAATCATATCTCTATGTGTTGTTTCTTGCACACAATTATAAGATTTCTCCCACTTGTGCATGGAACAACATCATGTAGCAGATAAACAACATGACACACGTTTGTTTATGTGATCAATATGATTTGTGTCACAGATATTAGTATAGCAAGTAAATGTAGAACTTCACTGTCTAGTAAGAAAACGTACATGACTAACCTTTAAAAAAACATAAGTGTCTACAATTGGAAAGTAATTATCTTGAGACATTCAAAAGATAATCTGGGTTACTACCAAGATAATAAAGGCTGCAGCTCCCACTGAATTAGAGAACATTACAATAATCCCTTATTCAGTAATAAGATTCAATACTCCCACTGGATTTGACAACATTGTAAGTGTTTCATAACCAGTGAGAATAAATATCCTGCTTTAAACTTACCTACATCTTTGAAGGCTCATACATAACAATTACTTAGGCACTCCAAGAGTGTATTCCATTATGTAGATATTGGACTATCCATCAATACAATTAACTTGAAAATTGGGCATGCAATTTCTTCCTTTAATATGTCTATCATCCCCACAATGGTATGTAGTACCTCTAAAGGGTTAAAGGAATAACAACTAGATAAAATATCCTAGTTTGCCTTTACTACCTTTTGCGGTAAGCAGTCTAGCTTCTAATTTAATAACTCATAATTTTCCAGTTAACCAAATGTCATATTTGTTACAAGAGAATTTAATCGCCAAATGAGGGTGATGAAATTTCTATGAAAAATAAAAATGTGCAATTCTCTTAACTATTAAAGCTTGCTATGAGTTATATTAGAATTTAGACAATTTTAATGTTCCTATTATACCTTTCTCATTCATGAAAAGGAATAGGATTGAGTCTCACTCTTCTCTTATGGAAAGGAGACTAGGTTTGTTCTTTTAGTAAAGTTGACTCTAGCCAAAAACCCCTATGGGTGTAGATCAATTTACCAATAAAAGAATAACCCATGTTTACGATTTAATTTTCCATTAATACATTTAAAATAATTTACAAAATTTAATTTTAGTATTTTCGATAATAAATTAAGAAAATTAAATACCCATTGGTTTTCCTTAAAGCTAGGATCCTAATTGACATAGTACCATTACATCAGTTGATCTGCTAGTAATGATAGTATTCAACAAGGTAATTGTCGAACAATAATTGACAATTTCATATTGCAATTCCTAGATCATTATGGGATTTACATTTGCCAAAAATCTATTTGCAATGTAAGCATGTTTCATCCCATCTTATGCCTTGAGTTTCTAGGTCTCACTAACAACTCAATTAAGTTGTCTAATTTAGAAACTGCAAATTCTCCATGTACGGTCTCACGTAATCATGGAAATTTACCTTGTCGTTAAAATCTAGGTAAGGTATCACTTAGGCTAAGTAATAACTTTAAGTGTTTCTTATAATTAGATGGCATGAACTTAAATTTTTAGGGTACTAATTTTGATGTGTCAATCAAAATATGTACGAAGAAGCATGCACACATCTTTGTATCATAAGTTTTTCAAAACCTTTTTATTTACCAATTTAAGCTAAGATTAAATCAACAAAGTTTTAATTGAGGTATTGGGTTCATCAATCAAAAATTTACCTACAATTATCGCCCACTATATCCTACTACTGCATGAGTCAAAAGACACAAGTTATTCGGATAATTACCACAAAGTGGCACGTGGAATTGAGGTCAATTCACCCTTAAGATGATTTTGTACATTAAAATAGTCGTATTTGGTAGCTCCAATTTGATGCACAAAGGAGCGGAGAGACAAAAGTCAGCACAAGTGCCAATTAAAAACGCGTCTCTTTTGGTTTGACAATTTAATGTCAATCCTCCTTAAAACCCTCTTATAGTTTGTCAAAACTTGGTGAGCCGTTCTTACTATTAGTACAAAAACTCATCATTCAATTAAAAGTTTAATTGTAACTTTAAGTCTTAAAAACATGTTATAAATTATAACTTTGCTAGTCTCGCCTAGGAGCAAATTACTGTGCGAAGCAAACCACTATCGGCACATAAGACTTTGCAAGATTCATAATTTATCACATCCAGTTTCACCATTATTTAGTCCATTTATTTTCTATTAAAAAATTACCCTTTTTTTTTGCTTACAACGCGTCATACAATTAAACAAAAAATAAGTAATAAAAATAAACAACTAAATAACGCACATAACTTAACAATTAATTTATGTAAACAAATAGCCACATGCAAACTTTATTTGATATAACCTATTAATAATCATTCTATGTTTAATTATGCATATATTTAACTAAGACTATCACTTACAAAGGTAAGTGAGCCACATGCATCGACGTATCGATTGCGTTAGTCATAGCAAATATATATCATATTGCACATAATAGATTCATTAATATTTAATTGAGGTCTTCCCAAATTTTAGATCTATCAAAAATTACATGTGATAAAACAACTTAAAAATTAATCAATCATAATCCATGACAAACATACATGTTTCATCATGGATTAACACAAGTCACAAGATACGTAACTTAACACATAAGCATGTTACAATTAGGGTTTCAAAACAACAAAACAATTTTTTTTTATAAAATTAGGGCATCGCCCCCCCTCCCCCTAAAAAAATTAGATTTTTGATTTTTAAACCCTAAAAATCGACCAACATTCAAACACAATCCAAGATTCGTTTTTTATGTGTTTTGGTAATTAATTACATGTTAAAACGGCTCTGATACCACTGTTGGAATTTTAATAACATGAATAGTTCATAAATTAAACACATAATCATCATACACATGCGGAAGCATAGGATCAATTTAACACATAAAGAATTAACCGAATTTAAACATAAACGTACCTTTGATTCTAGCTAAACAAGAATCAACTTCAAGTATTCATAAACGGAGATCAAGAACCTTAATTAGGGTTTATAAGTGGATTAACGAATTACCCCTTACCATTTTTGTAATTCAATCCAAGATATTAACTATAGTGAGTTAATACCACGTTCTTGTACACACGTACTATTAGCGATTCGATGTGAATGCTAGTTCTTGAATAACAAATAAAACAACAGAACACAAAGTCCTTGTTTAAGGTCAAGGCGTCACACGATCTAATCCCCTAGGGATAAATATCAATCACATACATATAATAGGACAACAACAGTTTGCTTTATAACATGCAATTCGCATGTGAAGACTATACATGCATGCATGTGATAAATCTGTATATATGTGATCTTGTGACGTAGAAAGAATATATGGAATAGTCATAAACCGAATGACTTTTGGGTTATAACTGTATCGTTTCTTTTGAGAGCTAATGAGGGGTTTGTAAAGCCTCCAAACTTGCTCTACAAGTTTGAGTCCAATACCTCCTCAAGTTCTAAAAAACGACACTCGACCCCCACATTCCTTTTCTTGTTCGACCGATCGCAACCAACACCCCAAGGGTTTGGTTTTCGTACTAATAAGTCCCTCATGTATTAGTTACTTTATTTGTGATTAATATAACTATTTATATATTAATTATTTAACATCGATTCTCATACGTAAAGTGTGCAATCCCATAGTCTCGAGTTCGAATCCGGTCATACACATATTAAAATATGTCCATAAACTAACAAAATCATCTGACATCTTATTGCAAAGCATATTCTTGCATATATTCATGGTTGAAAACGCTCTCTCGTTTGTAGCAATACATATCGGAAGTGTTAAGATTAGTCGAATCAATCTGTCGATTATAGAATATCACGTTTCTCAGGTTTCACAAGATTTATGCATAAACAAGCAAGTGTTGATACACTTAGCTCCAAGTTCTCTCGCATTTCAATGCTTAAAAGCTCCAACTCATATCTCAAGCGTGCCCGTTCAGTAAAATTTGTAACACCCCAACCCGAAAAGGGCCTAAGTGTAACATTATGGTGTCAATCAGAACATATAAACGCAAGCGGAAGACTTCTTATTAAAATACTAAGTAAAGAATTACAAAGACTTCAAAATATAATCCAAACAATAGTCTAAAAAGAAATACATATCCAAAGCATAATTATAATCCAACAATGGGGAAACTAATCATGGGTAGGTCCTCTAGCTCCTACTCTTAACATTCATGCCCAACATCCCGCTTATAACCTGCTCTAGAGAAAAGAAAATGCGGCTGAGCTAACGCTCAGTGAACAGATATAAACAAATGAAAGGTAATAAGCGTATACGAAATGCATAAGCAAGTAAATCCAAGAGAACCTGCTAAACAAGATGTCAAACAGAATATGGAACATATGAAAGGGATCAAAGCATAATAATGAACATAAAGTGGATATCAATATCAAAGAAAATGCCCAACAAATCATATAACAAATTGTACATGGAGTAGCTAACTCAATGTACCAAATAGTGAAATGGGGTGTATTGCACACACTCAAGTCCATTCACAAGTATATATATCTAAACTGAACTAAGTACCTAGGATGCATCCATACGCTCCCTTCAAAACAGAGATACATATCCCAGTTCTAGACTAAACATACATATAATAAACACGGGCCAGGTGTGCTATATATACAACTATATAAACAAATGGGAACGTTGTGGACAAAAACCCACCTCCACAGATTGTGTCAATACCATTGGTGCAACAATGGCAAGGACATGGACTCCCCATGACTGGCTACAAATATGGGCAACATAATAGGCATAGTACATGCAATCTAATGATAAGGGATAACTATAAATTATCCAACTCAGATAATAGCTATACGAATAGAATATAGCATGAAACGAGTAATCAAACGAATATCTAAACAAATACGGATCAAAGCATAATAAATATCAGGAAACAATGAGTCATGAGAAATCCTTAAGGATAGAGTACAACCAGATTATGTAATTATGAAAATCATTTAAATGTTGTTTTCATGAAAGTATTCTTTTAAAAGCCGTTTTCATAAGAGTCATTAAACCTTTATATAAAAAGTGGTGTTACCTCGTATTCATAGAAATCATATTAAAAATGGTATTTTTCAAAACCATCATAAGATATATTTTCAAAAAGGTTTTTCATACAAGTCATAATATCTAATGCATTATAAAGTATCAAAGGATTCAAATGCGAATATTGAAGTCACGAACGAATCGAACCATATCATAACGAAATGAGTCATGAGGAAATCCTTACTGATAAAGGATAGAATATTTGTACCTTATGAAACGCAAGCAAAAAGGCAAAAGAACACAAGAAAGAGGATCACTCCGACTTCACCGGATCTACATGAATTATAATCATATATTACTTATACGCTCATTTAATATCATAACGGATTTTTAATGCTTGTTATTAATCACATCTTCATATTTAGGGTTTACTTAAGTTAAGTGATTAATACATAGGTTTAAGGTTTCATAATTAAGGCATAACTTAATTAGGTTATAAATGTAATATCAAAATAGGTTTAGTCGAATATGGAATTCGGTTAGACTGAGTTAACAATCAAGACATAGGTTTTATATGTGTTTCAAATCAATAATTAATCTAGTTAAGGTTTAAGATTTTCAAAACAAATTTTACGTTTAGAATGCAAATCTGACTAAGTTTCTTATGAATTTATAGACCTATCAACTGAGCTCCTGAGGCTCTACAATTTTTATCTGTGACTCCTACATATGTCTAGTACTTTACCTAATTTTTTCAGATTTTATTACTTAGTGCAAGTACCGTTTCAAAAATTGTTTTCCCAAACCTGCCTAGAAAGATAACTGCACAGACACCCAGAAAGTTTGCCCTTAATGAACCCATTTAGTCAATTAAAAAAAATCCACCAAAATTCCAGTAAGCCATATACATATCAAATATTATCTATATCAAATAAGACCTCTTAATTCCTTATGGTTTTAAAACTAAAAATCAAAAACACCAACAAATTTTTAGACATCCAAAATACAGTTTTGACACTTGAACTCCCAAAAATCAAAAGACTACTCTCCCGACCACCAAAAATTATGAAATTTGATATCCTGATAGCACACATCCTGAATTTAGTTTTAGCCTGAAAAATCTTGCAAAAACACGTTTGTATCATTAAATTATTACTCTTGCAACACGACCTAAAATCCTGGACAACATGTAGTTGAGACAGAAACAACCCTAACCTAAACCCTTATTAAAACAAACCGACCCTTGTTAATTAGCTTAGGGTTTCCAGAATTTAGGCAACATTAAATGCTTATTAATGATTTTATTAGGGTTTGTTTAGGTGTAGAATTTGTCGAATTAGGGCTGTAACAAAGACAACCACAACTCTTTCAAATCGTGACACAAAAGCAAGTTCATAAAGCGTATTAATTCATGTGTGTTTTTAACGTGGCATGGTAGCAATTTAGTTAACATGATTCTTATGATTATTTTGCCTAGTTATAGGTCTTGATTATACATGTTATATGTCAAATGAAAAAGAAACGAACGAATCAAAATAACCTTTATGTAGTCTTGACTAAGGACGGTTTGGACAAACAGATTAGGGCTTGGGTCAAAGCCTCTCCCACGACTTGCAGCAAATTCTGATCACCAACAAGCTCCTCAATTCTCCTCTTCTTCTTGGCAGCAACAAAATGCTATGTGGTGTGTGTTATTGATCTAATTATAGATCGGTGTAGAGGAGAGAAAACAAATGGTATCATACGGTTGGAGAGGGGAGAAAGAATAGGGAAAACCGTGTATGAAATATTGGAAAGTCGTGGGCTGATTTTTTGGATTAGTATCTTCTAATTAAATAGTATTTAACTGGTTTTGGTATTTTATCCCTTTGCTTTAGGCGTGTATTATTATATAGGCAAAGAGATTTTCGGTTTTAAATTACAAAGAAAACGTATGTGATTTTAAAGATATGAAGGTTGTGTCGTTTATATGTTTTAGGGTAGAATTAGGAAACTTAGATTTAGGAAACATGTGACATTTTATCAAATTAGTATAGTTTAGGAAGGTTAACAATAACTTGTATTTATTTTATCATAACATATAGTTTTAAGTATATATTAATCTTAGTATAAACTTAGGTTAAAATTCAAATTAGACGGAAAAATGTGAAACCAAAATTTAGGGTATTATAATTTTTCCCTTCTAAAAAGAAAATTTCGTCCTCGAAATTGAAATGAAAAGATTAAACGGAAACGTCCCAGATCATAAAATGAAATGAGAATGATTAACTGACTCGGAATGATTCTTCTAAAAGATTTTAATCAATGGAATAGTTTGATTCTCATTACTTAATCCAGACAAATCCAGGATAGCCTTAGGCCACCCAACAAAATAAATCATAACAAATCTGATCCAACGGATACGAAGCAAACACATAATGGATGATGGTTGAAATATCTCAAAGAGATACCTGTAACATGATATGAACATGAGACAGATACAAAGGGAATGCTATCGGTAGAAATTCACACCATTTCTATCTAGGTTCCGATTGAATAAAAGAAGCATACAACCAATTAAACGAAGCTCATATCGAATTATCGAACGTACCAAATACCTAACAAAAATGGCAAAATATACGTAGTGATAAGGATGAACCTAAGGACTAACGAATCGCCGAATAACTCTCCATCATATGCCAAAATGTTTAGCACTTCTGTACGGAGACACCCCAAGAATACACAATCTCCGGTCTGAAATTTCAAAGTTCTTCTCATGCAACGGTAATTGTTCTATTCGTCACTAAAATCAACTCTGGACTTTTAATAAACAATCTTCCGACCTTATTCCACTAAAAGGTGTTCTACACTTCCGTTTATACATAAGTTTGAAAGGATTCACTTGCCATCAGCTTGCCATCTTGAGTCTGATTCCTCAAGCCTTCTGCAGATCTTCCCAGAATTATGAAGTAAGACGCGGATCTCAGACACGATCACTACTGGTGTGCTAACCAACCAAATAATCTTTGGCTTAAAGGTTTCTGCCAACTTGCTAAATGTCTTTTCATCAGAATGATTTCTCCAGATCTTTATTTATCTTAGTACAACTAAGATGAGTAGAGAAGTAGAAACTGGGTACCTCAGTTAAATAGTTTCCTCAAGTCTTCAACCCAGATCATAATCCGCCATACAAGAATTACCTCCAAATCTTACTGACAACCACCACTCCTGCCAACTCCAAGTTATGCGTTGAATAATTCACCTCATACGGTCCTAGTTGTCTTGATGCATAAGCAATAACCTTTTCGACTGTATAAAGGCATAACCAAGTCTCTTCTTGAAACGTCCAAGAATTGGTACTCACCTGTAAGTATGGAAGTAGAATTTAATTTCTGTTTCAGCTTTTCCAAAACTCAGTTCTCATCCCAACTAAACTTTTCTCCTCTTCTCATAGGCTTCGTCAATGGTAACGACAGTCGTGAACATCTTCCATAATTCTTCTACAAGACTCAAAAGGTTCTAACTTCTATAACTGTCGTCAGTCTTGGCCATTTGGTGATAGTTTCCATCTTCGCAGGATCCTAATAATATTATCAACTAAGAACGCCACTTGTCCCAACCAATATCACACTTCCAGAATATATAAAGTTTCTTCTTACGCAAAGTTTCCAACATAATGCGAAAATGATCCTCATGTTTCCTTTGTCTCTGAATGTACTAAGATGTCATACTATGACAAATTTGTCCAAGTACTCACGAAAGACACGATTCATCAAGTCCATAAAATAGTCAAAGCATTAGCCAATACAATTGGCGTCACTAAACTCATAGTGATCATAACGATTACGAAAGGTAGTTCTAGGAACATCTCGCTCCTCAACGCAACTGATGATAACCATATCTTAAATCAGTCTTAGAGAACACTTCATATCCTAAGGTTGATCAGATAAGTTGTCGATTCGAGGTAGTGGGTAACGGTTTCTAATAGTAATATGATTCAGCTTCCAGAAATCAATACATAATCTCCTACTACCATCCTTCTTCATCGTGAATAAAACTGGAGTACCCCATGGAGATACGCTCAGACGAATAAAACCACTTCCCAGAAGTTCTTGTGGCTGCTCCTTCAGTTCTCCCAATCCAAATGGTGCCATTCAATACGGAGTTTCAGAATCAGGCAAAACGTCGCTCTACTCAGATAGAATTTAGACTCATTCCACTTACTGTTCTCAGGAACTTCTCAAAGACATCCTATGATCCCAATAAGTTCAGGTTATATGATGTAACTATTATCACGTTGGCCAGGCGTCATAATACTTGCATCATATAAACATGCATTTATTAATATCATATTCTACCTCAAGTCGTCACTAAACAATCTCTCAGTACCAGGTCAAATCAACTTCACACTCCGGTGGAAACCTTGGTAGTTTGTTCAGGGACTACATCGAAAAAGTTCAGATTGTAAAATGACTCTCAAGGTGAGATCCAACCAACGGTGTACAAAGTAGGTGCTAGGAAACCTTCACAACGTACGAGTTTCCATGGTAGTAATGATAACAACGGGTTAACCAATCGGAAATCATGGTAAAAAGAATTCAGGATGTTCGAATTGTCAAAGGTTTACAGTATGGCAGTAGTTAGCATCTTGATGCTTAGTCAACTAATCCATAACAGAATAACATCGAATTTAATACTCCAGAGGAAGACAGATCAACAGAGTGGATCTTATCATTTAGAAGTGAGGGGAACATTCCTATACTCGTGGTTAATCACCACAAGATTTCTCATATGAATAGGAATGGGTAAGATGAATCTAATAGTGTAGGGAGACTTAAATATGCTTAGCAAAAGCAATAGAAATCACAGAATGTGTCAAACACATCATGGTCACAAGAATTCTCATAATGATCTAAGAGGCATCTTAATTGATTAACAAACGAATCAGAGGTTAAGGTCGGAATCAGAAAATAAGGCTTATATAGTGTCAGGCATTACTACAGAATTCTCAACGCATTCTAAACTTACTCGGTCACAAATATTAGGTTGTGCAAAATAATAAGTTTCTAATCTCCGGAAAAAGTGATCTTAAAAGGGCTTAACTAAAAGTAAGGCACAAATCAGAGTGATGCGGAAGCAATGACACTTAAACAAATGTCTTATAGTCTACCCAATCCTCACCGGTCATAATTTAAGTTTCTTCAGAGTAGAAATCCTAAGGCAAATTCTCAAAGGTTGTTTCATAAACTCCTATAGTGCAAACCTAAGGGCCAAATCTTTCACAGGTCATAACTTAAAGAACTACAGGTCGAAGCCTAAGGTCACACCCCCAAAAATGGTTTGCAGCGGAAAGTAATGTCTTTGGGGTGCGACTCAATTGGTATCATAACACAAGTGCAAAGAACGGTTTTCATCTCATTCATTTAGAATAAAATAGTTTAACAAAAATGTTGATTTACATTGTAAAAAGTAGTGCGGAATTAGGCCCTTGAAAATATCATTTAAAACGGTCCCTTATGAATATCAGAGTCTTCTATGACCATGCCGTGCCCTGCCAAAACCTCCAGTAGCGTGCCTTTGCTTAATACCTGAAAATACATGCTAAAGCGTCAACACGAGGTTGGTGAGTTCATAGAGTTTGTATTAAAATAGTTGAAAAAGCCTTCAAAGAATGTTTCCACAGCAAAGGCATTGTAAATCCACTCAGTTCCAAGCCCCGGCCATACAAGACTCGCAACCTGTGTGTTTACAACCCACTGCTAACATATAGTATGATTAAGTCAAATGTGTATACGATATATGCACGCTTAATGTAAAGTTTAATAGCCTACTGAACCTCACGACAAGAATAAGCAAGAATGCTTCATAGCTGGATTATATTCACCCAAGGCCATGAATCGCGGGCCAAGGGTGGGGGTGTCAACCCGATAGTACTATCAATACCTCTCCGTCGGCTCCATCCAGGAGTTAAACAGTGGTGAATGAATATAGCGTATAGAATAGTTTTCCACATTAAGTCACATATCGTAATAAAACTACACATCATGAGTAAGTGTATAAAAGCGTAGCATAGCATATGAGTAAAATCGTCTTGAGTAATAGCAAACAGTTTAAGCATGTATCTCCCCCAAAGAGTTTAAAACAAGTATTAAAGAGTAAAAGTGGGGCTATGAACTCACCTGATATAATGATACAACAATGCGATGATTATGTGAGGTGAACGGGACAACAAGGCGCGAACACTAGCCGCAACCTAACATGAATGAATATGTTCTACTTAGATGATGTAGTGAATGCTCATGCATATGTAACCTATACCACTCGTACTTTGAAAATAATAGTTATCGTCGATATGTATTGTTTTCCAAAACTTGGTAAAAATGTGTTCAACTTGTTACGTCAAAACTAGTTGTGTAATAACGTGTATAAAATGTTTATGTTAGTCTCGGCGTTTTGAAAACCTTGGTATGTCTTTATAATAGTCGCGTTAATAAACCTTTGATCGTACGTGTTCCAACGGGTAAGAAATACGGCTCTCCGTGGTTATTACTTGAAAAATATAGTTTCTAGTACGTAATTACATTTCCATTAAAAAGCTGTCAAAAATTAGTAGTATTTATCGAAGTTTAAACGCGTGTATCTTGTTCGTTATTAGCTCGTTTTCTATGTTCTTTACATCCCCGGAATCGTGGACAACGTACTAACATATTTTTGATAAGTCGGGACGGCTAGATCAAGTTTTATGCCCAAAACAGCCCGTGACAACTGTTCATCAGCAAAGGATTTTCAGAAAAATAGTTTTCGTCGTTAACTTCGGAAAATCATATCTCCTTCGTTATTAACTCGTTTTTATCCAAACTTTCGGCCATAGTTTCATCTCGGGATGTATTTTCTAAATCTTTGGTCAAAAATTACCCAAAACCCACTGATTTTACCACGTTTTGCAAAAATGGACAGCAACTTTCTATAAGTGTCAAAACTTGGTTTTCCTAGTTACTAACTTGTCTAAAAACCAACCAAACAACTTCAAATCAACCCAAATCCTACCATACACCTTCTTAGGGTGTCATGGGGTCCTAACCATCACCAACCTTGGTGGATCTCATGAGGGTGTTAATGAAAACCATAGATCTAGTGTTCATAAGTTGTAAAAAGTATAAATAGAGTGGTATAAACTAACATATGCATATAGATCTTGAATAAACATCATGAAGCTAGAAAAATGAAAGTATGAAAAGATCAAAAAGATGTTCTTGAACTTACTTGATGTTTTGATGAGTTTGGATAAGAAATGAGTAATAATCTTGAGGTTTGATCTCAAAATCATAACTAGGAAGATAAATGGAGCTTGATTATGACTCGATCTTGGAAAATCTATGGTTTCTTCTTGGTGTTCTTCTTGAGGCCGTGGGTTTAGAGGAGAGAAAAGGGAGAGTTTGATCTTGAAATGGCTAGTGAAATGTGTGTTGTATGTGTTATAGAAATTATATAAGGAAACATAAGAACATAAACATTAAATGAGTGTGCTATATAATCAAGTGATTTGAAGACTTAGAGGACTAGGGGGGGCGGCATCACATGGAAGAAAAAGGAGAAAATGTGCCAATTAATGATCTTGTCTACATGTTGGATGAATTAGTGTAGTTTAATTGTGTATTGGGTGTTATCGGGTACCGAGTTATCTTGAAATAATTGCTAACGAGGTGAAATAAAATATGACGAAGTTGTAAAAGTTGTAAAATATTATTCCTTGCAAGAATCGGGTGTTAGAATAATTATCGAGTTGAAAATTCGCAAACCGACGTTGTTATAGGCGTTTACCAGAAAATATAGCAATTGGTTTTAAAACACGGGTAAATTAATAATATAATTTTTATAGCATTATAATAAATATGAAAATATGTTAGGATCATTGTCGGGAGTATCGGGTATATTATTAGTAGTAAAAACTGAGTGGTAACGTTAATTAATAAAATAACCATACGTAAATTGAAATAATGCATACCCGTGCATGACCTAGGATACTGATGATTTGTAGACTATTCCTAGTCCGTATGAAGTGTCCCTACTAATGATGCATGAATTTCGCAGTTAAACCCAACCGGTTACGCGAATATGAATACCCGTAAACCACGTTTACGATGAAATGAATGATGGACATGAATAGTGTTTTCCCTCCGGGAATGAATAGTGTCATGTGAATAGTAAAATTTCTGAACGCTTCTCAGAATCTCAAATTGACTCCGAAAATGATGAATAGTAAAATGATGAATAGTGATCGGTGAATAGTAAATGATGAATAGTGACTGATGAATAGTGAATCGTCGAGGTTCGGAAAATGACCTAAAATTACGGGTTGTGACAGTCTCCCACCCTAAAAGGAACTTCGTCCCGAAGTTCAGCTCGTTCGTTCTACGTACGTATGTTCTCCTGGTCGGGTTTGATGGGGCAAACTTTCCCATCCTCGAGCGTAGCCTTCAAAAGATCTTAAGGTAACCGATTTTTACTTAATCCCACAACTCATCAAACAAGAACTGTCATGGGATTAGGCTAAATCGGTTTAGGTTGTCGATTCAAATTTAATCTCACAACTCATCAAACAAGAACTGTCATGAGATTAAACTGAATCGGCTGGGGTAACAACTTGGATCTTAGCTTGATTTTCGCAACTCATCAAACAAGAACTGTCACTAGATCAAGCTAGGAAACAAGTTGCCAAAAATAATGGATTCAACATCCTGAAATGTGGTCTTTTGAAAGATTGGCTCGATATTGGAATTGCTTACACCGATCAAATCAATCCGGACATAATTCCTTTATAACTACTCTCAGTATTGCAAAATTCATCTCTGAGTCGAACATAGGTGGTCAGGCTATGTCCCACTGTCCCGGGTCGAATATAGATGACCAGTCTATATTCCACCGAGGTTCAATGAATTTTGAAATACTCAGCTTAGTTATAACAATACTATGTCCTTCACATGCAAAGGGTGGTTCAAATGACTAAGGCATGTGATCAGGCTTGAGGTCGAATGATAAACTACGTAAGGAAGAGGTGTAACGCTGTGACGTGTATGATATGTATGCACCCTTATATGTAAGACAATCACAGTAATCAACGAGAATAAGTGAGTATAATCCATCTGGCAATAAGATACAAATCTCATTAAATATGTCAGCAACAAACCACAAATGAGGCATCAGCTTGGCAGGCAGGCACGTGGCGGTCATAGGGTTAAGTTTTCGTAAAAGTAGCTATAGTTTAGGTTTTAAAATTACCCAATTCTCTATAGCCTAGGCTCTGATACCAATCTGTCACACCCCCAAAAATGGTTTGCAGCGGAAAGTAATGTCTTTGGGGTGCGACTCAATTGGTATCATAACACAAGTGCAAAGAACGGTTTTCATCTCATTCATTTAGAATAAAATAGTTTAACAAAAATGTTGATTTACATTGTAAAAAGTAGTGCGGAATTAGGCCCTTGAAAATATCATTTAAAACGGTCCCTTATGAATATCAGAGTCTTCTATGACCATGCCGTGCCCTGCCAAAACCTCCAGTAGCGTGCCTTTGCTTAATACCTGAAAATACATGCTAAAGCGTCAACACGAGGTTGGTGAGTTCATAGAGTTTGTATTAAAATAGTTGAAAAAGCCTTCAAAGAATGTTTCCACAGCAAAGGCATTGTAAATCCACTCAGTTCCAAGCCCCGGCCATACAAGACTCGCAACCTGTGTGTTTACAACCCACTGCTAACATATAGTATGATTAAGTCAAATGTGTATACGATATATGCACGCTTAATGTAAAGTTTAATAGCCTACTGAACCTCACGACAAGAATAAGCAAGAATGCTTCATAGCTGGATTATATTCACCCAAGGCCATGAATCGCGGGCCAAGGGTGGGGGTGTCAACCCGATAGTACTATCAATACCTCTCCGTCGGCTCCATCCAGGAGTTAAACAGTGGTGAATGAATATAGCGTATAGAATAGTTTTCCACATTAAGTCACATATCGTAATAAAACTACACATCATGAGTAAGTGTATAAAAGCGTAGCATAGCATATGAGTAAAATCGTCTTGAGTAATAGCAAACAGTTTAAGCATGTATCTCCCCCAAAGAGTTTAAAACAAGTATTAAAGAGTAAAAGTGGGGCTATGAACTCACCTGATATAATGATACAACAATGCGATGATTATGTGAGGTGAACGGGACAACAAGGCGCGAACACTAGCCGCAACCTAACATGAATGAATATGTTCTACTTAGATGATGTAGTGAATGCTCATGCATATGTAACCTATACCACTCGTACTTTGAAAATAATAGTTATCGTCGATATGTATTGTTTTCCAAAACTTGGTAAAAATGTGTTCAACTTGTTACGTCAAAACTAGTCGTGTAATAACGTGTATAAAATGTTTATGTTAGTCTCGGCGTTTTGAAAACCTTGGTATGTCTTATAATAGTCGCGTTAATAAACCTTTGATCGTACGTGTTCCAACGGGTAAGAAATACGGCTCTCCGTGGTTATTACTTGAAAAATATAGTTTCTAGTACGTAATTACATTTCCATTAAAAAGCTGTCAAAAATTAGTAGTATTTATCGAAGTTTAAACGCGTGTATCTTGTTCGTTATTAGCTCGTTTTCTATGTTCTTTACATCCCCGGAATCGTGGGACAACGTACTAACATATTTTTGATAAGTCGGGACGGCTAGATCAAGTTTTATGCCCAAAACAGCCCGTGACAACTGTTCATCAGCAAAGGATTTTCAGAAAAATAGTTTTCGTCGTTAACTTCGGAAAATCATATCTCCTTCGTTATTAACTCGTTTTTATCCAAACTTTCGGCCATAGTTTCATCTCGGGATGTATTTTCTAAATCTTTGGTCAAAAATTACCCAAAACCCACTGATTTTACCACGTTTTGCAAAAATTGACAGCAACTTTCTATAAGTGTCAAAACTTGGTTTTCCTAGTTACTAACTTGTCTAAAAACCAACCAAACAAACTTCAAATCAACCCAAATCCTACCATACACCTTCTTAGGGTGTCATGGGGTCCTAACCATCACCAACCTTGGTGGATCTCATGAGGGTGTTAATGAAAACCATAGATCTAGTGTTCATAAGTTGTAAAAAGTATAAATAGAGTGGTATAAACTAACATATGCATATAGATCTTGAATAAACATCATGAAGCTAGAAAAATGAAAGTATGAAAAGATCAAAAGATGTTCTTGAACTTACTTGATGTTTTGATGAGTTTGGATAAGAAATGAGTAATAATCTTGAGGTTTGATCTCAAAATCATAACTAGGAAGATAAATGGAGCTTGATTATGACTCGATCTTGGAAAATCTATGGTTTCTTCTTGGTGTTCTTCTTGAGGCCGTGGGTTTAGAGGAGAGAAAAGGGAGAGTTTGATCTTGAAATGGCTAGTGAAATGTGTGTTGTATGTGTTATAGAAATTATATAAGGAAACATAAGAACATAAACATTAAATGAGTGTGCTATATAATCAAGTGATTTGAAGACTTAGAGGACTAGGGGGGGCGGCATCACATGGAAGAAAAAGGAGAAAATGTGCCAATTAATGATCTTGTCTACATGTTGGATGAATTAGTGTAGTTTAATTGTGTATTGGGTGTTATCGGGTACCGAGTTATCTTGAAATAATTGCTAACGAGGTGAAATAAAATATGACGAAGTTGTAAAAGTTGTAAAATATTATTCCTTGCAAGAATCGGGTGTTAGAATAATTATCGAGTTGAAAATTCGCAAACCGACGTTGTTATAGGCGTTTACCAGAAAATATAGCAATTGGTTTTAAAACACCGGGTAAATTATATAATAATTTTTATAGCATTATAATGAGTATGAAATTATGTTAGGATCATTGTCGGGAGTATCGGGTATATTATTAGTAGTAAAAACTGAGTGGTAACGTTAATTAATAAAATAACCATACGTAAATTGAAATAATGCATACCCGTGCATGACCTAGGATACTGATGATTTGTAGACTATTCCTAGTCCGTATGAAGTGTCCCTACTAATGATGCATGAATTTCGCAGTTAAACCCAACCGGTTACGCGAATATGAATACCCGTAAACCACGTTTACGATGAAATGAATGATGGACATGAATAGTGTTTTCCCTCCGGGAATGAATAGTGTCATGTGAATAGTAAAATTTCTGAACGCTTCTTAGAATCTCAAATTGACTCCGAAAATGATGAATAGTAAAATGATGAATAGTGATCGGTGAATAGTAAATGATGAATAGTGACTGATGAATAGTGAATCGTCGAGGTTCGGAAAATGACCTAAAATTACGGGTTGTGACAAAGCCTAAGCTCTGATACCATAATTGTAACACCCCGACCGGAAAAGGGCCTAAGTGTAACATTATGGTGTCAATCAGAACATATAAACACAAGCGGAAGACTTCTTATTAAAATACTAAGTAAAGAATTACAAAGACTTCTAAAACGTAATCCAAACAATAGTGTAAAAAGAAATACATATCCAAAGCATAATTATAATCCAACAATGGGGAAACTAATCATTGGTAGGTCCTCTAGCTCCTACTCTCAACACTCATGCCCAACATCCCTCTTATAACCTGCCGCAGAGAAAAGAAAATGCGGCTGAGCTAAAACTCAGTGAACAGATATAAACAAATGAAAGGTAATAAGCGTATACGAAATGAATAACCGAATAAATCCAAGAGAACCTGCTAAACAAGATGTCAAACAGAATATGGAACATATTAAAGGGATCAAAGCATAATAATGAAAATAAAGTGGATATCAATATTAAAGGAAATGCCCAACAAATCATATAACAAATTGTACATGGAGTAGCTAGCTCAATGTACCAAATAGTGAAATGGGGTGTATTGCACACACTCAAGTCCATTCATAAGTATATATATCTAAACTGAACTAAATACCTAGGATGCATCCATACGCTCCCTTCAAAACAGAGATACATATGCCAGTTCTAGACTATACATATAATAAACACGGGCCAGGTGCGCTATATATACAGCTATATAAACAAATGGGAATGCTATGGAAAAAAACACACCTCCATAGATAGTGTCAATACCATTGGTACATCAATGGCAAAGCCATGGACTCCCCATGACTGGCTACAAATATGGGCAACATAATAGGCATAGTACATGCAAACTAATGATAAGGGATAATTATAAGGGGTAATTCTATAAGTAGCCCGGTCTATTGAAGGGTTGGCCTTTTATAGCCCCAAATAAGGCGCTTTATCAAAATAGCCCAGGCAAAAAAGCGAGTAAATGTGGGTGCGACACGTGTCATCGTATTTTTTAATCGACTTTTTGAAAGCGACTTTTTGATTAATAAGCGACTTTCTATTTTGTCCTTTACTAGCCAAAAGGTCAAACCTCGAAAATTGTTATTTTATTCTTTTTGCTTCTTCCACACCTTCAACGACTTTGTTTTATTTTAAGCGCCTGACGCATGCACTTTGAGCGACTTTTTCACCTGACAAGTTTTTTTACTTTTGCCAGTTAACTTTGTGCTATCCAAGTTTTATACTTTTTATATTATTTATACCTTTTATAGTTTTATACTTTTATTTTCAAAAAGAAATACAAACAATAATACAAAGAAGTGTATCAAACACTCTTCGTTTAAAACTTTTTTATCTTGATCTGGCAATCAGAGCCACACGAATAAATTCAGCCGACGTCGGTGAACAACAAATCGAACGCCCAAGTCTAGCAATTAGATACACACAGGCCTGAAGCACACGACAACAACCTTTTGTGTATATTGTGGTTGTTAGATACTTAGATGGCTTCTATACTGTGTTTTAGTGTTACAGATAATGTTGGAAACTTTAGATTACCTTGAATACCAATAAGGAAAATAGGTAGAGCATGGCGAATAAATTTCATCAGAAAAGGTTGAATCATTTGTAAAGACTTCAGATTTTTACACAGACGTTTGATATCCAAAATTAACAAGATAATTAATAGGGAGGATCATTAACTTCGTTCCTTCTCATATTTTCACAGAGATACGAGTGGTTACATAACCCAAGGTGAATTGGAACACAGCTCAGACAGAGGAAAATACTCCATATTGTTTCCAGCGTAAGGTTTTGTTTTGTCTAGAGATGCTGCTGCTCAAAATATATACAACTGCTCATGGCGTACCAACGAAAATACTCCATGCGTCATACTACTGCTAGTGTATTGTATAGTTACTTATCGTGTTGGAGATTCTGCTGTTGTAGAGTTCTACTGCTCGATTAAAAGATACTGCTCTTGTTGTAGAATACTACTGCTCGAGTTTGATATTCTGCTAGTGTATTCTATACTACTGCTCGTGTTGGAGAATACTACTGCTCGATTAAAAGATATTGCGGTTAAAGTAATTGATACTACTGATTTAAGTGTAACCATATATACATCTCATTATCCAATCTAAATACTAAACATACTAGATACATAAAAACAACGTCATCCTAAACTGCTTTAATGCATTTCACCCAAACTTGTTAGAACCGGAGCTCTCTTCCTTGCTTTCCCTCATATTCTCACTGTCCTTGAGTCGTTTAAACACAATTTCAAGATCGCTAATCCGTAGGTATAAATAGGTCGGATAGGTAGATGAATGGTCCCCAAGACTTTAGGCGGGAAAATGGACCAAAGTCGCCCGCCAAAAGTAAACTGTCAATTGTAGCTGTACGAAATAGTTTCCAACTAGTCGTACCTTTTACCAATTTTTGACTATTCTTGTACAATGACTTGATGCAACAACCAGTTGTATCTTATGCTTTGTGGATAAATGTTTGCCCCTTATTAACTCGAAAGGAAATATTAACTCATTTTTTTCGGCTTTAGATTGTCTCGACTTGTACCAAAAATAAAATAACCAAATAAAAAGATTTGTCAAACTAAAACTTGTTCACATATTAATATGGTGAGATTTTATTCAAATCCTACGGCTCGAAAGGATCTCCTAATTTTTTTCATAAAGGGTTAAATTGGGGTTCACAAACCTTCCTTCGTTAAATGGTCGTGACTGAACATTTTCAAAGATATAAATGACTTGTAGGGTTGTGTAAGATTCCGTTGAAATGTTCGGAAGATAGACATAGGTTAGATGATGATAAATGTCATATTTATCTGGCATTATTGAAACCTATACAAGACTAAACAAAATGATTTTTTTATGAGGGAACTTTTATTTTATGGCCCCTTTATTTTATTGACTTAGACGAATGAAAACACCTGATTTTAATAATTTTTTGGTTATCAATCTGCAGGAACAATTAAAAAAATTGTTTTTGAGGAAAAATGAAGCCTAATTACGAGAGGTTTTTGTTTTAGACTGATATGTATGTATCGTCAGGTAAAGATTGTTTCTTTTTTTTATTTCAACCACTTTTGCGACTTAGTATACAATTTAATCGACTATATTTTCTTTAAGCGGGATTTTTTTTTAAAACACCCTCCCAGTAAGAGATACACTCAAATTCCACCAAGACACATATACTCAGTGGAACTGTGGAACAACCTCTTCATTTACCTTTACACCTGCTGTGAATCAAACACATAAATAAAAACAAAATTATAGTATTGCAAACATTACATGTATCTTCTATACTCGAGCTCCTAACTTTAATAATGTTTCGCATACAGGTATTTATACTCTTATTTTTTAACTCTTATAGTTTTATTTTTATTCCAATCATCATGCCCTTTGCAGCCTAGTTAATTGATGAATGTGTTTTTATTTTTCTTTATTACTGTATTTTACACCAACTATATTTGGTTATTTGATGTCTCTTTGTCTGGCCCAAAAATATAATTATTTATGTCTATTGGAGTACTATGCAACATAGATCTGCTTAATGATATGAATGTTACCTTAAACTGTCCAAAAAAATATAAAAAATATGAGCATTTATAACACAACCCGTTTGTTGTTATTCATTTACACCACACCTTGTTTCCATATTAGCATTAAGAGTATTGAAGAGTTTTTTTTTTTTTTTTTTCCCAGAATATGAGCATTTATAGCACATCATGTTTCACTATAACACCTCTTAGAGCTGCTTATTTTTTTCTTTTCTTGTAGGAATATGAAGCCAAAGCCATCATCAGAAGTAAACCAAATTATTTTTCTTTAATTAAATCCAAATTGGATTCGAAACGAAGGAAGTTGTTTCGTGCAACTTGTTTTGGTAAATGGCTGGACCTTTCTTATTTTGACCACGAACCACATATGATAGATTATATCTTACAGAAACAATGTTTGCCGAGTAATGGTCATTATGATATGCCGATTATATATTATGTTGAAGAACGGCCTATACATTTCGGCCGACCGGAATTTTGTCTTATCACTGGTTTTTGTTTTGGCAAGGTAAGTTTTACCTCATATAACTCGGGACACTTAAATTTTAGGAAGCGGGTTTTTCCACTCCGTGTAGGTAAGAAAGTAACCAATCTAGATATTCTTGGTCTAATTGAAGATGAGCAGGCATTTGGTATTATATTCGACGAAAATGCAGTACGTCTTTGTCTATTGTTAGCATTGGAGGTCATCTTTATGGGCAGATTACTAATCGAAGAAGTTGATGATACACTCTTCCGATTGATTGAAAACCTTGATGACTGGGATGCTTTTCCATGGGGGGAGCATATTTGGAGGCACTTGTATGATCAAATTTTGGACGTGGCGGATAAACATAGATATAAATTTCTTGAAGGCATTAACAAAGACCACAAGTTTGTTCCAACATATACGCTTTCAGGATTTGTTTGGGCTTTCAAAGTTAGTATATTTTTTATTTTATTTTATTTTATTATAGACAGAGTATGCTATTGAGGTTATGTTTCTTGCACTGAATTCTAAGAAGTCATTCACATTTTATAGATATGGATAATGGAATCTTTTGAAAGAAGCATTCTTTGGTGGAATAAAGCGCCAGAAATGATACCAAGAGGAGTATCGTGGTCAAAGAACGCTACATTTAAAATATCAGATTATAAGTATCTGTTTGGAAAGGTAAAACTCTTCATCAAATTTGTCGTATTAATGCTTGCTGTTATTGTAAATTTTATGTTTTTACTCGCTGTCAAATAACGCAACATTTAAAAGATCAGATTATATCTTTTTTTGTTTTTTTTCTTTTTTGTTTTATTATTTTAATTAATTAATTTATTAATTTTTATTTTTATTTTAAATTTTTTTCTTATAATATTATTTTATTGTGATTTTGTAAGGATGCCAATGTTGTTCACGATCTTAGACCGACATTAGCTGAGAGGAAATCTGATTGGTATTTACAGTTTATGGATTTTTTCCATCATTACATACCTAGAACTCCCCCAGTGAAGACCACACATCTCGCTGATGCGTATTTCAAGAAGTTGGCCACAACACGCAAACGTGGAAAGATTGAACGTAAAGATTTACCTATTATACGCAAAAATAAGAGCAGTATAATAGAGACCAGCATAATTCAGGATGCTGTCATCACAGAGTTGAATGCCCGTGTGTTCAAACTCGAGGGAATTATTCAAGTTCTTGCTCGAGAGAGAAATGGGGTAATACATCTGGTTGACTTGTTCACTTACCTTGACATGTCTTTTTTCTTCTTGATTTTGTTTTTTTAACCACTATTGTTCATTCGCAGGAGAAATTGGTTTTTGATGATGAGCTTCGGAATCTCAGTGCAGAGTATTGCGACGAGCTAAATCATGATTTCCTTGAATTGTTCCATTCAAGTGTGTATACCATTGGATCTCAACTTGTAGATGTGAATGACGATGACGATGACGACGTTGCAAAGGTAAATTACATATTTACTCTACATGTAAACTCGCACCGTGTCGTAAAATGATACATCAACTTTAAACAAAGTTAACTTTGACAAGAATTTATTATTCAAGAAGAATTAAGATTGCGACATGAAGAATTAGAAAAGGTGCGGTTAAAAGAGCATGAGCTAAGCCAAGAGGAGAATAGGTTGAGGATGGAAGAGGATAACAGGATAAGGATGGAAGAGGCAAAGAAATTCAACGATGAAAGGGATAAAAAAAAGGAAAGAGGCGCTTATGAATACTAATCACTGGAAAAATGCCATGGCGCGCATAGCCCATACAAAGAGGAGTGAAAGTTGTGGTGAAGCTAATGCATATTATTGGAGTAAGGCATATGCTGAAAAGAAAGCACAATGCTTTGGCCTACGTAATCCCGATATGACGGAACACCTTTTGAATGTCAAGCCATGGGTTGAGGTATGAAAACTACTAAACTGATTGTTTAAAATAGATCAAATTTATCATTTAGGCTCGTAAGGGTAACTGTGTCGTATACTAGGATATGAAGCGATTGAGCAACGCGGCGAACAAGGTTCATTTGACAGATGAATTTGACCGATATCTTGGTCAAATTGGTCCACTTAATTGTAAATTCCCATGGTGCAAAGATGTGAATGTGGATAGAAGGTTCTGGGAAACGTTGGTTTGCTTAGACCCAACAAGGCAAGGTTGGCTAATGGATGAGGCAAGTACTTAAATAACTGTAATTCACCCTATACTATTGAATCAATTTATTTTAAATTTTTGACTTCGTTTATGATTCAAAATTTACAGCACATAGAGCTGTGGGTAAATTACATGTGGCATGTGAGACCTGATACGGCTGACTGGGCGATGGTTAGTGGCTACTTTGTTCAGCTTCTACTTCAAAACTCGCTGCCTTTGTGGTATGCTAATGGGGAAAGGTACTCTGTTCCATGGTCCGATGTTAAGCACGTAAGTCCTTTCACTTCCATCTTGCTGGAATAATCCGCTTACTCGCTTCATTGGCTCCACTATTTTGTTCAAGTATGTCACAATTCGCATTTTCGAGTCTTTACTATGCACGGGATTGCATCATTTCAATTTACGTATGTTCATTAAACGTTACCACTCAGTCATTACTACTAATGTTATACTCAAATACTATGTCTATGATCCTAAAATACTTTCATGCTATTTTTAATGATATAAAATTTATATTATTAATTTACCCGATGATTTGAAACCGTTTGCGATATTTTCCGGGAAACGCTTATAACGACGTCGGATTACGATATTTCATCACGATCACTATTTTAACACCCGATTCTTATCAGTAACATGATTTCATAATTTTCACAACTTCGTCGTATTTTATTTTTATTCGTCACGTTTTATTTTCAGTTAACCCGGTACCCGATAACGCCGAAATTATACACTAAACTAACTAACTCCTATCCTAAAATATCTTGCAAGTTAACAATACCATTTTACCACTCCCTAAAAACTATTTGCCGCCCCCTTGTTGGCCTAATAAGCCAAAAAGCCTTAAATGGCTTACTTTACTTAAAACTTCATTTTATTTCATAACATATTTCATAACACATTTAGCTAGCAAATTTTAGCAAACACTCTCTCTTTCTCCCTCTCCATCCCACGGCACCAACAAGAGACCAAGGAGATCCCATTTTTTTTTTGAAGACCAAGTTTCATTCTTGTCCCGAATACCTTCCTTGTTAAGTTTTGTAATAAAAACTCCAAGGTTGTGGTCATTTTTCATCCGAGTTCACCAATCATCAAGTAAGCTCAAGAACACTATTTTTGATCTTTACATACTCTCCTTGTTCTTATATTGATGTATTTCCTATTTATTTCGAGAGCTATCCATGCAAAACCTATGTTATGTATACCACTTGTTTTATTTTTCATTAAAACTATCTCAATCCTTAGATCGGCATGTTTTATTAACAACCCCGCGAAGCCCACTATTTTTAGTGATGTTTAGGACCCATGACACCTTAAGAAGGTGTATGGTAGGATGTGTGTACTTGTGGAGTTGTGTTGTAGTCGTTTGATCAAGCCGCGAACCAAGAAAAAACGAGTTTTTAACATATATATATACCCGCTGTCCAGAAATGTAAACTTTGGAAAAATCAGTAAACATGGCGTTATTTTAGCTTTCATATTTAGAAAGTACTCTCAAACACGAAAACGTGGTCGCTTGAATCACTAAAAACCGAGTTATAACGAAGGAGATACGATGTTTTAAAGTTAGCAACGCAAAACTATTATTTTCAGAAAATGCGTGCTGTTGGCCGAACTTCAGGGGACAGAACGAGGCGTTAGCCGTAGTCTAGCTGAGCCGAGCCACTGAGAATATGTTAGTTCATGTTATGACGATCGCGTGGATATAAAGAACATTGAAAACCGACTTGTAACGACCAAGATATGAATTTCTGAAAATCCGACTAACAAAACTTATTTTGACAGCCTCACTATAATTCCAATATTTTCTAAGTGTAAACAGTTTTTGCGAGGCACCATCTTACGAGCTATTTTCCCGTTGAACGAGGCGGTTTGGGCCATAAACTCCTTGAGGTGAAACGAAGTATTCCCGGCCTATTTTACAAATCAATCGACCGCTTGTTGATTGAACTTATAATGAGTAAGTTATGAATTTCCTAGTATCGCCAAAAACAACCATTATATAAAAATAAAAAGTGTAAAACTAGCAAGTCGCCAAGTTGGTGACCGATTATCTACATGATCGAGACGCGTATGATCAAAGGTCAAAGGAGACGGCTGAGAGATTATGTCACAAAGATTTCAAAAGCATCAAGTTCTATTACTAACTCTTAACGTACAATATTTTGCGACTAGCTTTGCGAGGCCGTTCAGTCATATTTTCACCAGTTGTAAAAGTAATATTTTGCGACGAAACTATTTTATTTGACAATAAAACATCAAACAAGGATCGTGGAGTGCCGTTTCAACATATTTACACGAAAAGTAGTTCATAACTTGCCGAGACGTCAAAAATGTAGTTTTCGACGATAAACGTTATTTTCAAAACTAACGAGTGGTATCGTTAACATACGTAATTGCATGAGTAGAATCATTTCATTTGCTTACCTTAGATCATATCATTCACATTAGGTCGCGGTTAGAGACCGAGCCTCATTCCAGCATATTCACTACTAGTATTGTTGCTATCGCATCAGGTGAGTTTTCATAGCCCCTACTTTTATACGTTTTGAACTTTTGGGGGAGATACATGCTTAAATTACTTTTCTCGTTTATCTGACACGTTTTGCATTGGTATGCAAGTTCTCTAATACATTTTGCATTGGTATGCAATTACGCTAATACATTTTGCATTGGTATGCAAGTACTCTGACACGTTTTGCATTGGTATGCAAGTTCTCTAATACATTTTGCATTGGTATGCAATTACGCTAATACATTTTGCATTGGTATGCAAGTACTCTGACACGTTTTACATTGGTATGCAAGTACTCTAACCCATTTTGCATTGGTATGCAAGTACACTGATCATTTGCGATATGATATGCTTTGATATATCTGTTCTAGACATACTATGTTAGCATTGGGTTGTAAACACACAGGTTGCAAGTCTTGAATGGGCGGGGCTTGGAACTGAGTGGATTTACAATGCCTATGCTATGGAAACTTTCTTTAAACGCTTTTCAACTTATTTATAACAAACTCTATGAACTCACCAACCTCGTGTTGACACTTTAGCATGTATTTTCAGGAACCAAGCAATAGCACGCTACTGGAGGCTTTTGGCAGGGCATGGCATGGTCATAGAAGACTCTGATAAAACATTTGGGACCGCTTAACTTATTTTATGGGCAAACTTCCGCACCACTTTTCATAATGTAAATTTAACACTTTTGACTTATCAAATATATTCTAAATGATTGATGTGAAAACCGTTCTTTACACTTGTGTTATGATACCAATTGAGTTGCACCCCAAAGACATTACTTTCCGCTGCAAACCATTTTTGGGGGTGTGACAAAGTAACCCAATACTTTTTTTATTTCTGCACGCCTGCTTTGTAGGCTTATATGCCTATTAATGAAGCGGCTAGTCATTGGTTCCTTGCACGTTTTGAGATAGAGACAGGAGTAGTTACATTTTTTAATAGCGGTGAAATTTATGTCGAGGAATTGCCACAATTTTATATTGCAGTGATGGATTGTTTACGGGTTAGGCTAGCCGTTATATCCATATAATTAAGCTTCAAACTTTATATTGTTTTAACACTTTTAGCATTTTTCCTGCAGTCTCAACTACCAGAGGTCCTAAGTCAAGCGCTAGTATTCGAGAAGAAAGGCATAAATCCTTCAACTAACAGCATTACGTTTTCTCATGCTGACAAAGTACCTAAGCAGGCCGGGATATATGGTGATTGTGGTATTTGGGTTTGTATTTTTTTATACCGCTTAGCTTACGGTAAGTCTTTGGACGTTAAGGATCCTATTCAGGCCGCACTTGCATACCGCGAACAAATGGCTAAGTTTTTTTTCAAACATCGCGTTCGTATTTAGTCATGTTTCAAGTGTGTTGTAGTATGTAAAAAACAATTGCTGATCATATGATGCCTTTTGTATGTCAACTCTTGTTCAATGTCTTTAGTGATATATCCGGACAAAAGCACTTTTTATTAAATTTCAAATCATTATCCGTAAATTTTATTGCTGTCTTAATTTGCATACGCAAAATAAACAAGAGCCTCGCAATAAAATAAACAGCATAAACTATGTCAAGTTGTATGGGTTAATATCCTTATATACACCTACTAAAAAGGATAAGCAATTAGGCCCACACCAATTAAAGTAGCCAAGGATGCTTCGGCTGGTAGTTCAGAACATTCTGCTGCTGGCGTTAAAGACGCTGCTGCTGTGACAGATAAAGTTCCTACTGCTTGTGCTAAAATTCCTGCTGCTGAGAATCAGTGAGATTCTACTGTCAAGAGAATTGTCCATGATGATGTGAGTTTAGCCGAGGCAAAAAACACAACTTAAAACAACACCAGCACCTAAACACCAACCACCTACTCCTCAATGATAACCACAACCACAATGAAAACAATAGCAAGTAACACCACCACCTCCAAGAGCTCCTGTCAAAGGAGTTACAATTATAGTGATTCTGCATGAATCTAATCATGAAGTTCCCTTTGAGTACCGGCCAAGGGAGATTCAAGAAAAGTTTAATGAAGAGGCTGAATCACAAGCAACATTGAATGTTTGGGACGAGGAAGATGCAAAAAAGAAATGATAATAATAATAAATAAATAAAATAAAATAAATAAATAAATATAAAAATTATGAATTAGAAGCAACAACAAGGTTTAATGAAGACTTCGCAATTTGGAAATTTGTGTTACCACGAACATAAACCTATAAACTTCATCCAACAAAACCCATCCATTATGTATTTTATTTCTTTCAAATGCAAATCTTTATGAGTAAATTTTTAATGTGTTTATCGAGTATGTTGTAGTATATTATATGTCTTTTTTCATATTCTCGGACAAATTAAGGTTATGTATTTATTTTAGGGGCCCTTATTTTAAATTGCAAATCACTATTAGTAACTTTTTTTAATGCTGTTTTATTTAGATATATCCTTCTAAACAGTAGATATATTGTACAACATGTAAGTATCTGTAGTATATAAGAGCTTCACATGCATTTTATTGTTGGACCTATCAACTAGTATCATAAAACAAAAATAAAAATAAAATTAAAATAACCACTTTGTTTTCTCTATATTTTAATTTGTTCATCAAAGGGATATCATCTACTGGTTCAGGATCAACAACCTGTAATGATATTGGGTGTGACCAATGCGTGTATGTTTCTCTATTAATTTTACTATCCTTTTTAAAGGTTTACTGTTTGTGTAATGACATATGATTGTTTTAATTTTTTTTCCATTGTTACACAGGAACTCTAATAAACCTGACGAGCTTGTGTTTGAGGTATATTATGGTAGTGTTTGTATGTATCTTCCCTTAAGGTACGCTGGTGGCGAAGTTATAGACTTGAAGTTGTCTAGGTCAAGTAGGTTATGTTATTCTGAGATGTGTGATATTTTGTTGAAAAACATCAAAGAGGATATATGGGCGTGGTTTTATTGTAAACCTATTTGTAGCGTGGAAGAAGGTTTGACCGTTGTCGAAACTGATAATGATGTCAAGAGATTGTATGAATTTGCTGAGATTAATGGGGTCATTCAGGTATTTGTTTGTGCAATTCCGCAAGCACATTTAGTTACCCATTATCATAAGAACTTGGCCTTTGATGACTCTGACGATGCGGTTACATCTAAAGTCAGAGTGCATGAAAAAAGAAAGAAAGAATATGAAAAAATGTCTTTGGAAGAAATAATTGCCTGGGAACAAGCAGAACAAAACTCGCCAGGTATTCTTAAGACACCTTATCCCAAGCCTTTTGTCGAGGCAAGTCTCTTTAGAGGGAGGGGGCATATGGAATACAATGATGACAGCTTGTATTCTCTGGAAGGGTTCACGTCTGTTAATGGCCCATACATCCCAAAGGATTGTGACTGTGGCTGTAGGTGTCCGAGTTTTCTAAACTCCCTTGTTTACTTTGCCGATGATTTTGCATCTGTAGTGTCTACTCCTGTTAAAGGTAAGAGGGATTTAAAGGACCTTGATGATGATGGCACAGCTGCACGATCTACAGTTATACAAAAAGCGCCAAAGGAAAGTCGTTTTCAAGATATCAGTTCAAAAGGCAGGAAACTTTTGAATGATTTTGAATCCGTTGGTGATGATGTTCAGCATGTGTGTGATGGAAACTTTGTTGTTGGTGGTACAAATGAATGGAATTGTGTTTGAACTTCGTTTCTTTAACTTTCCTATGGTAACAATATATTGAAATAGTTAGGTTAGGGACACTTTATCGCGCTTTAGGGATAATTGTTGTCATAGGGTAAGTTGCATACGCTAACAGTATGATTTTTCAGAGCGTTTTGGTTGTTGATGTACGCTTACAAGTGCCTTAATGAAAGCAACTTTTGTATTTTTAGCTTAGTTAAACAACCTATGAAAAGTCTCCTTAATCGACTTTTAGGTGTATGTCACAACCCGTAATTTTAGGTCATTTTCCGAACCTCGACGATTCACTATTCATCAGTCACTATTCATCATTTACTATTCACCGATCACTATTCATCATTTTACTATTCATCATTTTCGGAGTCAATTTGAGATTCTGAGAAGCGTTCAGAAATTTTACTATTCACATGACACTATTCATTCCCGGAGGGAAAACACTATTCATGTCCATCATTCATTTCATCGTAAACGTGGTTTACGGGTATTCATATTCGCGTAACCGGTTGGGTTTAACTGCGAAATTCATGCATCATTAGTAGGGACACTTCATACGGACTAGGAATAGTCTACAAATCATCAGTATCCTAGGTCATGCACGGGTATGCATTATTTCAATTTACGTATGGTTATTTTATTAATTAACGTTACCACTCAGTTTTTACTACTAATAATATACCCGATACTCCCGACAATGATCCTAACATAATTTCATACTCATTATAATGCTATAAAAATTATATTATTAATTTACCCGGTGTTTTAAAACCAATTGCTATATTTTCTGGTAAACGCCTATAACAACGTCGGTTTGCGAATTTTCAACTCGATAATTATTCTAACACCCGATTCTTGCAAGGAATAATATTTTACAACTTTTACAACTTCGTCATATTTTATTTCACCTCGTTAGCAATTATTTCAAGATAACTCGGTACCCGATAACACCCAATACACAATTAAACTACACTAATTCATCCAACATGTAGACAAGATCATTAATTGGCACATTTTCTCCTTTTTCTTCCATGTGATGCCGCCCCCCTAGTCCTCTAAGTCTTCAAATCACTTGATTATATAGCACACTCATTTAATGTTTATGTTCTTATGTTTCCTTATATAATTTCTATAACACATACAACACACATTTCACTAGCCATTTCAAGATCAAACTCTCCCTTTTCTCTCCTCTAAACCCACGGCCTCAAGAAGAACACCAAGAAGAAACCATAGATTTTCCAAGATCGAGTCATAATCAAGCTCCATTTATCTTCCTAGTTATGATTTTGAGATCAAACCTCAAGATTATTACTCATTTCTTATCCAAACTCATCAAAACATCAAGTAAGTTCAAGAACATCTTTTTGATCTTTTCATACTTTCATTTTTCTAGCTTCATGATGTTTATTCAAGATCTATATGCATATGTTAGCTTATACCACTCTATTTATACTTTTTACAACTTATGAACACTAGATCTATGGTTTTCATTAACACCCTCATTAGATCCACCAAGGTTGGTGATGGTTAGGACCCCATGACACCCTAAGAAGGTGTATGGTAGGATTTGGGTTGATTTGAAGTTGTTTGGTTGGTTTTTAGACAAGTTAGTAACTAGGAAAACCAAGTTTTGACACTTATAGAAAGTTGCTGTCCATTTTTGCAAAACGTGGTAAAATCAGTGGGTTTTGGGTAATTTTTGACCAAAGATTTAGAAAATACATCCCGAGATGAAACTATGGCCGAAAGTTTGGATAAAAACGAGTTAATAACGAAGGAGATATGATTTTCCGAAGTTAACGACGAAAACTATTTTTCTGAAAATCCTTTGCTGATGAACAGTTGTCACGGGCTGTTTTGGGCATAAAACTTGATCTAGCCGTCCCGACTTATCAAAAATATGTTAGTACGTTGTCCCACGATTCCGGGGATGTAAAGAACATAGAAAACGAGCTAATAACGAACAAGATACACGCGTTTAAACTTCGATAAATACTACTAATTTTTGACAGCTTTTTAATGGAAATGTAATTACGTACTAGAAACTATATTTTTCAAGTAATAACCACGGAGAGCCGTATTTCTTACCCGTTGGAACACGTACGATCAAAGGTTTATTAACGCGACTATTATAAAGACATACCAAGGTTTTCAAAACGCCGAGACTAAATAAACATTTTATACACGTTATTACACGACTAGTTTTGACGTAACAAGTTGAACACATTTTTACCAAGTTTTGGAAAACATTACATATCGACGATAACTATTATTTTCAAAGTACGAGTGGTATAGGTTACATATGCATGAGCATTCACTACATCATCTAAGTAGAACATATTCATTCATGTTAGGTTGCGGCTAGTGTTCGCGCCTTGTTGTCCCGTTCACCTCACATAATCATCGCATTGTTGTATCATTATATCAGGTGAGTTCATAGCCCCACTTTTACTCTTTAATACTTGTTTTAAACTCTTTGGGGGAGATACATGCTTAAACTGTTTGCTATTACTCAAGACGATTTTACTCATATGCTATGCTACGCTTTTATACACTTACTCATGATGTGTAGTTTTATTACGATATATGACTTAATGTGGAAAACTATTCTATACGCTATATTCATTCACCACTGTTTAACTCCTGGATGGAGCCGACGGAGAGGTATTGATAGTACTATCGGGTTGACACCCCCACCCTTGGCCCGCGATTCATGGCCTTGGGTGAATATAATCCAGCTATGAAGCATTCTTGCTTATTCTTGTCGTGAGGTTCAGTAGGCTATTAAACTTTACATTAAGCGTGCATATATCGTATACACATTTGACTTAATCATACTATATGTTAGCAGTGGGTTGTAAACACACAGGTTGCGAGTCTTGTATGGCCGGGGCTTGGAACTGAGTGGATTTACAATGCCTTTGCTGTGGAAACATTCTTTGAAGGCTTTTTCAACTATTTTAATACAAACTCTATGAACTCACCAACCTCGTGTTGACGCTTTAGCATGTATTTTCAGGTATTAAGCAAAGGCACGCTACTGGAGGTTTTGGCAGGGCACGGCATGGTCATAGAAGACTCTGATATTCATAAGGGACCGTTTTAAATGATATTTTCAAGGGCCTAATTCCGCACTACTTTTTACAATGTAAATCAACATTTTTGTTAAACTATTTTATTCTAAATGAATGAGATGAAAACCGTTCTTTGCACTTGTGTTATGATACCAATTGAGTCGCACCCCAAAGACATTACTTTTCGCTGCAAACCATTTTTGGGGGTGTGACAGATTGGTATCAGAGCCTAGGCTATAGAGAATTGGGTAATTTTAAAACCTAAACTATAGCTACTTTTACGAAAACTTAACCCTATGACCGCCACGTGCCTGCCTGCCAAGCTGATGCCTCATTTGTGGTTTGTTGCTGACATATTTAATGAGATTTGTATCTTATTGCCAGATGGATTATACTCACTTATTCTCGTTGATTACTGTGATTGTCTTACATATAAGGGTGCATACATATCATACACGTCACAGCGTTACACCTCTTCCTTACGTAGTTTATCATTCGACCTCAAGCCTGATCACATGCCTTAGTCATTTGAACCACCCTTTGCATGTGAAGGACATAGTATTGTTATAACTAAGCTGAGTATTTCAAAATTCATTGAACCTCGGTGGAATATAGACTGGTCATCTATATTCGACCCGGGACAGTGGGACATAGCCTGACCACCTATGTTCGACTCAGAGATGAATTTTGCAATACTGAGAGTAGTTATAAAGGAATTATGTCCGGATTGATTTGATCGGTGTAAGCAATTCCAATATCGAGCCAATCTTTCAAAAGACCTCATTTCAGGATGTTGAATCCATTATTTTTGGCAACTTGTTTCCTAGCTTGATCTAGTGACAGTTCTTGTTTGATGAGTTGCGAAAATCAAGCTAAGATCCAAGTTGTTACCCCAGCCGATTCAGTTTAATCTCATGACAGTTCTTGTTTGATGAGTTGTGAGATTAAATTTGAATCGACAACCTAAACCGATTTAGCCTAATCCCATGACAGTTCTTGTTTGATGAGTTGTGGGATTAAGTAAAAATCGGTTACCTTAAGATCTTTTGAAGGCTACGCTCGAGGATGGGAAAGTTTGCCCCATCAAACCCGACCAGGAGAACATACGTACGTAGAACGAACGAGCTGAACTTCGGGACGAAGTTCCTTTTAGGGTGGGAGACTGTCACAACCCGTAATTTTAGGTCATTTTCCGAACCTCGACGATTCACTATTCATCAGTCACTATTCATCATTTACTATTCACCGATCACTATTCATCATTTTACTATTCATCATTTTCGGAGTCAATTTGAGATTCTGAGAAGCGTTCAGAAATTTTACTATTCACATGACACTATTCATTCCCGGAGGGAAAACACTATTCATGTCCATCATTCATTTCATCGTAAACGTGGTTTACGGGTATTCATATTCGCGTAACCGGTTGGGTTTAACTGCGAAATTCATGCATCATTAGTAGGGACACTTCATACGGACTAGGAATAGTCTACAAATCATCAGTATCCTAGGTCATGCACGGGTATGCATTATTTCAATTTACGTATGGTTATTTTATTAATTAACGTTACCACTCAGTTTTTACTACTAATAATATACCCGATACTCCCGACAATGATCCTAACATAATTTCATACTCATTATAATGCTATAAAAATTATATTATTAATTTACCCGGTGTTTTAAAACCAATTGCTATATTTTCTGGTAAACGCCTATAACAACGTCGGTTTGCGAATTTTCAACTCGATAATTATTCTAACACCCGATTCTTGCAAGGAATAATATTTTACAACTTTTACAACTTCGTCATATTTTATTTCACCTCGTTAGCAATTATTTCAAGATAACTCGGTACCCGATAACACCCAATACACAATTAAACTACACTAATTCATCCAACATGTAGACAAGATCATTAATTGGCACATTTTCTCCTTTTTCTTCCATGTGATGCCGCCCCCCCTAGTCCTCTAAGTCTTCAAATCACTTGATTATATAGCACACTCATTTAATGTTTATGTTCTTATGTTTCCTTATATAATTTCTATAACACATACAACACACATTTCACTAGCCATTTCAAGATCAAACTCTCCCTTTTCTCTCCTCTAAACCCACGGCCTCAAGAAGAACACCAAGAAGAAACCATAGATTTTCCAAGATCGAGTCATAATCAAGCTCCATTTATCTTCCTAGTTATGATTTTGAGATCAAACCTCAAGATTATTACTCATTTCTTATCCAAACTCATCAAAACATCAAGTAAGTTCAAGAACATCTTTTTGATCTTTTCATACTTTCATTTTTCTAGCTTCATGATGTTTATTCAAGATCTATATGCATATGTTAGCTTATACCACTCTATTTATACTTTTTACAACTTATGAACACTAGATCTATGGTTTTCATTAACACCCTCATGAGATCCACCAAGGTTGGTGATGGTTAGGACCCCATGACACCCTAAGAAGGTGTATGGTAGGATTTGGGTTGATTTGAAGTTGTTTGGTTGGTTTTTAGACAAGTTAGTAACTAGGAAAACCAAGTTTTGACACTTATAGAAAGTTGCTGTCCATTTTTGCAAAACGTGGTAAAATCAGTGGGTTTTGGGTAATTTTTTACCAAAGATTTAGAAAATACATCCCGAGATGAAACTATGGCCGAAAGTTTGGATAAAAACGAGTTAATAACGAAGGAGATATGATTTTCCGAAGTTAACGACGAAAACTATTTTTCTGAAAATCCTTTGCTGATGAACAGTTGTCACGGGCTGTTTTGGGCATAAAACTTGATCTAGCCGTCCCGACTTATCAAAAATATGTTAGTACGTTGTCCCACGATTCCGGGGATGTAAAGAACATAGAAAACGAGCTAATAACGAACAAGATACACGCGTTTAAACTTCGATAAATACTACTAATTTTTGACAGCTTTTTAATGGAAATGTAATTACGTACTAGAAACTATTTTTTCAAGTAATAACCACGGAGAGCCGTATTTCTTACCCGTTGGAACACGTACGATCAAAGGTTTATTAACGCGACTATTATAAGACATACCAAGGTTTTCAAAACGCCGAGACTAACATAAACATTTTATACACGTTATTACACGACTAGTTTTGACGTAACAAGTTGAACACATTTTTACCAAGTTTTGGAAAACATTACATATCGACGATAACTATTATTTTCAAAGTACGAGTGGTATAGGTTACATATGCATGAGCATTCACTACATCATCTAAGTAGAACATATTCATTCATGTTAGGTTGCGGCTAGTGTTCGCGCCTTGTTGTCCCGTTCACCTCACATAATCATCGCATTGTTGTATCATTATATCAGGTGAGTTCATAGCCCCACTTTTACTCTTTAATACTTGTTTTAAACTCTTTGGGGGAGATACATGCTTAAACTGTTTGTTATTACTCAAGACGATTTTACTCATATGCTATGCTACGCTTTTATACACTTACTCATGATGTGTAGTTTTATTACGATATGTGACTTAATGTGGAAAACTATTCTATACGCTATATTCATTCACCACTGTTTAACTCCTGGATGGAGCCGACGGAGAGGTATTGATAGTACTATCGGGTTGACACCCCCACCCTTGGCCCGCGATTCATGGCCTTGGGTGAATATAATCCAGCTATGAAGCATTCTTGCTTATTTTTGTCGTGAGGTTCAGTAGGCTATTAAACTTTACATTAAGCGTGCATATATCGTATACACATTTGACTTAATCATACTATATGTTAGCAGTGGGTTGTAAACACACAGGTTGCGAGTCTTGTATGGCCGGGGCTTGGAACTGAGTGGATTTACAATGCCTTTGCTGTGGAAACATTCTTTGAAGGCTTTTTCAACTATTTTAATACAAACTCTATGAACTCACCAACCTCGTGTTGACGCTTTAGCATGTATTTTCAGGTATTAAGCAAAGGCACGCTACTGGAGGTTTTGGCAGGGCACGGCATGGTCATAGAAGACTCTGATATTCATAAGGGACCGTTTTAAATGATATTTTCAAGGGCCTAATTCCGCACTACTTTTTACAATGTAAATCAACATTTTTGTTAAACTATTTTATTCTAAATGAATGAGATGAAAACCGTTCTTTGCACTTGTGTTATGATACCAATTGAGTCGCACCCCAAAGACATTACTTTCCGCTGCAAACCATTTTTGGGGGTGTGACAGTGTATAGCTAAGCGACTTTGTAAAATCCATCTATAGGGTGCAAGTGCACTATAATGATGCCTGCATTGCGTGTTTCAACCGAAGCCTTTTTTTTTAATGACATTTTTATGATTTATTTTTTATACCGACCTGTTATCCAACCAGCAAATTTTAGTGTGTTTTTTTGTTCTTTTCCTTTACTAGGCTCTTGTACTAAATAATACTATATTTTTGCGAATGTAGTATGTCTTTAATTTGTTTGTGCGCATCTGGTAAGCATGTATTCTTTAAAAATCTAATAAAAAAAAAGATTTATCACGTTTGAAAACTTAAATTGTTATGTAAACGTACATGTCGCTTTATAACGCGGGTGATTGGTTTTGTCTTTATAGCAAGACCACAGTTTCGTTCACTTGGGTTTAACGCAAGTAATAATCATATGAAATGAGAAAGTGAAGCACAAATACGCACAATAAAACGTATAAAAAAATTTAGCCATACATGTTTAAATTCAAATTCAGTTGCTAAAAGTGGTAAATAATTAAATTAAAAAAAAAATATATTTTTTCATGTTTTATAATTTTATTTTTTATTAATAAAAAACAATTATATCCAAAACATAATATTAGTAATAGTAAGTTAAAAATATAAAGGTAAAAAATATGAAAAATTTATGCAAAACTAATTTAAGGTATTAGTACGTTATGAAAAATAACAAACAAATCCACAGCCTATCCAAGGAACGAAAAAAGTAGGGCATATTAGCCAAGGAACAAAAAAATCTATTATGCGACTTTCAACTGGGTTGTCATGCGACATTCTAATTTCCAACGGTTTACCCAACAGTAACATGTAATGATGACTTTACTTATTTGTCAGCGATAAAAGGGCGGGTTAATAAACTAATCTGGCGGGAACAATGTTTTTTAAGCGACTTATAAGGGGAATATAAGCGACTTATAAAATCCACCCCCAAGGGTACAAGTGGCATGTAATGATGACTACGTAACATAATTGTTTTTATTATTTATTTATTATTATTATTTTTTTAAGTTTTTAAAAATAATTTTTTAAAATTTGAGTAGTTTTATTTTTATTATATATATATATATATATATATATATATATATATATATATATATATATATATATATATATATATATATATATATATATATATATATATCGATCTCTATATATATTAGCAATACCTGACAACTTGGAAAAGCCACTTGGCAAAAAAAAATGCCACTTGGCAAAAAAAAATACCACCTGGCATTATTCACACACTCTTTTCACACACACAAGGCCGGATTTCTCTCCTCTCATTCAATTTTACGGTGAAATGGTCAATCACATTTAAAACTTTACTAAAAAATCTCACAAAATCATCTTATTTTTGATAATTATTGAATTCATAACACCAATTCTTATCAAATGACACTGCTTTCCCTTAATTTTTGCCAAATAATTTGTGATAAAACTCCAATTGATTTGATTTCCCTAATTCAAATCGATGTATACTTTGATCTTCATCTATATATACGGGAGGATTTGCAGTCATCAAGCCATCAACCCATCAACATTTCCGACTAACAAAAGTATTTCACAATGTCTGATTCACGCCTTCAATACTCAGGTTAGTTTCAATCATAATCAATTTTGTTTTTAAACTTTGATTCGTATATTTATAATAATCATTTTTTGTTGCGAATCGTTTAATGATTTGTGTTTACTCGATTAAGATTAAAGTTCATGTTTAATATGTTTCTGACTTTGATGATGTATGATAATAACTTTGATTCGTATATTTATAATAATCATTTTTTGTTATGAATCGTTTAATGATTTGTGTTTACTCGATTAAGATTAAACTTAATGTTTGCTATGTTTCTGACTTTGATGATGCATGATAAGTGTTTTATAAAATGATAAGAATTTGGTGTATGTTGGTGGTTTTTTATGATAAGTGTTTGATATGTTTCTGACTTTGATGATGTATGATAAGTGTTTTTTTTATCACAACAAAAAGGAAGCTAAAACAGCATAGGGCACTCACAATTAATTTGTTTTTACCTTTGATTCGTGTATTACCAATTCATTATTTGTGTTTATATATTGCAAACAGGAATTATTAAATTCCATGGTTAACATGTTTGTCACTTTGATGATGTATGTTAAGTGCTGTATAAAATCTTTAATTTTGTGTATGATTTATATATTGGAAACAGGAATTATTAAATTCCATGGTTAACATGTTTGTCACATTGATGATGTATGTTAAGTTCATTCATTATCACATTCAACAGGAATTATTTATTTCATTTCTCATGTGGTTTATATAATTTATAATTATGACATTCAACAGTGTTATTGATAATAGTAATTAGATAAATAATATTATTGTAAATTTTTATATAAATCATTGATTCATTATTCTAAGATGTTAATCATTTTTGTATGTAGATGATGCAGCCTTGCTTAAGTCAATCTCAACCAATTCAAAAGGAAAAGGTGTTTTATCTGACGTTGATGATGCAGTCTTATTGAATACCACTACAGCCGGTGGAAAAGCAAAAGCCTCTATTTATGGGACCAATGATCAATTCACTGCCCTGTCAAAGGTTGACCCTATGTTAGATGAAATCAAAGTGAAGGCCAGGTGCATCTCTTTATGGCATACCCATCCTGCTGGTAAACCGAATGATCCTTACAGTTTGGATATGGTTATTCAAGATGAGCATGTATGTATTCAACTTTCTTATTTTCTTATACAAACAATGTACACATTATTGCATATTTAACTTATTAATTTAAATGCAGACCAACCGGATCCAATGCACAATAAGGCATGATGACATGTACCGTTTTGAACCATTGCTTAAAGAAGGACAGTGTATATGTCATTTCTGACTTCAGTGTTGGTGAAAACAATGGTAAACTACCGTTGCTTCCGCACAAATACAAGATTACCTTTTTCAGGTCTACTGTTGTTACCAGGATTGACCCGTTTGATGATGATGTATTCGGGTTTAAGCTTGAACCATTCAGCAGATTTTAACAAAAAAATATCATGAAACGGATTCTGTTGGTAAGTTTTTCCCAATAACAAACTTATTAGTGGCTTTTGACTTTAATTGTTGTATTCTTAAACTTACTCAAAACAAATTGATTCAGATATTGTAGGAGCTGTCGTGGCCATAGGCGATATTGTTCCAGTTACAAACACACTTGTCAAAAAAGTAAGAAGGACCGTGGTTGTTGAGGACACTGAGTAAGTCAATTTATATTCATCATAGCTTATTAAACACTTTGTTATGTATTTTTAATAACAACCATGTTGACATCTAAATACCAACTCACTCTTCTTGACATATCAGAGGGACTAGAGTGAAATGTACCTTTTGGGATAACTGGGCACACATGTTCACCCAGTATGCTACGACTGATGAATCCGTTGGTCCAGTAACGTTTGTGCTGCGATTGGGAAAAGTGAAATATTTCAACAGTAAGATTGTTTAGACTTTTAAACCCGTTATTACAATAACATTTTATACAACACTCATGTATGCATACTTTTCACTCTTTATTTACACGACCTTTTTTTATTTTCAGATGATCTTGCATTACACAACGCTTTGTTTGGTTCCAGAATCTTTATCAACAAAGACCTGCCTGCACTTTCATCTTTCAAACAGAGGTATTTCAAATAATTATTAAAAAATATTTTGTTACATATCCGTTTAGAAAAACCTAAATACATATAAACCTTTATAATTTATAGGTACACAGCGAAAGACGGCTATGTTGACAGTCAGCACAAGATAGAGCTGTTCACTCCAGAAAAATTCAAGATTACAGCTGAAGTATTCTTTAAAGGTACTATTGCTGTCAAGGTTGGTGGCATCCGTGATGTTGTTCCGGTAAGCATTTTAACAATTCTTTTATACTTAATGTATAATCATTTAAAATAACAAAAGTTAAAAAGTTATACTTACTAACTGTCATTTTATAAATACAGGATTCTGAAGTAGTTTTTTATGCCAAGATTCATCGCTTTCACAAAGAGCATGGTTGGTGTTATGAGGCATGCAAAAAGTGTAACAGGATTGCCAAGCCTATCAAAACTGCTGGTTCACAAGGGAGCTATGGTAAGAATAAGAAGCAGGCATACCAGTGTGACGCACATGGTACTATTTACCAGGTGATACCAAGGTAATACTTATTAATACACATTGGTAATTTGTTACTTTTAATTTAGTATTATTACTGATGTATAACACAACCCTGTATTTTCACCATTAAAAGGTTTAAAGTTATAGTGAGGGTCATTGATGAGACCGGCTCAGCTCCATTGGTCATGTTTGATACAAACGTCAATAAGTTGTGCACTGGCATTTCTGCGAGTGATATCATTACCTCAATTGGCAAGGACCCAGCTGACTTCTTTCCTACTGAATTGAACACCATGGTTGGTAAAAAGATCCTGTTTAAAGTGTTGTTTACACAACACAATGTTAATTCAAACAGCCATGTTTACACGTGCAAGTCGGTTTCTGATGATTATGAGTTGATTGCTCATTTTAAATCTATGATTCTGTCTGAAAATGAGGTAATATATCCAAACAAATCATACGTATTCCTTTTGTTCTAACAGCCCCATCCATAAATTTATGCTGCAAAGTTATTTTTATGAAATACTGATAGTAATGTTATTTATTGTTATCACAGGATCCTGATGATGCCTTGAACACTCCGGAGATTAATGTTGTTAATCAAATGTCTGGTACTCCTAAATCTGATGTACATGTTAAGAAGTTTGTCCTTGAAACACCTCCAACACAAGCAGCGTCTTCTACAAGTGCTTCCCGAAGTGGTTCAGGTGGTGGTTCAGCCAACGGGAAACGTCAAGTCATCGATTTGGATGAATATGCTGATGTGGAAGAAATTGTCCCTGACAACAAGAAGCCTCTTTTGGAACCAAAAATAGAGAATGAGTAATTCCATATCTCCATTATCCTCTCCATGTTTATTTGATTTTTATTTTATGGTTCATTATGTTTTGAGACATTTGGTACCTCATTTGACATTTCGTTATTAGCTTTTGTTCACATTTTTCTGCATAATAAGTTGGCATTTGCAATATTTGCAAAGTCATGGTTATCCGTTTATGTAAACATGGAGATTTGGATTATCAATGATTACTATTTTCACTTTATTATTCATAATTTCCGCAACAATTATTCGTTACTTACTCCTTTTTTTTACATTTACGTTATTCGCCTGCCAGATACACTACAACAGGTGCAAAATATATTTGATTGTTGATACTAACCATGACATTTTGTGTCAAAAATTAGTCCACCATATACTGCAAATCATGTTCTCTTATTCTCCCAAATAATTGTATAACATATTTGTGTCAAAAATCAGTCCACCATGATGAATACATACATATATCTTATATAAATAATTATATCTTCTAATAAATATACACGAATTTCATAACTATTTATTAGTTATTCATCAAATTAAAGTATAAATGAATTTCAACAACTTTTAATAATCTTAACAACCTACTTTATTTTTCTTAATACCTTATTTAACTTTTGAGTAATTTTGAAATACAACAATTTAATTAGAATGTATTTCATAAACATATGTATTTATAACTAATTGAACTTTTAAATGAATAACATCCCTAATAATTAGGAAATTTAAAAACGTTTTAACAACATACTTAATTTATCTTAATACCTAAATTAACTTTTGACTAATTTTGAATTCAAAAAACGTTTATAGTGGTATTCAAAACATCTTATTTTTCCAAAATTCATACTTCACAAAGTTTACATTCAATTAGAATTATAGATCAACTAAAATTGCAGTCATCATCAAACTCACAAAGAAGAGATAAGTTTTGTTCATAGTATTCATCATTTGTTTACATATAAATAAAGCACCACACAAACAACTCTAAGTACAGGTATGAATGTTTTTATTTTTATTAACACACTGTTATTCAACATTCATGGTTACACATAATCCTTACAATATAACCCTTCATAGCTGTAATTTTTAAACCTTGTTGTCCAAATGCAGGCATGGATTCCAATAAGAAGAGGAAAACTAACGCCTACAACAGTAGGAAATCAGTTGGCAAAGAGAACACAAACAATATAAATAGCATACATGATAGTATGTGTCAACCAAGCCATCGAAAAATCCCAGTTATGCGTTCTCAATCCCTTGCTGTTGAAGGTCCATCGTATGCTGGAGATATTGTTAATAATCTTAAAACGAAAGTTCCAGTCAAAACTCCACTTAAAGATATTACTAACGGTAAGTTTACTACGCATCTTTAGATATGAAATTTTAGGTTGCGTTGCATTTGCACTTCCTCAATAAACATAAACAACTTTTTAAATGACTTAAAATAGTAGAATGGTATATATAAGTTATCCATATGTTATTTGCAGTGACAGCAACCCCAATAGTTAGATCAAGCAACAATTCCTCGATACCAGGTACGTACAAGTAGTTATTTTTTCGTCTAACAAAATGTAGTTTTACTTATATGCATAATATGTAACAAAATTTAAATGATTTCAGTTTTACATCACCAACTTTGCCTTTGTCGTTAAGTCCGAATGCAAGAGCCAGGTCCATTTTAAAGAACAACTTAACATCAGTGTCTCCTATTCGAAGAAGGGGACGGCCACCTACACGTTCTATAACAAATAATATTGATTTACTATTCTCAATTTCAAACCATGTGGTTACTCCTTCGGCAGTGCAAAATAATACCGTATCTCAACCCATAAGAGGAAGTTTGTCTGAAACCACAAGTGAGGATTTGAATTTAAGGCGTCCCGGTCGGCCACGTAAACATAGTATAACCACTAATCTAGATTTACCATCCTCAATTTCAAATAATGTGGTTACTCCTTCGGCAGTGCAAAATAATACCATATCTCAACCAATAAGAGGAAGTTTGTCTGAAACAACAAGTGAGGATTTGAATGTAAGGTGTCCCGGTCGGCCACGTAAACGTAGTATAACCACTAATATAGATTTGCTATCCTCAATTTCAAATAATGTGGTTACTCCTGCAGCATTGCAAAAGAATACCATATCTCAGAACATAATAGGAAATTTGTCTGCAGCCACAAGTGATGATTTGACTATAATGCGTGGCGGACAGCCACGTAAATGTGGAATAACAAATAATTTAGACTTTGTATCCCCCATGTCAACTAATTTAGTTACTCCTGTAGTATTGCAACAGAATACCATATCCAATACCATAGGTGAAAGTTTGTCTTCAACTTCAAAAGAGTCTTTAACTCCAAGACCTAGGGGTCGTCTACGTAAGATAAACGCAACAGCAGGTAGTAAGTTATTTGATTTTAAATTATTATATAATATTGTTAGAAGTATTTAATAATACGGTTTTAAAAATGGTATGTTTTTTTCATTTCAGCCATTAATGATGCATCATCATCAACGCGAATGGCAAATGAAATTCTGTCTAAACAATCATTGACAGAAGGTAATAATGTTTATATTGTTAAAATGTTATTAGCTTGCGTTGCATTTGCACTTCCTGAATAAACATAAATTCCTCCATATGTTATTCGTATGTTATTCACAGTGACAGCAACCCCAATAGTTAGATCAAGCAACAATTCCTCCATAGCAGGTACGTACAAGTAGTTTTTTTGTCGTATACCAAAATGTAGTTTTACTAATATGCATAATATATGTAACAATACTTTAAATGATTTCAGTTCTTACATCACCAACTTTGCGTTTGTCTTCAACTTCAAAAGAGTCTGTAACTCCAAGACCTAGGGGCCGTCCACGTAAGATAAACGCAACAGCAGCTACTAACTAATTTTATTTTAAATTATTAAATAAAATTGTTAAAAGTAGTTGGTAATAACGTTTTAAAAATGGTTTGTTCTTTCATTTCAGCCATTAATGATGCATCATCATCAAGGTTTCATAATACAACTCCAGTGCCGTTTAATTTAGGTGAATTCAAAATCATTTTTATATATAATATTTAACGTAAAGGCTTTTAACTTTTGTTGTATTAAATACAAATGCAGCTTCTACACCCCGTTCTTATAACATAAGAACAAGATCTGCAAGCAAATCAAGTATAACGTATCAAGGTACGTAAAGAAATGCCCATACTGTTGCTGGCTCTACCACCAGAAGAATTGTATTTACCAACGATGGAGGTGTTGATTTTGAAACTCAACCTAATCCATTTGTTGGCATTTCAAGAGGTAAGAAAACTACGTACATTATAGAAATTATCGGTTTTAAGAACTATCTTATTTGTTTTTCTAATTTTAAACCGTTTGATATTCTTATTCAATAATGTTAACTAACATACCTTCTAATGCAGAATACCTAGATCATGGTGATCCAATTGTAGAATGCTCAGAATGTCATGCATTATTATGGAGAGATGAGAGTATGAGAGGTTCTAAGGAACTACTCACGGATTCATTTGCTCTATGCTGCATGAGAGGGAAAGTCCAACTTCCAGTCGCATTGAAACCCCCTCCACCATTGCTAATGAAACTTACAAAAAATGAACATCCGAAAAGCAAAGGGTTTGCATTCACATCTCTTGGTGGAAATATTGACCACTCTATTAACAATGGTCGTAGACCCTATTGTTTCAGGTTACACGGAGAAAATTACCACGTATTTGGTCAGTTGTTGCCAAAAAGTAATGACAAACCGAAGTTTGCTCAATTGTACATATTTGATACAAGAAACGAAATCCAAAACCGAATAAATGTTGTCAGGTATTTTACAAGACAATTACATATCGTAGCAAAACATTATGTTATTTTCATATGACATCTTATCTAATTTTTTTTATTAATATTATATAACTTTAACAGTGATGGACAAGCAACATCCTCATACACACAAGAAATTGACTACCAACTAACAAAGGAATTGAAATGTATGCTTGATCAAGAGAATCCATTGGTTGAGCAGTTCCGTATGGCCGGCCAACGTCTAACAACAGCAGGTGATGACGAGAATATGAAACTAAGGCTAATTGGAAAGAGAGCTCATGATGGTAGGCAGTATAACCTTCCATCTTCAGCCGAGGTTGCGGCGCTCATCGTTGGTGATTTTGATTCTTTAAGCAACAAAAGAGACATTATCCTCCACACACATATACCGGTGGTATGAAACGAATTAGTGAACTGCATGTCTCTTACCTTCCTCTTCAGTATCCGCTATTGTTTCCCTATGCAGAGGATGGATATAGAACTGATATATACCATAAAGGTGTTACCGACTATACTCCTACAAACAAACGCTCCAGGGTAACTATGCGTGAGTGGTTTGCATACCAGATACAAGATAGGCCAGGAGTTTATTCAATGATTCTAAACTCAAGAAGGTTGTTCCAGCAATTTCTGGTTGATGGATATACAATGGTTGACTCTGAAAGAATGACTTATCATCGAAAAAAGCAAACAAAGTTGAGGAGCGAAACATACACTAGGTTGGCTAGCCTTGCAAGCATGTCAAATCAACCTTTCGTTCTGCGTGGAAAAAAGGTTATACTATCTTCTTCGTTCACCGGAAGTCCGAGATATATGTTACAGAATTATCTTGATGCTATGTCAATTTGCAAAGCTTATGGATTTCCTGATCTATTCATTACATTTACGTGTAACCCAAGTTGGCCTGAAATTACACGATATATGGAGGTTAAAGGTTTGAAATCAGAAGATCGCCCAGATGCTACAACCAGGGTCTTCAAAATTAAATTGGACAACCTCATGAGAGATTTCAAAGATAGGCGCACGTTTGGGCATGTAAAAGGAGGTTAGAAAATTGCACATCAAACCATTTAATAAAAATATACAAATTGTGGTCAGTTTTTTCCATATGTATCCCATTTTTTCAATTATGAAACTTTAATAATGCTTATTGTTTATTAAAATGCAGAGTTGTACACTGTTGAATTTCAGAAGCGTGGACTACCGCATGCTCATATTTGTTTATGGTTGGAGGCAGCCGATAAATTAAGGACACCAGAACAGATTGATAACTACATATCTGCTGAAATCCCAAACAAGGACGCTGATCCAGAATTGTATCAACTGGTAACCGAAAACATGATGCATGGCCCATGTGGTCTTGAGCATCAAAATTGTCCGTGTATAGTTGGAAACAGATGCACGAAAAAATTTCCAAAAAACTTCAACGAGTCCACTTTCATTGATGAAAATGGATTTGCTGTATATAAGAAACCAGACAACGGAAGGACAGTAAAGAAGAGTGGAGCTGATTTGTACAACGGTTATGTTGTTCCATACAATCCAGGTTTATTGAAACGATATCAAGCTCATATAAACGTAGAATATTGCAATCAGTTTGGTTCTACACAGTACCTCTTCAAATATATAAACAAAGGTCCTGACAGAGTCACAGCTGCTGTTGAGGATCAAGAAGTTGATGAGATTAAAGATTACTTAGACTGCCGCTATTTATCCTCATGCGAATCGGCTTGGAGGATTTTTCAATTTGACATACACCACCGAAATCCACCTGTTGAAAGGCTTCCATTTCACCTTCCAAATGAGCAGTCGGTGCTTTTTGATGAGACTGAAAGTATTGACTACGTATTAGAAAAAGATTCAAACCACACGTCGAAGTTTTTGCAATGGATGGAACGTAACAAGACAGATGAGAATGCTAGAACGTTGCTTTATGTAGACTTTCCTAAAGAATATGTTTGGAAGAATCAAGAGCGTATATGGGAACGTAGGCAAAAGGGTACTTCAATAGGCCGCATACATCAGTGTCCACCTTCTTGGGGCGAAATGTTTTACCTTCGTATACTCTTAAATAAAATTCCAGGTGTACAAAAATGGGACGACCTAAAAATGTACGACGACGTGTTGTACCCAACTTACCGAGACGCTTGCTACGCACGTGGTTTGTTGCAGGAAGTCAAAGAGTACATCGATGGGATTATAGAGGCAAGCCATTGAGGAATGGGAAACTATCTGAGATCATTCTTCGTAATGCTCATCATGACAGATAGTATGTCACGGCCTGATGTCGTTTATGATAAGACGTGGCATCTATTGGCTGAAGATGTGCAGCATGTGGAACGTAGAAAGAGGAATGACCCAGGTATTAATATAATTTCTTTTTATACCCGCTGCAATATTATATTGTTAAATTTCTTACAACCATTATTGTTTTTTAAAAATTACGTTTGTATAATTTGTATTCTACTTCTTATCAGATTTGGAGTTAACCGACAAACAAAGGTACAACATTTGCCTTACTTACATCGAGCACATGTTAAGGTGCAACAACAGGTCATTAAGGTCGATTGCGAACATGCCTTATCCTAATGAAATGTATACAATGGATGGGTACAACAGATTGGTTAACGATGAACTGAAATACAACAGGCCTGAATTGGCCGAGTTGCACCTAAAAATGTACCGGACCCTAACTGATGAGCAAAAGTGTATATACCTAACATATTGGATGTTGTGCAACAAGATAAAGGTGGTATGTTTTTTGTTTACGGTTACGGAGGCACAGGTAAAACATACCTGTATAAAACAATGACAGTTGCGTTACGTTCTGAAGGAAGCATTGTGTTGAATGTTGCATCCAGCGGTATTGCAGCCCTTCTTTTAGATGGAGGTAGAATAGCCCATTCTAGATTTGCAATACCAATAAATGTTAATGAGGAGTCAATGTGTTCCATCAGCGCGGACAGTGATTTGGCTGACTTATTACGCCAGACCAAACTCATTATATGGGACGAGGTACCAATGGTTCATAGGCATTGTTTTGAAGCTTTCGACCGGACTATGCGCGATATATGTAGAACAGACATGAATGAAGCTTCTGACAGAGTATTTGGAGGTAAATTTTACTTGTCAATAATTTAAAAAGTTACATTTACATACACTTTTTTTTTCTATTCATGAGTTACATATACTAAAGAAACAAAATCATATTCTCAGGTAAGGTCGTCGTTTTTGGTGGTGATTTCCGACAAATTTTACCAGTCATTCCAAACGGTACAAGGCAAGACGTGGTGCATGCAACAATCAACGCATCTTATCTTTGGCAGCATTGTACTGTAATGAAGCTCACAGTTAATATGCGTTTGACAGTTGGATCAAATGCCGACGGTATAGATGAAATTAGGGAATTTTCCGATTGGATACTTGCTATTGGTAATGGTGTAATTGGAGGAAAAAATGATGGTGGGGCCACAGTTGAATTTCCAGACGATATGCTCATACCAGATTCGGAAGACCATGTTGGATCAATAATTGGAGAGACATACCCTGATTTGAAAAAAAACTTATTGAATGCTGCTTATTTACAAGAAAGAGCAATATTAGCACCAACGCACGAGATGGTTGATTCAATCAACAAATCTATGCTGGACCTATTAGATGGAGAGGAGAAAGTCTACTTAAGTTCAGACAGCGTCTCACCAGCCGATGACGATTCGGATTTTTTTGAACACGCCTACACACCAGAGTTCTTAAACAGTATTCAAATGTCTGGCGTTCCTAATCATGAGCTTCATTTGAAAATAGGAACTCCTGTTATGCTGATGAGGAACATTGATCAGACGGCTGGGTTGTGCAATGGTACAAGACTGCAGATACTTCATTTGGGTACTCATGTTATAGAGGCAAAAATTATATCAGGAGGTCAATTAGGTACCATATGTGCAATTCCACGTATGGTTATCTCTCCAAGTGACAACAAAATGCCTTTTAAACTGAATAGAAGACAGTTTCCTGTTCAAGTTTGTTTCGGAATGACGATAAACAAGAGTCAGGGACAAACATTGTCACATGTTGGATTGTATTTGCAAAAACCTGTCTTCTCTCACGGCCAATTGTATGTTGCGGTTTCACGAGTAAAGAACAAGAGAGGGTTAAAGGTATTGTGCTGCGACACCGACGGATTCTACAGCAACAGTACAACAAATGTTGTATTCAAAGAGGTCCTACACAAGCTTTGATTTTCACTCATTAATATTTTTCTTTTACTGTAACAATAAAATCTCATCAATATTAACTTCACCTCTTTTATTTTCCACTCTATAGATGCCTGTCAATTTTTCATTTTTTTTACATCTTATATTTGTTGTTCGTATACTATCGTATTTGGCTTATTTCAAAATATTGTATTATCGAAGTTGTGTTTCATCAATACTAACCAAGCACATTTTATGTAATCATATAAGCCTGATTTGCAAACTTAGATTTACATTTTGGCTTAAAAACATAGTCCATTGTGTGCCTTAACAAAAAAAATAATACAATCTAATAAAACTTTTGGAAATTTTATCTTCTTAAAAAAAGAAGAAAAAAGAAAAAAAAAATGTGTAATTAAACTTTGTGTAGTCTTCCATCATCCACAATTACTTCATATATTTTAGGAAATCATCCCAAGGTTGTTGAGAGAAATATTGAAATTCAAATAACAAGATATCATTTGCCATATAATTTATTGGTCATTAATATATAAATATTTTGAAAATGCACTACAAAAATACACTCACCAAAAAACTGTATATAAACTCCTACTAATATTTAGAGCTAATCGTGTTTTTTGATTCATTTTCTAGAGATGTCAAACACCGGATCACCAAAGGTATAAATGTTGTTTTGCATTTTGTTTTTCCAGTTGTAAGTATTTGCTTTTTGTTATATGTGTTATATATATATATATATATATATATATATATATATATATATATATATATAATATATAAATATATATATATATATATATATATTTTAAAACGTACCATATATTGAACCTTGCAGAAATCCAACAAAGATAACATTCATTGTTCATCAACAACTAATGATGTTGTTAAAAATGATATATCTGTTATTGATATATCATCTGACGATGAAATGGTATGGTTAGCAAATGTTCTTTTTTCTTTAAACAAATATGTATATTATAGTTACAAGGTGTTGTTTAAATAATCATTTTCAGGCTCTTAAAAAAACAAAAAAACGTAGAAGATTAACCAAAAATGTAGAGGTTGTAAAAAGCAATTTGATCGTTCTTAGTTCGTCAGATGATGACAAGGAAGCAAATGTTTCGGATACAATAACATTTGAAGATCAAACTCATAAGATTGGAAAAATGGTATGAAGTATACTCAATGATTAATATTTTTTGTGTGTATACTAAAAACTATATACGACATAATAGTTTTATTTATTTTATTTTTTTTTGTTTTCAAACGTAGGTTACTGACGATGAAGAAACTACTCCTACAAAAATTAATCACAAAAACTATTCTCTCATTGATGAGGAAACTGATGAGGATCTTGATAAACAAAATAATCCAAGTGAAGATGGTGTGTGGGTTAATATCAATGATCTTCCAAAAGGTTTTGATGGTTTAGAAAATGTTAACAAATTCATTGATGATGAAGCCGAAGAGGATTTACAATATTCTGACCTCTATAGCGACCGATCAGTTGATGATGGAGATGATTTGGACGGTTTCATTGATGACGATACTCAAGATTCTGATGGTACCGATGTTGATTATGATACCGATGATGATTTTTTATGGTCAAGAATGCTATTCAAATAGCTTCATGTGCACCTAATGAATAAAATATGTTTCCAACAACGTTAGCAGTTTATGTCGAAGTTTTTTATAATTTAAGTTTTTGTTTCTATCTTTTTTATACCTCCTAAGATTTGTTGTTACATTTCGTACCGAATATTATGAAACTGCTCAATAAAATGTTTGTCATTTATGCTTCATTGTTACTGTATATATGGTTTACATCATCTGCATATTCTTGTGCGCTTTCTTAAACGCGATTGTCTATGTTGAAACGTATACGTTTTAACAATGTTGCAAAGCATATTTTGTTTACACAAAGCAATAAGAAAAAAAACCTGGATTATCAAAGCAATTAAAAACCACAACCATTAAACATTCATTGTCCTACAACAGCATAAGTTGTTAAACATTAGACCATTACCAGAACTTTGTCCCTAATACATTTTCATTACATATTAAACTTTAAAGTGGACATCCCTAACCAAAAGGACTTACCATAATACATCATAAACAACATGTTTCAAAAGATCAACAACTGTTTATCAAAAGACGAGAAACACACAAACCCACTGAAACAGAGGAACTTGGAGTATCAGCAGACATGGAACACATGGATTTGTTCATCAAGATCGACGTCATTAAGAAAATGCATCAACCGGAACCTCATTACTTTGTTGTATGCAAAAGAGCATTCTCTTGCAAACTCTTTCCACTTCCCGTACACTACAATGTGGGTCGTCCTACCCGGTCTCCCACTGTGGGGCACCATCTTCAATCCCATCGTCTTTTGATAATCTTGGTGCTTGAACACAGCACGATGATACCTGTCCATATTGTGTTCCTCACAGAAATTTGCCGGTATTGTCTGCACCAAGATGTTTAAGTTGTTATTTCTTATTAGATAATTATATGCAAAACATTATGCAGTACAATAATATAAAATTGAATTGTCGATACCAATCTTTGTTTGTCCACAGTCAATGCGTACGGCGTATAGAACGTATCATCGTCTTCTTCATAATGATCCCTGTGCCAGTCCCATTGACATATATGTTTCAATCGATCATCATCTGCAAGTGACAAAACTAATTTAAATTTACACATACCTTACTTAACGCCAAATAAAATGTGTATATGTCATTGTGTTACTAAGTATGCTTATATCAGATAATTTAAACTTCAAACCTAATCAGTCGTATAAACAGTACATGAAATGTTTTATTTAAAAGAAGTCACAAACAATATTTGATTTACATTTTTTTTTCTTCTTCTAATATTCTAATTAAATGTCATCAACATCAATTTTAGCTCTATTGTTTTTCTATGTATAAATGCGTATGAATTGTTCATTTTTTTACCTCTTCACATTATAGTTTATATAATTCACAAGTACCATACTCTACACATAATTTTAATACTTAAGGATAAAGTTGAACAAATGAATTCCTAAAATAATTTGATAATTTTTGTTATGAAAAGACATTCAATGGTAATTTTTTTGTCTATATTTTTATGATTTATATTTATACACTTTTGATTTCCCTAATAATGAACATGTACATTCTATAGAATATATATAATTCTATCATTTCTAAAAACATTTAAAAAAATCTACACAAGTAAAGCTTAAATAAAAATAAGTTTTAAATCATTCGCAACGTAAATATACAGTATCATATGGAATCAATTAAGTGACTAAAGGTAAATAAAATTTTATCTATATAATTGATATTTCTTTATCATTATCATACCTATAAAATTAGAAAACAATGCTTCTATATTCTTAGAAAAAATGTATTTTCGTTTTTCATACCATAAGTGTATAAATTCAAAACCATGCTAATAAAATTTTATTAAAACAATAAATGCATACTTGATATTATTGAAATAACATTAAACATGTTAAGGAAAGGATTACCAATCTTTAATTAAATTCTAACAAATTCCTATAATTTAGAATGATTAATATGTAAACATTTAATTTTTGAATTTGAAACATCAGCATTATCAAATCCTTGATATACGTAGAAACGATTCATTGCCTTATTTTTCTCCATATAACTTATTATACGTGATATCATTTCACATTCCACAAACAAATTATACTTTCATAAGCCTGCAAATCATGGATTCGTCAATGAAGGAAAACCAGCAACATGAAGAAAACCATGCCCAGTAAGTTTAAAAAGCTTTATTTCATACGTTTCATGCTCTGTTTCATTAGTTTTGCCATGCATGAAAGAACATCTTCATTTTACAGGAAGCAAGAAGACTCACCAAAGGAATTGTCTACTAAAGAATCTGTTGGATCAACAGGTTAAATTAAACTGTTGTATCCATACTAATTATAACAGATAGTGTGTAAATCCATGTGGAGTTTATATCATAATATTGTGTAATGATATAACCTGTCGATTACTCATCTTTAAATTATGTTGATCTTTGCTAGATGGAATACATGGTGATGGAAAAGATGAAGCAATGAGTTCAAAAAAACATCCGGCACACTGGTACTTTAAAAAGCTAGCACAATTGAGGAAAAAAAAGTGGGACAAGTTTGAAAGGATGAACAAGAAACTAAACTCAAAAAAATATAAACTCAGCAGGCTTCAGGCAGCCCGAAGAAGGTACAAACAAATGGAGGTTGAGGAAGACCAAGTTGTTTCCGACGAAGAGGAACCGGAAACAATAGATTACGACAACCTCCATTTGGCATACGATCAAGAGAAAACTCACAAGTTTAATTGTTAACTTTATCTTCTTTTGATATGTTTATGTTTATGTAATTTTTATAATGAACAGTATGGTTTCTTTTCCACAGAATTGTCCATTTGCTTCATTTTTATACATATTACAATTCCAATAACTTACACCACCAAATTGTCCATAAGCACAAACAAATAAACTTCCTTGATAACATCTTTAGATGACTTTAGATGAATTTACACCCCCAAATATGTAACCACACACACCCTATTAAGTAATACATAAAACAGTGTAGAGTCAGCCCACACTCTTTGTAACTCATTTTGACCCAGATGCACAGATTATATGACCTTAAACAATTTTACATATTCCATTCTAAATGGTAGTAAGTCCATATATAAAGCCCAAAACAAGGCCAAAACTTATTAAGCCTCAATGGATTGTACAAGTTTATTAGGCATTTTTTAAATAATTAAAAACCCAATAAGCTACAATTAAGCTCTTTTCAGATTATAAGCATTTTTTTAGAATGTTGATTAAGTTGTTTGAAGCTTATAAAAGTATCGCAAAAAATTATCAAACGTTTTATGATGTTTGGACTTAATATGCATATTATGTAACAAAATTATATATATAAATTAAAAGTGTTTAACAATATATTACATGAGACTCGCCCGGCCTGGAGGCCGGGTCATGAAAGCTAGTATATATATATATATATATATATATATATATATATATATATATATATATAATATATATATATATATATATATAAAGAAAGACTTATTTTTTTGAATAAAGGAGGCATGTTAACTTAGGTATCAGTAGTCTGTCTTCATCGCCCACATCTCTTTTGATTTTGGATGCTCTCTAAGCTGTGATTAGGCTAAAAGGGGGAAATTCACCGTGTGATACTACTTCTGGTAACAATGATACTCCTGTTACTGTATTTCATATTACTGCTCGACGTGATGAAAACGTAATTAGATACAATTGGATACTACTTCTAGCCATAGAATATAGTACTGCTGGACATAGTTTCTACTGCTTATGTTATACGGAGTAACTGGGTAGATAACTGAGTACGTATTTCAACCTATCATATGAATATGTAAGAAATAAGCAATTTACACCACGGGTCCTTAAACGTCACACAAGTCCTATATTTAATTAAAAGTGGCAAAACACAAAAAAAATATTAAGTTTCTTGAAACAAAGGCCAACAAAATTTTTAAGTACAGCTTCTACTTGTACCTCATCGTATACTTGTCGTCATTGGTCTTCGAGAATTTCAGGGGGCAATTGCTTCTTCTTATATTCAGCATTTTGGCCATATCTATCATATATCTCTGGAAATATGACCTCTCTTAATACCTTGTTTGACCAGTCCATATCATCGACATTACGCTCGAACCTGACATTATGATCTAACCTAATTCTTCTACCAGTTGACATATTCTGGACGAAGTGATGCAAATATGGTGAATAAAGTGATGAAAAATGGGGTGTAATGTGAGATGAGGGAATATACTTTATTCTACACTTTGTTACCCCACCTGAGAGTTGAGATCCAAATTTGTGGTTGGTCTTGTATGCTTTTTTCAACACTTTAGTACCTACCTACCTAAATATCATATTACGAACAAAAGCTGGACAAAGAGAATGATGAACCTAAACCTAAAAGATACATTCGGGTATGTTGTAAACATCTAATACACTAACATGCGAGTTTTGATTTAATACCATAATTACATACTTCAAAGCACGACGCTTGTACAAAATATAACATAACTTATCATCGGTTGGCCACAAGTTAACCATTAAATTAAAAACCTAACAACCTAAACCCAAAAAATAACTAGTGCCCATCAAAAGAAGCCCCAAAAACCACCATGCAACGCATCAAAGCATGTCGATGAAGTTAACCAAATCAAGAATGCGCACACGCATTTGTGAAGCAACAACAAGTAGCCTTTCAATGTCACGAATATCTTCAGCATTCATACGCAGCATGTCATCAATAATTTTGATTGTCGAGTCTGACCCACCAAGTTGGAGAAGTTCCTCTGCAGTTTTGATCCTACGATCAAGGCGATCACTTATTTTTGTAGCCTTGGACCTAAGGTCTGATTCATCCCGAACAGTTTCTTTCACTTCCTCCCAGTAATATACAAGCATTAGGTCTTTAACTAGCCTGGTTTTTGCAACTTTTGCTAAGTGATCTATAATTGGTTCGGAGGTGGACATTTTTTTAATAGAGATATTGTGATTTTAGGTGTAAGAAACTTTGGTGGATGATGAGTGGAATGGGTGGATGTTTGTATATATAATTAAGGGCCCTATAATTAATGATAACATCGAGACACAGTATCGACTAACAAGTAGTGTTGTAAACGAACTGAACATTTAGTCACGTTGTTTAGTTGTATGATTTTAAAATTAGTTAGTTTAAACAAAACAACACTTATAAAAATTACGTTCCTTTGTCTATATTAATTTAAGTTCGATCGTTTATGTCCATTTAGCGTTTTTACAGTGTCTTAAGAAACGTACATAAATGTTGTATTTTCAAATTTTCTTTTATTTACTCCTTTTTTTTATCTTTTTGTTTTTATTTATTTATTTATTTTCTTAGAATTGACTTAAAAACTTCTAGTAATTTTCAATTTCTGGTATCAAAATAAAATGTTCACAATCAAAAATATAGTACACAATCTTTTACACAACAATCAAAAATATAGTACACAACAATCTTTTAGTAAATAATTACACTACTAGCCCACTAGCATAGTAGCCTTACCAGTAATAAGTAGCTTAAGCGACTATTTTCCCGCCTTTTTTCCCTGCACAATTCAATAATTCATCATGGCACTTATCTACTAGACTAACGTCATCATTACATCCCACTTTTGACTAAATCGCTTAAATACACCTAACAAGCCGATTAAGCGACTATTAAGCCATGAGTATATTTTCATGGTTTTTATAAAGTCGCATATCAATCTGTTTCAAGTCGTTTACGATAAAAATTTGCAACGTGTACCATTGAAGTAGATTTTATAAAGTCGCTTATGAACCCCTTGAGAGTCGCTTGCGAGACTATGCTTTGACTAGTAATATACATGTGGATTAATTCCGCATATGAACCTCTTTAAAGTCGATTACGAGACTAATTTGCCACTTGCACTACTTAAGTGTATTTTATATTTTTATACATTCGCTTCTATAAAGCCGCTTACCAACTCCTTGAAAGTAGCTTGAGATAACATTTGGCGACTAGAACTTTTCGAGTGGATTTTCTTAAGTCGCTTTTAAACACCTTTTACAAAAGATTACGAGATACAAACAACACGTGATACAATATTAGATTAAAATACCGATATTAGATTAAAATACCCATTAAATAAAAATAATGATGTTTAGAACGATGTTTTTTTTTTTTTTTTTTTTTTTGTAAGGCGTGAACATAGTCTCTTAATACACTTTTTTGGGTTAATCTTATCTAGGGACTAATTCATAATAATCTTATCTAGGGACTAATTAAATAAAAAGAATGATGTTTACAATTATGTGTTTTTGTTTTGGTTAATCATTATTTATGGACACGTAATCTTCTTCAGACCTTTCATTTCTTAGGTCAATCACGTAATTAATACTTGTTTTATTTATTTCGATTCATGTATCTACTTTTAATTAAATACTTTGGTTTACTCAATCTGCTACTTTCATTCTTTTATTTAACTTTTATCCTGAAATTCCACTTTTGTGAAAATGCCTGGAAAACCGTATTTATGACTTATGTTTATTTGCATTATATTTTATTTAGGGTGAATTGAAGTAAGTAAAAAAAAATAAAAGAAAAAAAAAATATATATATATATATATATATATATATATATATATATATATATATATATATATATATATATATATATATAAAATTTTAAAAGAGTTCTCATGGAACCATCTTCATTTTCACCAGCAGTAGGATGAATCAATCCGGCAATAGAATCAGTCTTAGTTTTTCTATCACCAGCAGCAGTATTTTGCACCTTAACAGCAGTCTTAACTTGACGGCCAGTTTTACTATTACTATTGTAATACGCTTTTGCAACTTTTACCATTGAATTGGAATTTTCAAAAGTCGCTTATGAACGCCTTTAGAGACGCTTGCGAGAATATGTTGCGTCTAGTACTTTACATGTGGATTAATTCGCATATGAACCTCTTTAAAGTCGATAATGAGACTGTTTTGCCACTCGTAATATTGAAGTGTATTTTATACTGTCGCTTATCAACCCCTTGTAACACAAGCTTATTCACATACTGAAACAAAAATAGAATCAACATGTAACACAAGCTTAGACAATATATATATATATATATATATATATATATATATATATATATATATATATTCTACAAATAGCCCGGTCTATTAAAGTGTTGTCCCTAGCGAAAAGTCGTTTAAAAAGTCAAAAAGTCGCTTAAAATTTAGCAAACGTCGCTTAAAAAGGTTAAAAAGTCAAACTTTTTGGCTACTAAAAGACACAAATAGTAGGTCGTTTAATGGACAAAAAGGTCGCTTTAAGCGACTTTTGGAAATCGCTTAATTTTTTGCTATTTTGGGAAAGCGAATTATTTTGGGGCTAAAAAGAGATATCCATACTTTTTGCTTTTGATCTTTTGGGAAAAAATATTTGAGTTTTTTCAAATTTTTTCATAAAAAGGTGTAGTTGACAGGTGATAATATATATAAAATCATTTATTTGTTTTTTTTATTTTTTATTGACAGGTGATAAATATGATTTAAAAATATTATAATATAATAATTAGTAACTTAGTGTTCATTCAATGCACATTGTATAAGTGCTCTAAGCATGCATGTATTAGTTCCTAATGCATAATATATAAGTTCTTAATGCATCACCATTTTTCATAATATTGACATGTTTACCTCAATATATCTATCGTATCATCATCTTTTTAACTTTTTCATATCATTTTATTTCATGAAAATCTAACTCATTTTAAAGGATGTTGCCGTAAACTTAATGATATAAAGTAACTCTATATTTTTAGATGACAGTATTTTTAATAACAATATAGTTTGCTTTTTCACCAATAATTGTTTATTCATAATTTTTTGACTAGGAAAATATTCTAAAATAAATCATGTGGGTGGGCCTTGAAAAATATCCAATAGATTTAGAAGTGTGATGTAAGCTTTTTCAACAAAGTACCCATTTTGGTAAATACTTTTAAAAACACACCATTTTGGTAAATAAGTTTTCCAACTACACTCTTTTGGGAAAAAACTTAATTTTTACTACAATCTAATATGCCACTGGTCTAACCGAAGCAATTGAATCATTGGAAAACTTAAAAAGAAATGATAATAATTACAAACAAAAATAAATAAAAAGAGAATCTTAATAAACTCAATTTAATATAATTATTCAACCACATTTTTTGTACAACTGACATAACTTAATTTTCCGAATAACATACATTATTTTCTCTCACTAAACTGCTTTGTTGGTTGACGTTGTAGGGAGTCAGTTCTCTCACTAAACTGCTTTGTTGCTTCACCATGAACCCGCTTAGCGGCGGTGCGCTTCATGCGCGTTCCATCAGGGTATATGCTGCCCCGGCTTGATGTGGGCAGCCCCGGCTTGACATAAAGTAGTCTGCCCCGTCATTTCAATGTCTAGGGAAGCGACATCATGAATACTCTGTTAAGCGACTTTAGGGGTTAGATAAGCGACTTTGTAATTAACCCATCTATCTTGATGGATTCTTTTTAACTTATTCACATCTTATCCCAATAAACTAAAACTCTAAGGTGCAAGTGGTATGATGACTTCATTTGTGTCAGGCGAACCTTGTCAGTGAAAAAATGTGGCGGGACCGAATAAAATCTACCACGATATCCTATGGTATTTATGGATTTCTTAAGTTACACTATCAATTTTGTAACATGTTAATTCCTCACGATAAATTAGTAAATCATTGAGGTATAGGCGTATAGCATATATATCAAAACAATCTTTTACAAAATATTTACACTACAAAAAACGTCGTGTTAAAAAATAAAATAAATAAATAAACATTTCACTAAAAAAATAACAATACAGCAGTAAAATCAACCTTTGCTTTTTATTTCACCAGCAGCAGTATGTTGCATCGTAGCAGCAGTCTGATTAACACTACATTATTTTTTGAGTCTAACATAGTGACAATTACCCGTTCTGTTTAAAAGAAATATAAAATATATATATTCTTGGGGAAAGTATTTTAATACAAAATATAAAAATTACATGCAATTTACTTCTATAATCTTGTCAATCAAGGTTATAAATAAGGTTACACGCAATTTTACTACTTCCTAGATGATTATAAAATAAATAAATAAATAAATAAATACATAAATAAAAAAAGAATAAAAGAGTATTGATGCGTAGGATCAGCAGCATCTACATTTTCACCAGCAATAGGATGAATCAATGCAGCAGTAGAATCTACCGTAGCTTTTTTTTTCGCTAGCAGCAGTGTGTTGCACCTTAGCAGCAGTCTGCTCAACTGTTCATTCAGTATCACTAACAGGGAGACCAACTTTATCTGTAATACTAGTATAATATACAAAGCTTTAGGTGTATGTTAAAAGCAAAAATAAGAGCACTCCGGTGTCTTAACGTGACGGCCGATTTAAACCAGTTTTTTCTTAAACTTTTTGTTACTACGCCATAAGTCTAGTAATCTTAGTTTTCCAGATATAACCCAAGTGGCCAATTAGCATCTGATGTATGGAATATATGTTCAAACCAAACCCAAAAATTGTGAAAGGTTACTTTTATGCAAAATGAAAATGGTGATACAAACACCCACTATATTCCGAAAGGCAAATCGATCAGATTTGTAAAAGTCAAACTAAAAAAATTACCAACAACAACCAAACTTTTATTGATCGGTTTCATGTTTACAACCATTACAAACTTCCCTATCATCTAAACACACAATTAGCTAGACCCACAACTTTCCGTATCACCCTTTTCGTTCATTTCCTTCACTTCCTTTAGATATTTAAACACAGCTTCAAGATTCTTAATCCTTGTTTCCAAATCAGAAACCTTTGACAACCCGATGTCGGCGGCCTCTTCCTTGTCCTTCTTAACACCCAAACGATCTTCGTTGCAGCGATCCTCTTTCCTGAACCCACCGTACAAAGCCTTCCCCTTATCGTTTTGTGACATAGTTAGTGTATTTCGGATTTTGGTTGAATGTGTGTTGCAGTTTATTTAGGGTGAATTGAAGTAAAAGGGAAACAATACTAGGGTACAATGTTTGGGTTAGATTTAAATAGATTATACATTAATGGTTATGAATGTGATTAGACTATTATACCCTTGGGAATATAACACACAACTTTTTGTTGACCTCACGATTACAAAGGACGAGGCTATTACACCCTAGAGACCGACACGAAAATTACCAACTCAGGGTTGAGGCTAAATAAGTTTCAGGTAATTTTTTGCTGTCAAGTATGATTAAATCGGGCAGACAAGATAATCCGTTTAAAATGTTATAGAAAATACTAAAAAGAATAAACAGACATTCGTAGTTAGATGATGCACGTGAAAACTGAAAAGGCAAATCTTGAGTAAAAAGAAAATACTAAAAAGAGTAAAAAAGCAATATATTTGAAAGTTGAAATAATGCACTTGAAAACTGAAAAGGAAAATCTTGAGAAGGCAAATATTGGGTAGGCAAATGTTGAGAATCTAAAAGAGATCTTTTACACCTGCCACTTAGATCTTTTACACTTACCACTTGCACCTAATAGTGGATTTTAGAAACTCGCTTACCGAGGCATTGAAAAGACGCATAATAGACTTTTTTGCCTCCCTATCATAGGTGTTGGCAACATTAAAAGTCGGACGTAATCAATAGTAATATCTCATCTATATAAACCAGTTCCAACCAAAGCATAACGTGCGCGTTCAATGAGAGTTAGCAGTGAGAATAGCATAACCTAGTTAGAGTGGTAGAATCCTCAACAAACTTACAACACAAGCATATCTTCTTTATTTTATCTCTCTTAATCCTAAACTGTGCGCATCATGAATCCTAAAGTCGTTATACTTTCAATGTCCAAAAGGCACGTGTTTATGTTTATGTTGTTAATTCATGAGTTGCTCAAGCTTAAACAAGACCAATCTGTGGTTTCAGACCGGGTGGGTCATTCTTACGATCTGGATCCGTTCTTAAATGACTGCTAATAACTTTTGTCCGTTCTTAAATGACGGCTAATAACATACAACCACCATCCTCTACAAAATCCCTAACATCAAAATCCCCTTCATGTTGTTGTCGAGTACATCCTCACGTTGAACCTTTTTGGTGCGTGAATGTGCTTGGAATGCCTATCCACAATCTTTCCCTTCAGTCCTCCTCAGCACCATCAGTTCTTAAATACTGGTGGAATCTTGTTGGGGACTTACGCCCATGCAAGATACTAGAGCTTGAAGATCCAAGGGTGTAATATGGTTGCTCTGAGTAACAACTGTATTTGAAGGGAAAAATGGTGGATCATCAGGGGCTATTAAAGGGGAAATGAATGGGAAGAGGATACGTCATTGGTGGATCAATAGATCGTTGTCAGGCGTTGATCTTCAAGGAACATCACCTAACGTGTCATGCGAATCATTCTTGAAATAGGTTGATCACTTGATTTCCTCAATTTTTGCTTGACACTGTAAGTCGATGTTTGTTGAAGATCAGGCATTACATCGATCCGTGATGTATTCGAGCTCCAGTCTATATTTGTACTAAAGATATAAAAAATGAAGAGGTTGCAGAATTGAAGATCACATATTCAAGCTCCGGTCTATATTTTTACTTCATTAGCATCAATAGAATTATGTGTAACAAAGGGCTAATAGCCTCTAAACGTATCCTAGTTGTCATCGTTTCCTTCTATATGTATCTAACAATTTTCTTTGCTATATTGTGCACTAAAATTTATTTTTTGTCATTTTTGTGTACTTTATGACCATTTTGCCCCTCCCATTCTAAAAAAATGAGGGGTAAAATGGTCATAAACTACAACAAAATGAAAAAAAATCAAGTTTACCACACAGAATAGCAAAGCAAATTGTTCCATACATATAAAAGGAATAAGTGACAACCATAATGCATTTTGTTCCCATTAGCCCTAAAATAAATATTGTACTTCTTAGATATAATAAGCATTATGTAAAAAGAAGCCAAAGAAACTAATCCCCTTTATCGTTTTGTGCAATTGTTGCTTTACGTGTTGCTTCAATGTGTGTTGATGGTAATTATAAATGTGGTTGGACAATCATGCCCTTGAAAATATAAAACAAACCGTTCGTTGACATGACAATTAAAATATAAAAACATTTTATTTATTCATTTACCAAAACAACAAATATTCTCATAATACTGCTCCTATCATTCTACTGCTGGGCTTAACCCAAAATTTTTACCAGCCATTGTAACTAATGTGTACGAAAATATTTTCCTAGCCGTTGGGTAAAACCGTCGGTTATCATATCTATAAGAATCTTCTAGAAAAAAATATTGTTTTCTTACCAAATATTTTCTTATTTTATTTCAAAATATATTTTTACAAGTAACCCAGAATTCTCAAACCCTAACAGTACAAATATAAAAAACAGATTGGCGGTGAACATCATCAATTAACCCACATAAGAACCAAGTTCTAATGAGCATGAATCTGAAGGAGTAACTGCAGAAGATATAAAGAGGGTAATGGAATTTACTGTTATTTCTAAGCATCGGGAGAGAGAGATAATAGCTGCAATACCTCCTAAAGTAAAGCATCCTATCATCTCTTACAAGTATGGCATCAGGGATGGAAGTGAAGCCTTCTGGGAATTCAAGAGAGCTAATGGTTTCGAAAACAAGTATACAAGGTTTTCACAGATGTTGTACTGGATGGACAGGGATGATATAGTTTCTATTTGGAGGTTGTACAAGGAAAAATATGGAGATGTGACGCCAAATGATCAGGCATTTAATTTGATAACAAAATATGACAAGACATTAAGAAAAAAAAAAGAAGTAATTTTTGGAAGCATCCTCCTAGTGTTGCTCTATGCTATGATTTTATGATAAAATATCAAGTTTAGGGGAGTCTGCTGCTCATGGTTCATCATACTGCTCTTGATTGTTAGTGGAAAAATGTCCAAGTGTTATTCTACTGCTAGGTTACTGAACTGGTTAAGGAAATGTTCCAAGTATGGTTCTACTGCTACAGATACAAGATTCTGCTGCTGGTGACTTTATTCTGCTTCTTGTCAGGTAAGCTGTTAAGTTTGTTATATAATCAGCTTGTATACGGAAGTCTCTGTAACAGACCTTGGTATATAAAAGGAGGATATGTGGTTAGACATAGTGTACGTACTGTTTTGTAACTCGATTCACTTCAAAGTTTTTGTAACCCTGTTACTTTTGAGTAACCGTATTAATATATTGAAGTGTTTACTAAGAGTTCGTTTGTGTCCATTAATAATTCGTATTAAGATTAAATACTTGATTCCGCATAGGATTCAATACTTTTGCTCCACAACAGTTTATATACCTGTTTTCTTGGATTTGTATCTAAGATAATTAATAAGATCGTTAGCTCAACTGGGATCAACAAAACTGAAAAAAATAGACAGGGTAATGGCTATCACATACATTTAAAAAAATAAAAATAAATAAAGAACCTGATACAAGGGTAATCTACTCTTATCCAACCGATCAAAACATGCAAAGAGGTAAGTATTCAAAATTTATTCAACATAAATCATAGTTAAGTTCATCCGTTGGTGCAACTAAAAAATTAAAATGAGCAATCCATGGTATCATAATTAACACCATATGTTACAACTTCCAAAAACTTCGCTAGAAATCATCCAAATGAACCAAGTGCGGGTGACCTGAGGGCCCCGGTTGTGTCTGAGTATGGTTGTCAGGAGCTCTGTTATTAACTGACGACCCCGGTTGTGACTGGCTGCGGTTTCTGCGAATGTTGCTTCGAGGAGTAGATGATTCACAATTCCATACGAAAGGACCGTTTGACTCACCAGTTGGGTCTGTCCGTTGGACAGTTTCACGACTGCTTGGTACTTCCTGTCGTTGTTGTTCAACTTCCTCCTCGGGAGCAGGGTTGCAGGATTCTCTCTTTCTTTTACGTTTCTGATATGTAATGTCACATTAAAAAAAAATTATACTACACTAGAAAGTAAGTAACAAAAGTGTTTACATTATACAAAACAGAAACAAGTACCTTTTTTTTGGCCCAATGGTACATTACATGACCGTCGTGTGTGTCCTTTCTTGTCACACCTCAAACATCTTGTGCTCTTCGGTTCTTCCCCCTATGATCGGATACGGTCTTTCTCTTTTGGCCTTCCAGGTTGCCGCTTAACAATAAGCGGTGGTTTTACCACTAGAAGGTCATCAGGAGTACGCCACTGTTTCATGTCTTTTAGAGGATACACCTTAGCTTGGTACGTATTTTTTAGCGTTGTTTTCTTAAACCATTTCGACGCCCAACTACTATTGTTATCCAAACATTCTGCTCTAGAAACAGCACAAACATGCCCACACGGTAAACCTGATATTTGCCATTTACAGCAACTGCATTCTTTTTTGTTAAAGTCAACAATATGAACCTCTCGTGAATCAGCAACTTCATACATTTTGAACGTCTCAATCCCGCTAACAACCCAATTAGCACTCTTTACCATTCTATCGTTTACTTTTGCTGCTGCCCATTCAGTAAGTTCATCCTTTGATGCATCTAAAATTATAAAATAAAATAGTCTTACAAAAATTAAATGTTAAAAAAAACATAATACACAAAAAAAAAAAAAAAAAAAAAAAAAAAAAATTAATTACCTTTGTATTTTGCGCGACGCTCACAATACCATTTTTGTAGAAGCTTTCTGTAGTACTCCATAAGCATGGTTATTGGAACTTTCCGAACGGATGCGGTCAAAGAGTTTACTGATTCTGCACTATTTGAGGTCAAATAATTGTACCTGTGTGCAGGGCAGTAAGCCCGTGACCAGTTGCCAAATCCAGCGTCTTGTAGCTTTCTGTACACATCTGGTTTTCCGCGTTGAATTTCAGATATTGAATCGTCAAAGTTCTTCTCTGTGTATGCTTTGCATGTCCTCCAATATATAGCTTTCCACTTTCTACTCTTCAATTTGCAATTCATCATTAAATGACGACAGCAGTACCCATGAAAGGCACCGGGAAAAATGGTACGGCACGCATGTGCAATTTCTGGATGCCTGTCAGAGATGATGGTCAGACCGCCAACATCACCAATGCATTCTTTAAGTTTACTCATAAACAAAGACCATGATTCGTTTGTCTCGCCTTGAGAAACACCAGTGGCAATAGGTATGATCTGGTTGTTACCGTCCATTCCAACAACGACCATGTTTGTTCCACGGTATCTCCCTTTAAGATGTGCGGCGTCAATTATTATCAATGGCCGCATAAAACCCAAGAAGCTCCGAATCTATTTTATCAAACCACATGTTGGTTAGTGAATACTAGATAGACAGTAATCAAGGTAAAAATTAAAAAAATATTTAAGACAAGCTTACCGCAACACCGAACCCTATGAATACCATCTTAAATCGATCTTCATCATCTGTCTCGATGTGTGTTATCGTCCCTTCATTTTCCAACTTTAAGTTGTAGCAATAATAGGGTAACTGCTCAAAAGAATCTGTGGGGCTACCGTTTACCAACTGTAATGCAATGTTTTTCCCACCCCAAGCTCGTTTATAAGAAACGTCAATTTTCCATTTGATATTCAAATCCTTTTGTATGTTCTTACATGTATAGATCCTTCTGCTATCCTTCAGTTTGTCTACCAGCAATCGACCCAGCAATTGTTGGGTAGCATTTCGATGATTAGGGTTAATTCTAGTTCGCGAACATGTATGCACATCATTAATGCTTGACACATAGAATCTACTTGTTATAATACTTTTTCGTGCGTGAACGTACCAGTTGCAACCCTTTTCCACACAGTTGACACTCAACCTACACTTGCTAGACCTAATTACTTTAAACTCAAAACGTTCAACTAAAGCTTTTATTACTATTGCATAAAAGCACTCAGCCTTATCATCAAACCAAATACCAGACTGAACTTTTGATACCACATCGTGTCTAAGGGTATTAATCATTTTAATTATAGGATCAGGTGCATTGGGTGGGTCAGGCATGTTTTCAAATGTGCATTTCTGCCAACGGGGCTGAACATCATCAAACACCTGATCTCTTTTAAAATCATTATCATGATTTTCAACTTTCGATATTTCATAATCACATTCTTCAGGGAACAAAGAAACATTAAGATCGATATCAAGAGGCCTAGAAGAAGAAGATGGTTTTACCTCCAAAGTTTGATCGATACGTTCGATGTATATTGTCTGATCAATCGTACCACTACGACATATTTCATTAACCAATAAGGCAACGTCATCATCGTCACAGACTTCAATTTTCTTGGATCCGGATATGTAGTGTAAGCTGATGTGCTTATCTGTGATTTCGAATTTTGCCTTGATATACGTTACCAACATGATGTAATTAACGTATACTGGAACTAAAACTCCGTGAGCTAAATTTTTATACTCAAATAAAACTTTTAATTTTGAGGGATTAGTTGAGTTCATCTTGTTTGGCGTGTGAAAATATCACAAGTTTTGCTTTATTTGTGAACCACAAGTTCAAAGTCGCTTAATAGTTCTGGATCTGGTCGCTCAAATAAAAATGTCGATTAAAATTTTCCCTCCAAACATTCGTTTCCCTCTTAATTGCACTGTATGTTTCCCTCCAAGATTTATTCTCGCGCTCATTTCGTATGTACATATGGTTGAAAAATAATTTGCCAAAATGACATAAATCATGGCTTCATCTTCTGAATGCAACACATTGCGAATGTCCAAAACCATTACAAGTCGCACTACAAGGTAGAAACTGCTTGGTCCCCGACAAACCCTGTTAGAAGCTGCAAGGCCTGTCCCATTTATGTAAGATTGTTTTCCTCGAAAGCAGTATACAACTTGTTTAAAATGTTGTGTTGAAAATGTGAATCAGAAACATAATTTGTATAGGACAATGACATGAAATGTATAGTTTATGGGTGCATAGACACGGATCTACCAAAATGAATACTACAAAGATTTGTTTTACCATGAACATGCGGAAAATTACCTGATATACCAGAACGTGGGAAAGATCTTAGTTCCAAATTAGGGTGTTGCACTTTAACAAAATGAGCTGATGATGGAAATGTATGAGACTTGACGTTTAACAAGTCAAATATGATAGTTCATGACAAAGTAGTATTTGTTATGGCTGGAATACAAGTTAGCGTCTCGTTTTAATGCGCATCACATGAACTCACAGTTGTGGTGCTCTACATAGGGTTTTTTTTTTTTTTTTTTTTTTTTTTTTTTAAACGGCATGGTGTTCTACATAGTTGAACAGTCGATCAATATACAGAAACATACAATTAATATATAAAAAGATACAGAAACCTACAATAGTTAAACGTACATGAGTTCAGACTAGACTACCATCTCAGACCAACTAACAAGATTGATCCCCTCCACTATACTAACACCCTTTTGTAAACCTCCACACGAGATTGATCCAAATCGTGACTCGGCTTTCGCTGCGCTAAAACAAACTTCGTTCCTCCATGTCCAAAGATCCATACAAAAATCACTGGTCGCAATGTTTCCTAACATTCCTAAAAGACACTCTACATCCCCAAAACTCCATCCAACCATCACCCACTGTCCCTACATACGTTAACATCACACACACACAAAAAAAAAAAAAAAAAAAAAAAAAAAAAAAGGTACAAAAATAGATATTTAAAACGTACATATAAATTGACAGGCACCATACTTCCAAAAGTACCTTACCATGTGTTCTTGATAGGCTAACGCTACCTGGAGAGGATCATCAACACTCATACTCAAGTTGTTAGCTAACCGATGCAAAAAAATACACACCCAAACTCCACAGTCACCATATACGTCACCTTGTCTAGGGATATTATCTGCCACTCGAAAAGTCACCTTATAATTTGAACTGGATATGGATTTGGCATCGAAAACTTTACACGACTTAAGATACTTCGGGAGCATTTTCTCGAAAGTGGCCCTCATCTTGAGATTGTCCTTTCTGGTCTCTGGATCTGGCGTACCAAGTGAGTCGTAAATCGTTACGACTCCGGTGCTAATTTCTAGTTGTGCCAGAAACCAGTGGTCAGATGGAATGTTGACCGGAAAGTAGACCTGCATTTGAAGAAAATAAATACTACGATTAGAATTAAAAAAAATAAATTGAATAAAGGTTTGTGAGAACAAATGCAGTTTATACACCCACCTTGTCAACACTGGTCCATGGCACAGGATACAGTTTTCCATTTGCATAACCGGCACGCACTCTTCCCTCGAGAAGAGTAGCCGAGAAGAACGGACCCGCCATAGCCCAATCAGCATTGTTTGGTCTAAAGTGCCACATTAGATCAACCCAAACATCCAAATGCTGTGAGGTTTGTATAAAAATCACACTGTTAAACTATTCAAATATAAAGCCATTGTATTATCTAAACTAATAAATATTAAATAAAACACAGACACCAACTCATTCATTTATTACCTCATCCCCAAGCCATCCTCCTTTGTGACCTCTTCCATATGCCAACAAAGCTCTCCAGAATTTGCCACGAACAACAGTGTCTGATTTTCCCCAAGGAAACGTATAAGTTGCATTTTTTCCTTTTTCCAGAAAATCGCCCATACATTCTGGCTTAACTACGTTCTTCACTCCCTTATTGTTACTAAGGAAACCAGCAGGATGTGACAAATTCTGAAGAAAAAAAACAAATTTCAAATAAAACATATCAATGCATCGTATGGTAACTTTGATTACCAGGATCCTATATGACCAATTGAGTTAATTTGTAGTATACCTCTACCCAAGGCTCCACCTCATTGAAATGGGGGAAGCTAATTACTTTATTCAGTCTTTTGGAACGCCTTTTGGCCACTGGTGGAGTTGTAGGTGGTAGCTTCACGTAGGGGTCCTTCAAAGACTTACCAACATCTTTCGTCCTCTTTTGTTGCACGTCTGGTTGGAACTCAATTGTCTTCTTTTTGGTAAACTTTCGCCTACCGCGTTTCTTTTTTTGTTGTCCGGGTAAGGGTGCCATTACATCCTTAACAGACTTCCTCTTCCTTTTTAGACTCGTGAACGTTTCCTGTAAGCAAAGTTTGACATTCATGTTCATCTCATTTTTTGACCTTTGATATATGTAATAACAATGATACTACTGTTGCTCTGTTTCATACAACTACGGGGAAAAAGGTAAGAAGGTGAGGTAAATACACCAAGTGGATACTACTGCTAAGTAGATGCGACTGCAAGTAACAATGATACTATTGTTGGTGAAGTTAATACACCAATTGTATACTACTGCTAAGTAGATGCTACTGCAAGTAACAGTGATACTACTGTTAGTGTAGTTCATACTACTGCTAGAGAAGGTAAGCAGGTGAAGTAAATAAACCAACTGGATACTACTACTACGTAGATGCTACTGCCAGAAATGATGATACTACTATTAGTGTATTTAATACTAAGTGGATGCTACTGCAGACAGTGAGAATGTAAAGTTAATAAACCAAGTGGATACTACTGATAATTAGATGCTACTCCATGCAACAGTGATACAGCTGTTAGTAGATTTCATACTACTGCTGGAGAAGGTTAGCAGGTGAAGTAAATACACCAACTGGATACTACTGCTAAGTACATGCCACAGCAAGCAACGAGGATACTACTGTTAGTGTATTTAATACTACTACTGGAGAAGGTGAGGAGGTGAAGTTAATACACCAGGTGGATACTACTGCCAATTAGATGCTACCACTGCTGCTATGAATTATAGCACTGTTACTGTTTTTTCATACTACTGTTGGAGGTGATGGGAAGGTGAACTGAATACACTAACTCATATATTTAAAAAGGTACCTCAGGATCCCGGTCGAAAACCTCCTGCCCAGGGTTATTTAGAGATTTAAGGAAATAGGCGTTTCTTGCCTCCTCAGCTTCCCGGTCGATTTTGGCAACGGCAATTTTATCAGAATCATTACCAATTCTGTCACCAACATCCTTGTACTCACCACCATTCTGATCTTCCATGACTAGGATAGCCTCATTTAATTTCTCAAGACCGTTATCGTATGTATCAGTATACACACCTTCAAGTTCACGATTACCATAAACATGACCGTGCGCAGTGTTGTCTGGAATACGAAACACCTCATCTTCTAATTGGTCAAAATTATTATCATACTTGTCAAGAGCAGGTCCATCAGCCTTGCTCTCTTGAACGGCGGCACAGAATCAAATTCGACGTGCGGCTTCTTTAATTTTGGGAAAACCGTATGAAAGAAATCATCAGAAAAGTTTTTGGGCTGTAAGTTTACATAAAAAAACAAGTATAATAAGAAGGTGAATGTAATAAACAACTGTAACATGTGGATTTTCTATAAACTGCGTACTTACATCAATAGACGATTGAGAAAAATGATCAGGTAATTTTGGTAAACGGATATCACTAGCATTGTCAACTTGCATGTGAGCATCCGCCGGGTAATAATCAACTCCAATATAACTGTACTCCAGTTGTGACATAGAGGATGGATACGCGGAAGCGTCTAAATAATGAAGCTTCCCGTCTTCCTCATTCTTTTGATCAACAGTTTTTGGACTTGGGTTCTGAAATTCATTCTCAAATGGGATTGATTCCTGAATTTGGAAATATAAAATAAAAGGAAAAAATAAATATAAAATATAAAATTAAATAAAAAGTTATTATAACAAAACAAGGATACCTATCGGATTAAAAAGTTTACTTAAAGGATGTTACCTTGGCATCTTTGGAAGCTAAATCCTCATCCACGTGGGGGTGTACATCTTTCCATTCATCATCCACTCGGGTGTGTACATGGAAATTGTCGTGAACAGGAGTTGGATTCTGAAATTCAAAAAGAATATGAATTTTCTATAAAAAAAATGAAATATGGAGGTACGTGACAAATTTATAAACTCTTCTTACATTTGCATCTTTCGAGACAAAGTGATCGCAAACATTCGCCCTTACTTCAGACGTTTCAGGGATAGATGTTGAACACTGTTTCAACAAATATATATGTATTTTGTTCATTCTTTTTTTTGACAAAATAAAATAAATATGGTATCCTCAAAGTAATTTTGTCGTTAAAATATAAATTTAGACATCTAACCCGCTGTACTTGAACCTCTGAACTGTCATGAACAGGAGATGGATTCTGAAATTGAAAAAATAAGATGAGTCTACTATTACTAAGAGTATGTGCAACTTTGGAAATATCTTCTTACATTTGCAACTTTGGAAGCAAAGTGATCACTAACAGTTGCCCCTACTTCAGACGTTTCATGAATAGATGTTGAAGCCTATTTCAATAAATATATATAGTTTCTTCATATTTTTGGGGGAAAAAAAATAAATATGGTATCCTCAAAGTACTTATCTTGGAAAAGAAATAAATTTAGACAGCTCACCCCTTGAGGTCGTATGTTCAGATATTCCTCAATATTCGTGATTCTTTGTATAACTTCATTAATCACGTTAAAATTGAGCCCCTTAACTAGTGACTTCACGGCCGCAAGCTCAGCAAATATGTTACGTCTTTCTCCACCATCTACAACAGCATTTGCCTACAAGATAATGAAAATTGGTATCAAAATAATTTTGAAGTACAGTTATAGGACCCAACTGGTGCAAAACTTTCTAGTAGTGTCAATTTACCTCAACAGCAGATATGATACGTCTTTCTCCACCATCTACAACAGCATCTACAACGTCTGCTTGGCTTTGAATACAAGTGAGCTCAACTAAATACTCATTACTACGTACAAACCATGGTTGCAACCTTTCTTCATCAGTTGCAACAAGTTTCAATATTGGATTCGAACCCTAGATAACAAATTATACTAATGTCAAAAACAAATACACATAATTCGTAAATTATCTACTAATAAAATAATAATAATGGAAATGCTTACCGAACCACAAAGTAGATCATGATGACATTTTTGGAACCTTTTACCGTGTGACCAACAAATACCACGTGGGATCTTACTCGAGTCTTTCTTCCACCATGAGCTGCTGTTGGGATAACTCTCAAGAATCCAAATCTAACAAGAAAACAATACAACTAATGTTACTCTTAGTACACGAAAACACAAAATTAATTATTAAAGGTTTTTTTTGCCAAAATCTAACCTTAAAAGCCCAAACAAAACCAGAGAGTGTATATGTGGGAATTATAGAATCAGATGTTTTTGACTTCTCCTTCTTCCTGTAGTAAGCCTCACGACACTTGGGAACAGCATTAGCTAAACTGACGTATAAACTTCTCCACAAGAACTCCCCCCATGGATAGGCATTCCAATCAGTAAAATTCTCAACCAGTTGGAACAAATGATTAGGAACAACATACCAAGATCCACGACCATTGAATATCACATCGGCAACTATCAACAGGAAAACTCTCACCGCATCCTCATTAGATAATGCATCAAATTGTGTATCGTTTTCCAAAAGTTCTAAAAGCTCATAAGCGTACACAGTGAACTTTTTTTCTAATTTTTTATCAGGAAAAAGTCGCAAACCTAAGGGGGTTTCTTCAACTACAGCAAGCTCAGGCAAAGGACCAAAAAGTAAACCAGTAATCAATAGAAACTCCTAACGACCAAATTGCAAAACGTTATCCCCCATTATGAAGGAAATAGGGGGGCAATAATCAAGCAATTTTGGAATATACACCTGGTGGTGTAAAACGCGGTTTAGCAAATGATTATCATAAGCATGAGAAGAGGGTACATGCAAATCTAACCATGGACCGAAAATACTTTCTCGAAACAGGCTGATTCTAGATTGATTCTTTTCCAACTTAGTTTTAATGTTTACTAGAACAGATACCTGCGACCGAATGGTGATCTTTGCATCAAGGTATCCATCTGCCATTTGGGTCTTCAATAATTAATAATGAGCAGGTTTAGGGGATATTGAAGTTGATACCTCTATTGATTTTACCTTGATAATGGCGTTACGGTTTCTACCTTGATTTTGATTTTATTTTTATGTTGGATATACAGTAGGTGTTTTTGGGGAATTTGAATATGTGTGTGTGTGTAGGAGGAGGGGGGGGAATGGAAAGGTGTTTTAAAAAACATTCTAGATTAAATAAAACCCAAGTCGCTTAAGAGACTTTCAAGTCGCTAAAAATGTTGAATACAAATTTCATTTCAGAGTTATTTTGTGCCTCTCTAATTTGCTAGAATACCCCTTACACGAAGAGTGTTTCATACACTTTTTGAAAATAAAAGTATGAAAGTATACAAAAGGTATTCAAAGAAGTGAAGAAAATTGGATAGCACAAAGTGAACTGGCAATAGTAAAAAATATTGTCAGGTGAAATTAGCGCTTAAAGTAATCTTGTCAGTCGCTTAATGTTAGACAAAGTCGCTCAAGGTGTGGAAGGAGCAAAAAGCATAAAATCACATTTTTTGATGTTTGACTTTTTGGTTTGAAACAGGACAAATTCGAAAGTCGCTTACTTTACTAGAAGTCGCTTCAGAAGGTCGATTACAGAGGTACAAGGACACATGTCACCCTCACCTTTAGTCGATTATGGGTTGGGCTAGTTTGGGTAATCGCCAAATTTGGGGCCAAAAAAGGCATGCAGCTCGAGCGACCGGGCTAGGCCTATATTTAGCCCTAATTATAAATTATCCAACTCAGATAATAGCTATAGGAATAGAATATAGCATGAAACAAGTAATCAAACGAATAACTAAACAAATATGGATCAAAGCATAACAAATATCAGGAAAAAATGAGTCATGAGAAATCCTTAAGGATAGAGTACAACCAGATTATGTAATTATGAAAATCATTTAAATGTTGTTTTCATGAAAGTATTCTTTTTAAAGCCGTTTTCATAAGAGTCATTAAACCTTCATATAAAAAGTGGTGTTACCTCGTATTCGTAGATATCATTTTAAAAATGGTATTTCTCAAAACCATCCTAAGATATATATTCAAAAAGGTTTTTCATACAAGTCATAATCTCTAATGCATTATAAAGTATCAAATGATTCAAATGCGAATATTGAAGTCACGAATGAATCGAACCATATCATAACGAAACGAGTAATGAGGAAATCCTTACTGATAAAGGATAGAATATCTGTACCTTATGAAACGCAAGCAAAAGGGCAAAAGAACACAAGAAAGAGGATCACTCCGACTTCACCGGATCTACATGAATTATAATCATATATTACTTATACGCTCATTTAATATCAAAACGGATTTTTAATGCTTGTTATCAATCACATCTTCATATTTAGGGTTTACTTAAGTTAAGTGATTAATACATAGGTTTAAGGTTTCATAATTAAGGCATAACTTAATTAGGTTATAAATGTAATATCAAAATAGGTTTAGTCGAATATGAAATTCGGTTAGACTGAGTTAACAATCAAGACATAGGTTTTATATGTGTTTCAAATCAATAATTAATCTAGTTAAGGTTTAAGTGTGAAAAAATAGATTTTAGGTTTAGAATGCAAATCTGACTAAGTTTCTTATGAATTTATAGATCTATCAACTTAGCTCCTGAGGCTCTACAATTTTTATCTATGACTCCTACATATGTCTAGTACTTCCCCTAATTTTTGAAGATTTTATTACTAAGTGCAAGTACCCTTTCAAAAATTGTTTTTCCAAACGTGCCCAAAAAGATAACTGCACAGACACCTAGAAAGTTTGCCCTTAACGAACCTATTTTGACACTTCATAAAAATCCACCAAAATTCCAATAAGCCATATACATCTTAAAAATTATCCCTGTCAAATTAGACCTCTTAATTCCTTATGGTTTTAAAATTAAAAATCAAAAACACCAACTGATTTTCAGACATTCAAAATACAGTTTTGACACTTGAACTCCCAAAAATCAAAAGACTACTCTCCCGACCTCCAAAAATTATGAAATTTGATATCCGGATAGCACACATCTTGAATTTAGTTTTAGCCTAAAAAATCTTTCAAAAACACGTTTGTATCATTAACTTATGACCCTTACTGTTAGGAATTAAACTTTGGGTTGATATTGACAAAACATGAAAGATGAAGGAAACTTATGAAGACAAAGATGAGGGACTAATTATGTTAAATTTTAAAGTCTTTGTAACTCTAATCTCTATTATATAAAGAGATTAGAGGCATATTGTTTTATGTACAGTAATTAGAGATGTAATTCCAAAAAAAGGTGTGTGTGCGTTCTAGGCATCAAGTTCCTACAATGGATGCCTAGGTTTGTAAGTTTGTAGAGATGATGATGAGGAAAATTTTGTTCAATAATAATGATTAGTTTGTTTATTCCGCTGCACATTGTTCTTAATCATTGTTATTATGTTAATCAGGCCTAACAAACCTCGAGCAAACGATCTTCACAAGTGGTATCAGAGACAGGTTGCTCTCAATATCTAGGATGTTACAAGGTTTTGTTGTCGATGAGAAGCATAATCGAAGAAAAAGGTATGATCGTTTTATTCTGCTGCTGTGATAAATCTGCTTGGCGATAAAAATTATATGTGATAAATCTGCTGTTGTTGCTCGATCTGATTGGTTGTTTCAACAATTAATACCTCGTACAAATTAATTTGATACGGAGTATTATGGATCGGAGGTCGGTCATAGTTATCGAATGGATATTGGCGGCTGAATTGTTTTTGTTCTCATCACTCATTAATTGTCAATCATTGTTGAATGCATTAATATGAATTGGTCTAATATTTATCAGTGGAGCATGATTAATACTCCCTCCGTCCCATATTAAGTGTCCATAATGGAATCTTGGGATATCCCAAATTAAGTGTCCAGGGAATATTTTCAACCAATGAGAAGAGACTTTAGTGGGTAATAGTGATATTTGATTGGTGGAGAGTGTAGTTGGCCCCACTTTCCTAAAACTTTGTGCATTTAAAAAGTGGACACTTAATATGGGACGGAGGGGAGCATGATTAGTATAATACAAGTGGAGAATTGTTTGGCTATAATTAATAAATTCAGTATGTGGGTGATGTACTGCATGTGGTACATTAATTGTTATTCTGATCGAGGTGAATTGAAGGCTCGGTGCAAGATTCAATGGTGTCTTTATTGAATATTAATTGATGATGATTACAATAATTGATCGGATATAATAAGTATTTATTGGCGAATATGATAAGTGGAGTTATGCTTTTACCATCGTACTGATTTTATTCATCAAAGGGATTGGAGCTTGTGGGTCATCAATACAATTAAATCCGCGTACTGATTTAATACTTGTGGACCCGTCGTATTTACTTTGTTAAAGGATACGAATTGATTTAATGCTGTCATGTAGTGCATGTGGGTTCAGTTCATTAATCAACGACATAGGTCAGTAGGTGCTGTACGATTGTAGGGCTGCTACAAAATGGTACTGCTGCTAATTTATTCTTGTATGGTCAAAGTTTGTCAGTAGCTGGTTGGAGTAGATATTGGTCTGATGGTTATTGGTTAACAGTTTCTACCGCTCATGATACATACTACTAGCAGTTGGTACTGCTGTGATTAGCAGTTTGTACTGCTGGGATTAACAGTTAGTACTGTTTAGTTTTCGTGTTAGTACTGCTCGACAACAGTTTGTACTGCTAGCTTTGAAGGATGAACAGTTTATACTGCTGTTTATAAACTTTGTACTGCTGTTTGGTACTGCTAGAGCATGGAAGTCTAAAAGTGAGGGGAAGCATATTCAGTTGCTTTTGGAGATTGGGCACACACAGAGGAGACAACACACACACGGATGGATTTTGGTATTTGATTTTTGGTAAAGAGCTATTCTTTATTCTACTACTGCTTGGTTTCAAATATTATTGTAGTCATTTTTCGAAAGCTATTTGGTGATCTTCATGGCTGGTACTACATGGTATTTGTTTCTATGGTGGTTAGTTATTCGAAAAGTTCTTTAAAATGGTTAACATATGGGTTTCAGGGGAAGCTTATCTGTTTAAATGTTTAACCATTTATGTGCTACATCGAGGTGAAGGTTTTCATTATTATTCGTTGGTACTCTTACTGAAGATTTGAGATTTTTATGTCTTCAGTTCATTTAATAAGTAAGCGTTTTGGTGTTCTTAATGGTGGGTAATTCAAGACATTAAAAGACTCAATTGGAAGTATGGTACTGGTTGGTAATTATGACGATCAAAGTTGCATATTTCTTTTTCTTTTCCTAGTTGAGTGTGACAAAAAGGGGAAGAATATTCTGAAGATTTGCACCTTGAAGATCCTTGATGGTATGCATGGATTAAGGGGAAGATCATCTTTCATTGGTCGTTGGTTTTGTCATATCAACTAGGGGAAGATTGTTAGGAATTAAACATTGAGTTGATATTGACAAAACATGAAAGATGAAGGAAACTTATGAAGACAAAGATGAGGGACTAATTATGTTAAATTTTAAAGTCTTTGTAACCCTAATCTCTATTATATAAAGAGATTAGAGGCGTATTGTTTTATGTACAGGAATTAGAGATGTAATTCCAGAAAAAGGTGTGTGTATGTTCTAGGCATCAAGTTCCTACAATGGATGCCTAGGTTTGTAAGTTTGTAGAGATGATGATGAGGAAAATCTTGTTCAATAATAATGATTAGTTTGTTTATTCCGCTGCACATTGTTCTTAATCATTGTTATTGTGTTAATCCTAGATATGAGGTCTAACAAACCTCAAGCAAATGATCTCCACACTTACAACACGACCCAAAATCCTGGACGACAGAAACAACCCTAACCTAAACCCTTATTAAAACAAACCGACCCTTGTTAATTAGCTTAGGGTTTCCAGAATTTAGGCAACATTAAATGCTTATTAATGATTTTATTAGGGTTTGTTTAGGTGTAGAATTTGTCGAATTAGGGCTGTAACAATGATGTGTTTTTTTACGTCTATAATAAACTACCAAGTTTTAAATTTATATTTTGCCGAACTAACCTATAGACTCTAAACACTAACGAGCAGTGTACCCGGTCAATGTAGATAGTTTCTAGGTAAGCAAGGGTCGTTCACTAGGAGTGAGATTTCTAATATACTAATTCTAGAGGTATTCGACTCTCCTAAACTAACGTAAAGGGGGGTTCAGCCTGAGAGACTGGCACGGGTTTGGTTTTATTCTAACTAAACTAAGATAAACAAACAATACAAGTATGAAGACACCAAAGATAGGAAGAACGGGTTAGCCAAGTCTAATCCATTTTATAGTTATACATGCTTATGTCTACTTGTTTTAATTCATTCAATTGTTATTCGGCATATCAATTACGAAATTCTGTCACAATTAAGTAACTAGCCCTCGGGGCGGATATGACGAAAGATCATAGTGACTCGTCTAGCATCAATACTAACTTATTGCTTTAAACCATCTAACCTAGTTCGGTATTACACGCTACTAGTCCTATTAGGTTGTAGACACGTTCCGTTTATGCCAAACAATGATTCCTAATAGAGATTCGGGTTAACACGCATATAACTCAACCAAAGCAACCACAATTACAGGTAGTTAAGTCACATCAATTAAAGTTATAAGGATCATAACCTAGTTACATAGACTTCTACTAGTTATAAGCAATAAACGAGTTTTTATCGACAAGCACCCAATCCAATAACAAAGCAAACACATCGACAAAATCATAAAAACTAATAAAACTTCATAAACATGGCTAACACCTAAGGGTGTTAGCCCATAATCTCTGTAACAAAGTACATAAACATAATCATAACGAATAAAGTATGAAACATAATGAATACGATACGCTAACCGAATGATTAAGTAATATAACAATGATTAGAGATGTTCTTCAAGGATGATTAGGTCTTCAATATTGATCTTCTACTGTTTGGAGAGGCTTTGATCGTCTGGGAATGCCCCTAAGGGTTCCCAAAGATACCCTAATTCGTTAATGAGCTCGGTATTTATAGATTCTGAAATCTGGGTTGATACGGCGCATCTAGAGAGTTAGATGCGCCGCATCTATAAGTAAACGTAGCCTCCAAGTCTGAAACTGACCCAATACGGCGCATCTAAAGACCAGATGCGCCTCATCTCCCAATACGGCGCATCTAAGGACCAGATGCACCGCATCTCCTTCAGATTCAGATAGATTTTCTTTTTCTCTTCGCGTGGCCGCTTGAATCAACTAAATCGGAGTCCGGATGAAGATTTTATGGCCAAAATACGAAAGCATCTTCAAGTGTCGACTTGTAATCTTGACTTCTTCATTAAGCTTCTAAACTCCACTTGATTTCTTTGGTAAGGATTGTGTATGGCCAATACGGCGCATCGGATTGGTCCGATGCGGCGTATCTGGAGTAGAACAAGTTGGTTCTTCTTCGTTGACCAAAGTTTCATATGCGACGCATGATAAAATCAGATGCAGCGCATGCTTCAAAGTCAGGCAATGGTCTTTAATCTCTTCAATTCAGCAGACTTTTCCAACTTGATTCATTTTGCTCCAATTTCCGTCCGAAATCATTAACTTTCACCAAATGCTTGTTTATACTGAGAATTACAAAAGTAAACGATTAAGTGTCAATTCTCATATAAAGTGATATAAAACAAGTCATTAATATGGGATAAATGATGCTAATAATATGTCGTTATTTGATGTCATCAAATATCCCCCCACTTGAACTTTACTTGTCCTCAAGTAAACCTTAGATTAAACTTATGAAAATGTATCCTAAAAGATATTAGGATTTATTTTTATATTTAAGCATGTATTCGTTTCATCATAATCACACAACCAAACACTTAACGAATTAGAAATAAAATAAAATGTTTTTGATAAAAGCAAATCTAATCGTTTAACTGTCCAGTCGTGACGAATATTCTATCATAAGCTTGGCAAGTATACACATCTCCCCCACTAAAGCCAAGGAATAACAAGTCTAAAGCGGTAAAAAGGGTTTTTAGGCTTAAGGGTTAATCATTCTCCTTAATCTCTATCGATCTCAAATTCCAGAAAAGGCGACAAAATCACAAATACATGATCGAATCCACGAACACGATACTTGCAATTGCTCAAATCCTTAACTCGAATAGGCTAAAGATAGGTCCAAACTTCACCAATAATAATATATCAAAAAGGGCGACAAAATCATAAATACATAGCCGAATCCACGACTACGATACTTAAGATTTCTCAAATCCCTAATCTCAATAAATCAAAGGTTTGGTTGGATAAAGAATAATATAAGGTATGGATAATATTTGGGATATAAATTGGTGTAAAATGAAAAATAAACAAAACAAATAAATTAAAATCCTAAGTGTGGTTAATCACTATCCCAACCATCCCATGAATAAGACTCATATCACTGAATAACTCACGCTTTAACACTTGAAACACACGCTTTAGGTAGACACGAATTATACTCAACAAGATCTTAATCAAAGAATAAACCTTAATTGACGTTCCCATAACTGCCAACTCCCATTCAATCCATAGATATAATATACAACAACTAGTGGTGATATCGACCACTTAATACAAAACTTTACATAAGTTGGTTAAAACAAACTTCCAACTCTTCCTTTTTCTTTTTCTTTTCTATTTTTCGATTTTTTTTTTTTTTTTTTTTTTTTTTTTTTTTTTTTTTTTTTTTTTTAAACATAAACAAAGATGTGTAAAATTTCACCACATCACTATAATGATAATTCTGGATAATTTTTCCATATTTTTCATAACTTCAAAAATAACGGTAATAGTGAAAGTAGTAAACACACGAAAAATAAACTCAAAGATATACAATATTTACTTTCACTCCAATTGCATTGTGCAATTTCCCGACCTAACCATAGATAATGAATTACGCACGCGAACACAGGTAATGTAAGGAAACACACTTTGCCTAAAGCAATTAACCAACCACGGATTTTAATCTATAGGGTAGGCTAAGGTGTAAGGGTGTAACGAAACATTTTAACAAAGGTGTAAGAAATGAAAGGAATGGCTCTGAGTGTTTTTCTAGGGGTATCTTACTCTAAAAATGAGAGTAACAAAAGGGTTTATACGGGGGTTAACTAACCAGTGTAGTTAGTTAATAACACATAACATATAAGGGCTATTTGGGTGTAATCCTAGAAATTTACCAATTTAAACAAGTCATTCCAATTATATAAAATAATACTTATTATGGTGGTCTCGAATAGTATACAAGCCAAGTTCTAAAGTTTACAAGTCACCGGCACACTCATAGATTTGTGAATTTTGAAAAATCACAATTTTTGAAAATAACGTCATGTGTGCAGCTATGCAACTTAGATTAAACAAAAACATGCTAAAAAAAATTAAATTTTGATAATTAAGCATAGATTAAAGCATATTTTTGAAAATTTAGGACAAGTAAACGTTCTAATTCTCCATCCCCCCACTTAAGTTAAACAACGTCCTCGTTGTTTGTATTTGAAATTAAAAACAAGTGATAGAAAGAATTAGAACGGAGAACTCCCCTGAGATTTGCTCGGTATGATCTTCCAATGTAAGTGTGCGAGCGTATAAAATGCGGGAGTCCATCAACATCTTCAATATTCTGAACCTGTAAAAATATAGAGACCACAGGAAAAACAAATCTCGAGAAACATCTCATTAATCATCGGTTAGAAAACGATAAACAAAAGAAAAACAAAGAACTGTATTCAATTCTGGCAGGTCGATACGCCGTATCTAAAAAGATAGATACGCCGCATTGATGTCAGCAAAACAGTTCAGACTAACGTATTCCAGATGATACGATACGCCGCATTGATAGGGGTTCGATACGCCGCATCGAAGGCCTGGGACAGACTCGACAGAAAATTAAATTGACATAAATTAAAAGATAAGCATGGGTTGCCTCCCACGAAGCGCTTGTTTTTGTTCGAGTCACGAGCCTGACTGCACCCTAATTTTTGGATTGTCAATCTTAATTATTACCTGAGAGATAAACAACCAAGAAAACTAGCAGTAACCAGGATATTTTATTTTATTTTATTTTATTTTTTTATTATTATTTTTTTTTTAATAAAATTTAAACACACACAAAAGATTAAAAAAACGAAAAATATTTTTGGGGTCACGGAAAATCGATACGCCGTATCAAACAGACAATAGATACGCCGTATCGACATAAGTTAATACGCCGTATCCAACAGACAATGGATACGCCGTATTATCTTCCTGCAACATTTTTTTTATAAAATTTTATTTTATTTTTTATTTTTTATTTAATTTATTATTATTTTTTTTTGGCCACAGAACGTCAATGCGTCGCATTCACAGACAAGAATGCGCCGTATTCACAGAAAAGAATACGCCGTATCTCCCTTCTGAGACAGACACACATAAAATAAACAAACTAACAGGTAAACAAAACAAACACAAACATAAAAATACCAATAAAACTAGTAAAAAGATAAATTCACTCCCCGGCATCGGCGCCAAAAACTTGATGTGTTTTTTTACGTCTATAATAAACTACCAAGTTTTAAATTTATATTTTGCCGAACTAACCTATAGACTCTAAACACTAACGAGCAGTGTACCCGGTCAATGTAGATAGTTTCTAGGTAAGCAAGGGTCGTTCACTAGGAGTGAGATTTCTAATATACTAATTCTAGAGGTATTCGACTCTCCTAAACTAACGTAAAGGGGGGTTCAGCCTGAGAGACTGGCACGGGTTTGGTTTTATTCTAACTAAACTAAGATAAACAAACAATACAAGTATGAAGACACCAAAGATAGGAAGAACGGGTTAGCCAAGTCTAATCCATTTTATAGTTATACATGCTTATGTCTACTTGTTTTAATTCATTCAATTGTTATTCGGCATATCAATTACGAAATTCTGTCACAATTAAGTAACTAGCCCTCGGGGCGGATATGACGAAAGATCATAGTGACTCGTCTAGCATCAATACTAACTTATTGCTTTAAACCATCTAACCTAGTTCGGTATTACACGCTACTAGTCCTATTAGGTTGTAGACACGTTCCGTTTATGCCAAACAATGATTCCTAATAGAGATTCGGGTTAACACGCATATAACTCAACCAAAGCAACCACAATTACAGGTAGTTAAGTCACATCAATTAAAGTTATAAGGATCATAACCTAGTTACATAGACTTCTACTAGTTATAAGCAATAAACGAGTTTTTATCGACAAGCACCCAATCCAATAACAAAGCAAACACATCGACAAAATCATAAAAACTAATAAAACTTCATAAACATGGCTAACACCTAAGGGTGTTAGCCCATA